>ML782252.1:78042-172352 GCA_009831015.1 Picea engelmannii
ATTACCGACATGATTAATCCACAATGGGGATTAATCCAATAACAATAATAATAATAATGACATGATTAATCCACAATGGGGATTTAATCCAATAATAAAATAATAATAAGAATGCTCTTCGCAGTTACATTATTTCAACACTTAACGAGTGCTTCATTAAGGTCTCGTATCTTAGATAGCTCACCACCCTTCTTTTTATCTCTTCTTCTGTTTCTTTTAACTCATCTTAAATTTATGCATCACTTTCATTTTTAATTCATTGATCCATTTTTTTAGAACCATTCTTCAAATACTTCCCATGTGACATTTAATCTAGTATCTTCATCAAGGTTTTTCCACCACTTAGAAGTTTTTTCACCTTGAAAAGTAAAAGTTGCCAAACAAGGACTTGGAAAATCCTTCTTTATCATCATTAACCATTTCATGGGATCGATTTCATTTTTATCTTCATCTCCATTGAAGTTAGGTATTTCCATTGATTTTTAATTGAGGTCTAACCCAAAACCTCAACTTCCAACCTCAATATAATATCAACAATGATCTCAAATAGTTGTGATCCTTGTATAGTATATTCACCTATGTTTTCTCTTCCAATAGTTTTTTAGTCACCTCAATTGAACTTCCCAATAAAAAATTATGATAATTTTAAATTCACATATCTTTTAAAACCCTGATTTTGAGACTATCTTGTTGGGCGACATTTCTCCCAGTGTATCTATGAAATTTTGGCCCTTATATGTCTAAATTGTTTTCTTGTATTACTCTGATATGTCTTCTCAGCAATTCCATAGGCTTGAACAAAATTTGATTTCCAAGTTGAAAGTTATGGTAGCGTACCCAAAACTTGTTGATTCTTGGCCCTTTCCATATGGCGAACTTGCATGGAATGCCACGTGTCCAATATTTCAGATACACTTATGAAATTTCCGCCTAAAATAATATGGTTTGTTTTATTTCTAAAGGGACTAGTGTCAATCAATTTGGACTTTCTAACCTTTAGATATGACCATTCTACCAAAATCACCCATTTGAGACTAATTTTAGGACTAGTCATAAAACCTAATTTCCACGGCCTGCATTCCCAAACTTATAGCATCTTAGAACCCAAATATTCTACCAAAGGTACTTAGCTATGTCTTCTCATAATATTGAAAATTTTAGAGTCTGAAGCTTCACTGAAAAAAAGTTATAGAAGAAATTCCAAGATGACACGTTTGAGACTAATTTAAGGACTAGTCAAAAACCTTAACTTCCATAGACTATATCTCAGAAAGTATAATGATTTGAAACCTAACATTACCAAAAGTAATTCACTGTATCTCCTAAGGATTCAAAAAATTTCATAGTGTGAAATTTCGTTGAAAAAAAAGTTATAGTGAAAATGTCAATATGACTCATTTGAAGGAGAGAAACCCTATGATCGTATGCTTTGAAACCAAATGCTTAAATATCACAATAAACCATAGGTACACACCATGTACACCAAATGTGTTTGTGGAGCAAAACTCCAATATAGATAAGAGAGATGAATTACACAATAACTCCTTCAAGAATAGGAGAACCTCCTCCAAATATCCGTATACATTCATACATCCAAATCACGTCCTCAATAATGACTACATGATCTCTATATATACATATTTACAGATTGCACATGTGTCCCCTTTGTTATTAGGCCGACCATTATTACATATACATTTACCTATTACGTGTACATTTAACATCATATATGCCCCCCTTAAGGTCATATCATATACATTTAACCCCATATATGCCCCCCTTGGGGTCATATCATTGAACTTGCTCTAGGCAATTCTCATTTGTTCTATCTAACAATTTGTGAAGAACCTCTTCGCATTTAAATAGCAAGCGCCTTAGCTAAAATCTTGTGGGAGATGCTAATAAGATTAAATGGGCCTCCATCTCCCAATAGTGTCTCGAGACACATCCTTCAATTTAGTTTGATAACCCCTTGATTGAGAGATTTTGTTAGATTGCCGAAGGAGAAGGCCTCATTAGCCTTACAACAAAGGTCCCCCCCAACAATATCCCCTACATTTCTTTAAAATTTTCATAAGGCAATCCTCCAGTGCCAGGTGACTTGCCATTCTTCATAGTGGTAAGGACTTCAAAGAGTTTCTCCTTAGATCACAACATCTAAGTGACTCCCTATCCACCACACTGACCTTCCTAGGGATCACTTGGTAGCACACTCTCCTAGCCTTCAACATTGTAGTAGAAAGTGGATATAGAGAAAAATGCACTAAAAATGCGACCCAAACACTTCTATGATCTTGGAGTTGTCCTCTTCCAATGACTCATCTTCCTTACAAAGTCCAAGAGTTTGATCAATGGAGACTTTGTGCTTTAAGTAGTCAAAGTAGAATTTAGAATTAAAACTTATTACCTTAGGAGAGATTAAAATAAAATGTGTTAATTCTTGAGAATGGAGTTAACATTCTTTTGTGAGTTGTCTGTCTTCTTACATGCATTGATTGAACTTGGATAGTTGGTAAATCATTTTTTGTCTTTAGTTATTAAAATATACAAATACTTGATATTTACAGACTACCTTGTAATGTAGGGGTTTGAGGAACATGCCAATGAGAATATGCATTTATGATATTCCTCATCTTTTGGGGGTCACTTCTTACTATTAGCTTACTCACTAGCATAGACCCATCTAACCTTGGGTCTGACAGGTGCCTTAGGTCTAAGAGGTGCCTTGAGGCTTCAAAGCATGTGGTTGCACATAATGAGTTCCAATATTTTGTATGTTAGTCATCTATGCAAACTTGTGAAGTGGAGATATGCATCCTCAAGCTTCACAACCTCCAAGTACACATTGTATGAGGGTTTAGATGGGCCTATGTTAGAGTCCATGTTCAATGTATCCAATGCATTATTTATATTCAATGTATTGTTACACATAGAGACACACAAAGAGTTGATGGATCATCCCCACCTCCCCCAAAGTGTAGACTGCACTTCACTTTCCTCAGTGAAACCATATTTGTCTAGTGATGATGACAAGATGAACATGTACTATTAACATATGAGCATGACTTCTTGTTTAACAAAAATAGTATGCAATTGAGGTGTCATGTTATTTCACTAGAAAAAAGGCATCATGCATTGAGTTTCTTGTCTTCAAAGTTTGCAAGGCATTTGTTTATTTTCCAAAGTGAAATATATATTTTGTTTTGTTGCAGGAATTGATATTAGACTTTTTGTTCAATGGGGCACTCACACTAGGAAGCAAGAGGTTCTTGGATTTCTTCCCTGAGTATAGATGCGCAGATGGGAGTATAAACAAGAAAAGAAGCATGGTTGGCAAGGCATTCTCCAAACGACCATGGGATAGAGATGGAAGAGTCCTGGAAATCTAGTATTATTTATTATTTTGATTATTATTGTTTTATTGTTATATATAAATGTGAGACATGTCCAATTCAAATCGGGTGAGGAAGTTGTCGACCGCTCATTTATTCCACATTAAATTGTATATATGATCTTATTTGTTTAGTTGCTAGCTTCTACTTCTAGTGCATTTTTCTTTTATCCATTAAAATTTTGTAAACAATGAAAGCTAAGAAATAATTAAATAGAATTAATTTGTAGGTAACAAAATATGTAAGGGAGCCATGGAAACATGTTGGGTTAGGTATCAAAGATAAAATGATCATGCTTGGATATCTTATATATAGTGTAGTTTCTATGATACTAGTATTGATGGAGAGATGGAGTTTGGATTAAGTCCCCAAAAATACCTTTGTTGATACCAATATGTACAAATCGTTAGATGCCCACAAGGGAAAAGATCGAGTCACACTACCCCTATGTAAAAATGGAATTAGGAAATTATTTCACAATGGATTAAACCATGAAGAGTCCAAAAATACCTTCTTTTTGGGTTAGGTATCACATTTATTAGGGGGTTTCTATTAGAGGTGGGTTGTAATAAAAACACGGGGACATGCCAAAAAGTGCTCTATTTGTTGAGAGGATGTTTTTGGATTACCTATTTCAATTTTTTCATCTTGAGAAGTCTATCAAGTTGTTTGGCATAGATTCTTCAAACTTCTTGCACCTTGTCTAGCATGGATGGAATTGTACTTTAAGATTTGAAATTGCATTTTGCAAATGAAAGCATAGAAAATGTGATGTGTTTTGATATTGTTTTAGTTGTCTGCTTCATTAACACATTAAACGTTGTCTATTACACCATCCAGATTAGAACCCTTGTCTATGTATAGGACATACAATGGGAAATGGATTACCCACAAGGCCTAGATCACTAGGCTTTATCTTGTGCACTTTCATTTGAGATTCATGTAATAAAGGGTTGGTAAATCAAATCCCCCACCACAATACTAGGAGTGATAGAGGAGGTAGACAGATTCATAATAGTGATCCACCAAGATAAAAGTGACAAGTGCTAAGTTACAAAGGTGGCTAGTTGGCATTTAGGTGAAGAAATTCAATGCATAATCCATTCCTATTACACTCATACAATGGTTGAATATCTCTTAAAAAGTTAAATGCTAGCTAGAAAAATGAAATATTTCTCAAATCATGTTTTGGCTTGTCTAGTTGGGATTTTGGAGGGAATCAAACCCTATAATCTCTATGTTTTGTATATTTTTCTATTATCATGAACGTATTCTATTTCACCTCTATACAACACTATGGTTCATTGTATTGTTAACCAATGTTTATGCTTATTATTAGTTGTTCAAATTGGAAAGGTTAGGTGATTATGAAGGATGTTTTTTCATACCACCTTTCAAAGGGTCAACTTTTCCTTTCTAACTTAACAACTATTGCATACATTAACAACTCATATTCTCAGGAAATACACATAATAAAGAATAACAAAGTTGTAATAAAAAAACGATTGCTTAAGAAAATTCTATAGCCAACATCATATTCTTACAACCCATGTATTGTAAAATCTGTTGAAAATAGTTCACAACTAACAACAATGAACATAAGTTCTTCTCTATGTCAAAACTGACCCTGAGGGCTTCTCAATATTAGTTAACATGGTATTTTATTTGAAAATAGTTTCTTCAGTGTATACAATGCCTGAAGAGCCCCTTCAAACTAAGATTCTTCCTTTATTTATACAAGATTTGATAACCCCTGAAAGTGCCTTCTTGACTTCCTCAAGAAGTAGTTACAACACCTTTCAACTTCCCTCACTAGCTGTTTGACATGTGTAACAATGGGGAAGAAGTTGAAAATGGTTGGAAAAAGACAAATAGAATAGAACTAACAATAGATTTGAATTTGTTGTTTTGTCTTATTCATGTGCTCTTGTCCTTGATGTAAGTTGTCCAAATCTCGAACTGGTTGTAGAGCAATATGACCCTGTGATAGGACAGTTCTTCAAGAGCTGCTTCATGCATGATTGTATTGTCATTGAGGGTCTTCATGTTTTTTGCCAAGGTCTCCATGATTGCCAGGATCATGTTGTGGACTTTAGTGGGTTGTATAAGGTGTTGCTCCATCAAATCCATTGTCATCTTTGTAGCTAATTTGGTTATCTCTCGCCTGTGACTTGTGCTCTGTTGGATTTCTCAAGAAGTTGTTCCATTGTGAGGGTCTTTACAAGCTCTTCTAGGGGAGGGAGACGACACTTTTGTGTCAAAACTTGTGTTGCCTTGTGAAGTTGTGAACAAATTACTAGCGAGTTGGTCGTCTCTTTGTCTGCTCTATGCCCAACTTGTTGACAACGATCAAGTGAGGTGTAATCAATATTTTTTCTATTCCCGAGGGGCGAGGAAGCTCGATCGGTGCGTGTGGGTTTTCAATGATCCATCTATCAACATCACCTAGACCTTCCCCAATGGTGATGAGTTGGGTGTTCTTGGCTTGTACTTGACTATGTTGTTCTATTATGGTGGTTGTCGTCTGTTGAAAAATGTGCAAGTGGGCATACATGTCTGCGATGGCTTCCTCCAGTTCTGTCTCGACTTTCTCTGCATATGCCTTGAACTCTTTTAGGCTTCCTTCGTCTATCCTTGTCGTAGTTTCTCTTCTTACTCCTTGATTCTAGCATCCTTCTCGTGATTCTGACGGTACAATTTCTTAAGGTTATGTTATGACGTCGTGGTGAAGGCAATGCCAACAGAGGCTATAGAAAGTGGATCATCGTTGACATTTTTCGTTATTGGATTTTCTATAACGGCGGATAATGGGTTGCCACATGTGATCGAGACCTTTCTGACTTCTTATTATATGATGCGGCCCAAGGTTTTGCCATACATGAACTTTTTCAAGTTTTGCACTTTGCTCGGTCTGTGTGGGGTATGAAGCCCCAAATCCAACCCACCGAATTGAGTATCACTGTTGGAACCTCCCATTGATATTTTCAGGGTGTTGGTGTCCATTGGTGATGCATCGTTGTTCTGAGCCTCTTCATCTCTCTTTCGTTGTTCCTCCTATGTTGCCTTGGATGCAACTTCATTTGTTTCTTTCTGTGTTGCTTCCACCGCTGTTGTTGCTTTTTTTTGTAGCTCTTTCAGCTATTGCCTTCTATTGAGCTTCAACTCCTTCTCGACATCTTCCTTTGCTTCTGTTTTTTCTTTAGCTGTTGCTACCATTGCGTCAACTTTTTCTTTAGCTCTAGACTCATTGGTTTTCCTCTTCTTTTTTGTTGCATCCTCCTTTTTCTGAGCTCTTTCCTTCTTTCTTCTCTTCTCATTAGATGTTGTTTCTTCTTCTTCGACTGTCCCAGAATGCGTGGATGTCATTGCAGTAGATGTCTTTGTTTTTGCATGTTCTTCCTTCTTTCGTGCTTATTCACGTGCCTTCTCTTCATCAACAATTATTCCCATGGGTTTTCCTTGATGCTTGAAGATGACTTCATCATAGGTCTGTGCCCCATAGTGCATTTCTTCTTCATCCCAAACCGATGATGTATATTCCCATCGGAATTTGAGTTTGTTGCAGTAATCTTTGACAACCTTTTTGGGATCATGCCTTCTGAATCTTTCTTCCCCGAAGTGGTATGATAGTAGCATATCCACTTTATCCTGAGCCTGCTTGGTGATTGCAAATGAGTATGAACCGGTCCATAATGGAAGCAGAGGCTAGATATCCTTCTTGTCCTGACAGAGAGTTGCCCCGACTCTGTGGATCATTGTTTGATATGTGACCTCTTGAAGCACTAATTTGCTTGTGACAAATCTTGGAAGTAGATGGGGAGCCTTGGTGGCCCTGTATATCCTAATGTAAGTCCCATGTTCCATCAGATACCAGTCCCCAATCTTTCTGATTATTGCTAGTGCTTTATCCATCATGCACGGGGCTGACGCGCAAAAAATGAATTCATACAAGGGCACGAAGAAGTGATCACACATCTTATGATATTCTGACTTGTACTTGTGCTCCCAGAGTACCTTGCAGTAGATGTGTATGGTTGAGTTTTTCGGTTTCCATGCCCAACCCATATTAGGATATTTGTGCGACACGCACATGATATCCAATAGATACGATGACATGTGAAAATTTGGAAATGTCTTGGGTTCGATATTCTTAACAATTGTTAGTACTGGATTTGATCCAGTCATTAGCATGCACCATGATCGAGATTAAGGGGTCAAAATTCAAGACAGAGAGGTCGAAAGAGACCTTACAGAACTCACACATCAAAGAAGCAATGCATATGGTTGGGAGCCAAGAAATGTACAATGAAAAATCAATCCCTAAGGACTCGAGACTCAGTTTCAATACCCAAGCGCTTATTGGGAGCACGAAAGACGCTTATCTCATCCACAAAAAGTTTAATCCCTTACTCGAATAGAGCTATATCATATAATCGAGGCTTAAAGAGCGAGTGCGGGCGAAGGTACGAGCCTAATCATCCAACAACTACAAGCGAGCCTGATCAATGGTTGATGGTGCATGTCGCATTGAAAAGGTGTCCGAGAGTTAACGCAACATTGGGGTGCAACAACAGTTTTAAAGAGATATGTGTTAAAGAATAAATGGTTTCGCATGGTAAGATACAGAAAGGCAAACCACTCCCCTAGGGTCTCGATAGTGGTATTCCAGTTTTTCCTGATCACAACCTGCCATCTCATTGTGTACCTAACCATTTTCTCAATGCCATCTAGAGCCAGCTTAGTAGTCCACCTAGACACCGAGGAAGCTAAGGGAAACATGACAAGTCATCGATGCGTATGTTGAGCCTGCCAGAGATTGTCACATGTGGGGAGAAGGTTGTGAGGAGAAGGCCCACCAGAGTTTTCAATTGTCATATTGAACTCAACCATACATATGTCAAGCCTTAGAGGACACTTTAGTGTCTACATGGACCAATCCTAAGTTGCCATGTGTCCACAGATCCATGTTGATGTCAACATGACGTTACCCAAATTTCACGAGTTTTCCAAATTTCAAAAGGCTCTGAACCATAGGGAAAAGGCTGTGTGTATTCAAACAGGGGTGCGAAGGAAAACGTTTTAGGTGTTAATGTTTAAGTTATTATTATGTTTCTTTTCAATTTACTAGATAACCATAACATAGATACGATCATTGAGAGAAACACAATCACAAGATACACAACATTTTTCCTGGGAAACCCTCATGGGGGAGAAAACCCAACAAAAACTTCCTTAATATAGATAGCCAATACAATGCCAAGACAATAAACCAAACACTAGAGAATATCCTCCACTGAGCAATGTGCCTCTCTCTTCCTTCTCCTCCCAACTGCAGCTACCAAACTTGCGCACTGAGTGAGTGAATGAGTGAGTGATCAAATGAGGCGTTGGCTTCCTTTATTTATACAAGCTGACAAGTGCTGGAAAGGTGTCTCTTCACTGGGCAGGGCCGATTTTCCTTCTTAGTGGTTAAAACCACTTTAATTAGCTTGGGGGCCGAATTCTCAATTTGCATAATATATTTAGGGTTTGACAAATCCACAAAAGGGGATTTGGTCAATTACAATGCTCGACATGATCAATCCACAAAAGGGGATTTGGTCAATCACAATGCTCGACATGATCAATCCACAGAAGGGGATTGATCTAATGAATAATAACTAAAAAATAAATAGAATACTCTTTGTAGTTACAATATTTCAACACTCCCCCTTAACACGAAGGGTATTCTACAACAGCATTAGGAGAGAGAGTGGGAAGCAACATCAACAACATTTGGAACACTGACTGGCATATCTATAAATCATCGGAATTTTTTCTCATCATCAATATCATCATCCACAACAGGGAGCTAGAATGACATCATCATCATCTGCATCAACATGGATTAGTATAAAACTAATACATCATCATCATCAATAAAAAAACAAGGTTGATACAACATCAACAACAACAACATCACATCATGAACGCTGGAGCATCATCAACAACAACAACATCACAACACGAAGGTTGGAGCGTCATCAACAACAACAACATCACAGGACAAAAGATGGAGCATCATCAACATCAACATTAGGCTGGAAATCTTAGACACAAAGTTGGCATCTCAACAACATCAACACAAAGCTGGAAATCTTCAACACGAGGTTGGCATCTCAACAACATCAACACAAAGCTAGAAATCTTCAGCATGAGGCTGGCATCTCAACAACATCAACACGAAGCTGGAAATCTTTAGCACTAGGCTGGCATCACAACAACATCAACACGAAGCTGGAAATCTTCAGCACTAGGCTGGCATCAAAACAACATCAACATGAGGCTGGTAATCTTCAGCACTAGGTTGGCATCAACACTACTCCCCCTTTCAAGGGAGGTCCTTTCAGACTACACCAAGCTTATCTCGAAAGTGCCCAAACTTTACATGAGATAGAGTCTTGGTCAACACATTTGCAACCTGTTCATCCGTGCTAACATACTGGAGCTTCATGGCTCCTCTCTGCACCATATCACAGATGTAATGATATCGAATCTCTATGTGTTTTGACTTGTCATGGAACACGGGGTTCTCTATCATCTTTATGCAACTCTGGTTATCACATAGGATCACGGTTGCTTCCATCTCCAGATCGAATAGACCTGTCAACAACTTCCAAAGCCATATGGATTCATAATTGGCGGAACATGCAACAACGTATTTTGTTTCTGTCGTGCTGAGAGCAATGCTTGATTGCTTCCTACTTTACCATGAGGTCATGGATGACCCTAAACTGAACCAACATCCTGAAGTGCTCTTTCTGTCAGAGACACTTCCAGCCCAATCTCAATCGATATAACCACTCAGTCTAAAGTCATGATCTCCATTATAACTGAGACCACAATCTAATGTACCCTTAAGGTACCCCATCACATGTTTTGCAGCAACCAGGTGAGCACGTATGGGCTCTACCAGAAATTGACTCAAGGTGTTCACAACAAAACACATATCTGGCTTGGTGTTCGTCAGATACATCAACGATCAAATAATCTGTGTGTACAATGCATCATCAATCAATTTTGACGAAGTGTCAACCAGGAGCTTCAACTTTGTTTCCATGGGTGTATTCATGGATTTGCACTCCAACATATCAAATCTCTTCAGTATTTCCACTGCATACTTCCCTTGGTTAAGGAAGATCTTCTCTGGGCTCTCCCAGACCTTAAGACCTAAGAAATAGTGCATTAGGCCAAGGTCTTTCATCTCAAATTCTGCAACGATCTTCTTCTTACAATCAATGATGATCTTTTCTTCTCCAGTTAAGAATGAGTCATCCACATACATCAACAATATAACAGGGTCATCATTCATAACCTTGAAGTAAAGGCTAGAATCAACTTTACTCTTGGTAAAGCCCAAGCTCGTCAGGAAACTGTCAATCCTTCCATACCAAGCTCTAGGAGCTTGCTTCAATCCATACCTAGCCTTCTTCAACTTGCATACATGAGTCTTTCTGTCTTCAACTTCAACTGCATACATGAGGTTGTTCTATATACACTTCTTCTTCAATGACACAATTCAAGAAAGTTGTTTTCACATCCATCTGGTGTAACTTCCACTTCATCTTAGCTGCAAGAGCTATGATGGTTCTGATTGAAGTGTATCTGGCTACAGGAGAAAACGTCTCTTCATAGTCAATGCCTTCCCTTTGAGAAAAGCCACGAGCAACAAACCTTGCTTTATATTTCTCAACACTTCCATCAACATCATGTTTTATTTTGAAAATCCATTTGGAAGATACCACATCCTTGCTCTTTGGTCTGGGAACTATTTCCCATACATCATTCTTTATAATGGATTGGAATTATTTTGTCATGGCATCTGCCCATTCTTTCTTCTAAACATATTCTTCAAAGCAAGTAGGCTCCTTATCTAAGAGATCACACATCAAAGCCATATAACTGGAGAATGGCTTGGGTTTCTTGACTTGTCTCATGGTTCCTTCCGGGGCACCATACTTCTCTCCATCTTAAATAAGTTCCCTTTCCCAGGCTCGCTTTCTCTTGTGGGAGATCGTCATTTGGAGAGGTTCTTGGGATTCTATTATGTCACGATCTTCTAGAATCTCCTCATCAGGGGAAGTTATGACTTCCCTCACTGGTTCTGCAACTATGAGAGCCACAGGTTCTTCTTCATATACTTCTTCAAGATGACATATTCTTGATTTCTTGAGTGCTGCATCTTCATCAAAGGTTACATCCCTGCTGATATCTATGTGATGGTAACCTGGTATATAAACTTTGAAGGCCTTGGAGACCTCACAGTATCCAACAAATATTCCCTTCTTTCCTAAATGGTCCATCTTGGTTCTCTTCTCTTTCGGAATGTGTACAAATATTGGACAACCAAATATTTTGAGATGGCTTACTTTTGGCTTCTTTCCGGAGAACATCTGTTCAGGGGTCTTGGACCCAAGTGCACTATGGGACAATCTGTGTTGTACATATACTGTTGTTTTTGTTGTTTCTTCCCATAAGTGCATTGGAAGATATTGATCATGGATCATAGTCTTCATTGCTTCCATTATATTTATGTTCTTTCTTTCTGCTACACCATTTTGTTGAGGATTGTAGGGAGTGGTGAGATCCATGTTGATCTCGACATCTTTGCAAACGTTTGCAAAATCTTTCGAGGTGTATTCTCCTCCATTATTTGACCTGAGTATCTTGATCTTTCTTTCTGAGAGATTCTCTATCGAGGCTTTGAATTCCTTGAATTTACTGAACACTTCATCTTTTGATTTCAAAAAGTAAAGCCAGGTTTTGCGAGAATAGTCATCAATAAAATACACATAGTATACATACCCATTGATGGAGGTTGATGGCATTGGGCCACATACATCTAAGTGAATGAGCCCTAGGACTCCTTCTGCTTTACTGTCTCTCTTCGGGAAAAGGTTCTTGATGTTCTTTCCTTGTGCACATCCATTGCACACACCTTCATGGTCAAACTTGAATTTTGGTAGACCTGTGACTGCCTTGTTTACATATGGTAATGCCTTGTATTTGATGTGAGCTAGTCTTCTATGCCAAAGTTCACATGGATTCTCAATGGAATGGGTCAAGGCTGCTTCTGAGTGGCCCTTTAACTTATACAATACACCTTCTTCTTTTCCAATCACAATTGCTTCTTCCATGGTTTTTCCTTTGGGCCACATAAAAATTTCTCCATCTATGAAGGCAACTCTGAAGCCTTTCTTCTCTAAAGCTGAGATAGAAAGCAAATTCTTTGTCAAACCTGGTAAATATAATACATCCTTCATCGTCATTGGGGTCCCTGAATCAAGTTTGTAATTTGATTCTCCTACTCCTTTGATAGGGTATTGATAATCATCTCCAAGTGTAACTTTCTGGGGAAACTTCTTTTATGTAAGGCAAGAGAGAATGTCTCTTTGACCTGCCATGCGCTTGGAGGCACCATTGTCTATGAGCCAAGTGTCCTCACTAGGTGAAATTGATCCTGAGAGGGCAGAGATTAAGACATAGTCTTCAATTTGTTCTTTTATCATCTTTGTGGGTGGCTCTTCATCTTCAACTGTATGGGCATGGTGCCTCTTGTTTCTCTTCTTGTATTCTTCTCGTTTAGCTGGACAATTCTTTGCAATATGTCCCATCTTGTCACAATGGTAACATTGGTAGGATGATAAATCTCTCTTTTTTTGAAACTTCTGGAATTGCCTTGGAGGGTGAGATTCTTTATGTATGAATTTGTTTTGGGGGTGAGACTCCTTATGAGTTTCTTTCTAGAAGTAATACCTCTTTCTTCCTCCTTTAGTATGAGTAGCTAGGGCTTGATCTTCATCTCTTGATAGTAATGCTTCTTGGTTAGCTACTCTTGCTTCTTCTTGAACACGTTCTTCCCAAAGACCGTCAAAGTTTAATTTCTCCTTTCTGGCACAAATAGTTTGGATGAATGCATCCCAAGGTCTTGTGATACCATTAAGGGTTGTCATTATAAGTTCGTCTTCATCTATCAATTTCTTCTATCTGTTCTTTGAATTATGATATTCTAGAGAAATATTCCCGAATTGTTTCTCCTTTCTGCATCCTTGTACTTTTGAGTTGAGTTTTTAGATTCATCTTTCGATTGATGTTCTTTTCTTCATACAATCTAGTTAGGGCATCAAACTTTTATTTTGGAGTCTTCTTTGAAGCCACTTGAGCAATCAAGTGATCTTTAATATAATCTGCAATGATTCTTTTGGCCCTAACTGTGTCCTTTTGGTGTTTTTCTTTAGCTGCAACATCGGTATCTTCCGGTACATCTTCTTTAATGAATCTTGCTAGGAATGAGTGCAATCCTATACTTCCAGGCACAAAATTTTTCCACACCTTCTAGCTTGTCAACAAGCTTAGTGCTTGTAGACATTTTTACCTGGAGTTAGGAAAATGACCAAAAATTGAAAATGCTTAGAATTTAATTTTGGACTTACCAGGAGGTGTGCTTGACTGAGGTGAGTAGCCTGGTGTAGTTAGATTTTAGAAACTCCAATTTTTTCCCTTTCAAACTTGACCAACGAAATTCTGGACTGGTACTTTTGGTACTGGTTCTGGTTACCTAGTTTTTTGGTACTTCTGGTTTTCTGGTACCAATGAAAACTAGGGTTTCACTTTCCGGGAGTTCTATCCATTGAAAAAGTGCACTTAAGGTGCCAAAGAGTTCCCTAGGCTAGGGCGCACTTTTCTAGAAGATTTTTAGGCTGAAATTCATCTTCAATAAAAGCCTTAATTTTCTTGTACGACAACAATGACGTTTTTCTTTATCCAATGAAAGATTCTCTCTTCATCTTAGCTCTGAAACCATGTTAAGGTTTAAGCTATTATTAGTTTTGTTTTTCAATTTACTAGATAACCATACCATAGATAGGATCACTGAGAGAAACAAAATCACAAGATACACAACATTTATCCTTGGAAACCCTCATGGGGGAGAAAACCCAACAAAAACTTCCTTAATATATATATAGCCAATACAATGCTAAGACAATAAACCAAACACTAGATAATATCCTCCACTGAGCAATGCGCCTCTCTTCCTTCTTCTCCCAATTGCAGCTACCAAACTTGTGCACTGAGTGAGCGAATGAGTGAGTGATCAAATGATGCATTGGATTGCTTGATTTATACAAACTGGCATGTGCTGGAAAGGTGTCTCTTCAATGGGAAGGGTTGACTTGTCTTCTTAGTGGTTAAAACCACTTTAATTAGCCCGGGGCCGACTTCTGAATTTGCATAATATATTTAGGGTTTGACCAATCCACAAAAGGGGATTTGGTCAATTACAATGCCGGACATGATCAATCCACAAAAGGGGATTGATCTAATGAATAATAACTCAATAATAAATAGAATACTCTTTGCAGTTACAATATTTCAACATTAGGCAAGTGGGAAGATTTGTTGATAGCCTACCAAATTAGTTGGAAAAGATGTGACATGTAACAAGATATCTAGCATCACGTTTTACATCCTTCATCCATCATTGCGCCCATGTCTGTAGCCATCAGAGGATAGCAATCATTGCCTCAACGTGCTCATTCATACACACCCAAGATATTAATAGGTTGGGCTAGGCATGACCAATCACATCACTCCATCAGCCATATCATCAAACACATGGCAAGCTCCTATAAGAAAAGAACAAGGAGACTAGGGAAAAACCAATATGCAAATAGTCTAGTTTCCGTTGATACAACCATCCTGATGCCCAATATAGAAAATGATGATCCACCAGTGCAAACCTCTTTCACAGGAGGGAATTATCAGCCATCTTGGCTACATATGTGGGTAGAATTTGTTCTGTGTCGCTATGGAAGGAATGTCCTTATCAAGTATCATTAACACAACCAAAAAATCAGAAGGGAATTCAAGAATCCACTCTAACATGCAGTTGTATCAATTGATAGGTTTGAGGCAACAACCCGGGGTAGGAGATTTAAAGCTATGGTCATTGATACTGTGCACCAACAAGCAATGGGCTCTGAGCGGAAGGTGTTGGGAGACCTTTCAAGCAATCAACAACGCAAATCATTCCACGGCTGAACGGGCCCACCGTTGTAGACAAAGACCTCGTGGAGCCAACTAAGAAGATCCATTTGAAGGCTCAATCAAACAAAGATAACAGACCCCTTCCAACACCAACACACCATCTTTGGTGGTAAAAGTTTACTTTTACCTAGTTAAAACAAACAAAATCACTTGAGAAGCTGAAAGCGGATAAAATGTCAGAGGTGGTATCAAGATTTTGACAAGTTGAAATCAATTTTCAAAAAGTGGTATTGGTCCAAGAAAGTAGTTTTATCTTAAGAAAGAGCAACTATAAATCAATCAAATGAGCTCATTTTTAGGGTCGACACCCTGGGGAACTTAAGAGTATCTTATACCTGAGTGTTGATGGGCCAGAATGACCCCTTAAATTAGATGAGGGAAAACACCCGATGGCAGGTCCTAATTAGACCCACTCTTGTTTGGAATAGCGTTTAAGACCATATTTTGGCCTGGTTACCGATTTAACTAATATAATAACTAAATATGAATATGAGAATCGAAGGTTCTCAAATGAATTAAAAATGAAAACTCTAACTAACTAATTCTAAGCTAAGATGAATGATTATTATTCTAAGATGCATTCTCTATTTAATTCTAAGCTAACCTATCCTGATCAGGACCAAACTAACAAGGATGAGTATAGTGAAATATTTATATTACTTGCATAGAAGAAATTCATGATACAGGTAACATGAAATTTCAACAACATGACTAGTTAGAATCAAGTAATTGATTAGTTAACTGCATTATACTGTCGTTGTACTCGCTTTGAAAACCATGGTAACTGTGAATAATGAAAAGATTAATTCAGAAATAATTCGTAAATCAATATTCACATACTACAGTAATAGACATGCATAAATAGAATAATCACATTCATACATATCAACACCATAATCTCCAACACAAATGTCTTCCAGTTCAAATTAACTTGCAATAAAGATACTGTCTAGCTACATTCTGAAACCAAAATCCCTTTCAAATGGACAATCTTCCCTTTTATAATGGGGAGTGACTGTTTAAAATCGTTATCTTTGCAATCATGAAATCAGGGAAGTTTTACAAAAATAGACTCTTCATATTCTAAATTCAAAAATAGGATTACAATAACTGAACAAGGCAACATCTGGAAAAATTGTGAAATTTGTAATCATGAGCTGCCATGTTCCTGTAGCTGATATTGATATTATTTCCAGAGGGAATGATCTCTCAATATGCTTTCAAGTTTGCTTGATTGTAGTATTTCCAAGATTGATTCTCCGTTGCAAACTTTGGTGGATACTTCTTGGTATAATTGCTCTGTTGCGTTCTTAACAAAGAATTGGATTTTGTGGGTGAGTCGAGCGAGTCTCAACGAGTGTTCTATAATTGATTCTTTCTCAAATTGACACATATTCTGAATGTTTGTCTAGTTGGTTTTCTTGTGTTCCTCCACCTCAACCATTATCGTGTTGGGAGATGTTGTTTCGTCGATGGACTGCATTGGCCGTATCCCTACTTTTTCTGCGAGATCGTTTGTAATACTCCATAGCTTCGTGCAAGTGTCGATTGTTTCCTTTTGGGTGATCTATGCACTCTTGAAGAGAGGTTTGTAAGTGTCAAAGAGTGTCTGGCATCAAAGTTTTTCCCTCTTGGAATATACTGACAACATGGTAGGTGGAGATTTGTGCATATCCTACCAATTGTGCATTTCCTCCAAGGCTTCACTTGCTTTTTGATGCCTTTCTTGATTTTCTCCCAATGTTCTTTGTAGCCCGAGTTGTTCCTCTCGCTTAATCCGTATGCCATTTAGTAGATTGAGGATTTCATTCTTCCCTGCTGCGAGTTCTTCACTCAACACTAATTCCCATGCCTTGATAGACTCTATAATACATGTTGATTCCTTGGTCTCTTCTATGGATGCCTTGAACTTTTGTTTTTTGCCACTAACTTGTTATGGGTGTCCCGTTGGATTTTCATCCTTTTCTAGAATTCTACATTCATCTGGTATTTTTTAGCTTACAGAGCTCTGCTCATCTTTTCTGTGTTGAGACTGTCAGCTGCTTTTGCAGCTTTCTGGAAATCTATGGTAAGCTTATCCTTCACATCTTTCAACTTTGTCTCTAGTTCAATGACTTTGTTCTTGGCAGTGTTGAGCTTTTTGGTTACCTCCAAGGACATGTAACACCCATCTAGGATGTTAGGAAATTAATCATTCATTACATACATACACAATAGCAACTTCAATTTTAGCATAATTTCATTGATTTTCATTAACACAATTCTTCTACATTTGCTCAATGATAAATCTAGATAACATGATGAAATAAGTAATATGTTAACTCTATGATTTAGAACTTAAAACAAAATTATATATATACAAAATATCAATAACCAAGTACCACCGAAAAATACCTCCTCCTTAGCTTGTCAAAGCTCATCAGTTGTAATGTAGTCATGGGCGCTTCCAAGCATTATATTCCTGCTTTCCCAGAGTGAAACAACATAATCCTCCTTGTCAACTAGGAGCCTAGCCGACTTCCTAGCTCCAAGAAACCTTTCGGTTTCTTGGCCCTCCGTGCCTGTGACTCCAAGAACAACAAAGCACAAATGCTCAAAGAAAACCATCACAAGAATCATATCTTCCAAGAATTTCACAACCTCTCATCATGCTCAAACCTCCCCATCCTCCCCTCCTCTCTACTTCTTCTCCCTATTTATCAAGTTTCCATACACACTTCCTCAAGTCTCCTCAACCCCCTCATTATTATCCATCAACCTTCCTTATCTAGATATTTTGGGAAAATATTAAAATAAAAATAAATATAAATGACTTGCATTAAACAACAATAAATAAAATGAAAAGTCTTTATTCTCATGCTAGATAATAAATGTTATTTGATAATTTTCCCCAAAATGTACATAACACTCCACCATTCGCATTTAATTCATCACACCCACCATCTATCAAAGTCAAGAAAGTATTTAATGCTTCTAGATATTTGTATGCAATATAATTTACATATTCAATAAACATTCAATTAAATAGTTAATAATTTACTTTAATAGTTAATACATTAATTACTTATACTAGTATACATGGGTAGGGTATGTGTGCGTAGCTAGCGGACACATATCTCATGCATGTACTAATGATAAACAATCATTGCTCCTAGTGCATAGTTCATATATGATCACCAAGACATGTAGGACAACAGATCAAGTAATGCATCATTTAATAATCTTAATGAACTAAATTACACCAATTCATCAATAACTCATTGTCACACTTAAAATATCACTAGGAAATAAAATAGGGTTTTAAACATGGTAGGAACCAAGTGAGTAAACAATAGTGGCATCTCTAATCCCCAATCAGTATTCTCAACTAATATCGAAGCATCATTCCTTCCTAACCTACTTCCATCTTCCATCCTATCCTTTCCTTTGTTGGACTAAGATGGAGTATCAACTATATTGACCTAACTCCAGATAGAACTCGTAAGCGAAAGTGTCATACATCTCGACCAAGCTTCCCCAATAGACAACTAGCAGTCGTCATCACATGTCTAGGGGAGCGTGACTTCACACAACCCTCCCACGACTCTAGGTTTCGGAGGATAAACGGTGGGCAATACCTCCACCCCTCCTTATAGAACTAGGGTCAACACCCTATATCGAGCCATACTATGCAACTACTGTTCTTAGAGTCACGTCATCAAACAATAACTCTGGGCAAGTTGTTCGTCCTGTCAAAACCACACTCACCACAAATCATAGCAATATTTCAAATCATAAATTAAATAACAAGTACAACATATAGCATATACTATCTTCTTGATGTCTACGACATCCCAGTTATCTCAATACTATAGTCATTTGGCTATCACATAGCTTATCATCCTATAGGTTAGTTCACCAATAACACATATTGATGCAGATACATCACAAATTTATATAAGAGTCCATATTTGCATTGACGCTCAATTTAAGAAATGTATTCCTATTTACATCATGCATTGCATCTATTATACATTCATAACATAACTTGAATTGGTATACATGTACCGAACTTACCCATTTTAATTTTCATGTTTAAATAATCAAATAACTATCTTTGTCATGAGCATATATCATGTAACATACAAATAGGTCTATATGTACACATCTCAATGTCTAACACAGTCTAACTGACTCCAAACAAATGCTAAACTTCGAATGATTAAGATTACTAAAAAAAACAATGTTCTAACTACCTAAGGTCAAAATATGGTGCGTTACATACACCCACCCTTCAAGAAACTTCGTCCCGAAGTTATGATCATTCACAATATGAGGAGAATTTATGACACAACTTCTATTTATCTTTCGTGATAGCAAACCTTGCGTTATATTGGTCTCATTGGACAATGACTTGATTAAAACATGTTGAGGCTATTAATATATTGATTGCAACTACGCCTGTTTAGTAGGCACCTTACTATGTCTTGACTCTATTTTATTAACATTTAATGAAATGACATGCTTCTCTTATAGATTTATTCTTCGTAAGTTGTATATTAAAGTATAGTCTTCTAGTTTGATGGCCAATTAGAATCTTATCTCATTATTGGTTCTTTAGTTAAGTGAATCTTATATTGAGTTCGTTTATAATTTAAGCCAAGCATATAATTCCACCTAAAATTTCTTAAAAATTATAACCAATTATCATTGACTTTACTATCACTCTAACTTGAGTGATACAATACATATGCCATCATAAAATTTCCCATGCTTAGGAACATTGACTAATATACTACTAAATGATTTCATGTGATGTCATCACTTCACTGTTTGTTTTTCTATTGTCCCGAATCTCACTTTCCTCTTAAGTCCTATAATTTAGATCTCAACCAAGTTAATAGTTGAGTAGGATTATCTTCATCATAGTTGAGAAAATCATGCTTTCTATCCATAGTTAATTTTTACCAATGTGCCTATACATAAAGAACACCATTTTGATACGTGAGTTAGTGAACATTTCTATACCAAGAATAAATTACTAAGGGTTCATTCCAAACTCTTTAGTCACCTGTCCTTAAGGTATTCTCTTCTCGCAATTGTACTCTGTATGTCTCACAATTATATTGTTTATACCTACATAAATCCTACTAACTCTAGCCTATAACTCTTTTCTTGTCCACCTCTGTCACTTTTAAGTTCTTTCCCTTTACTATGAAAAAAGTTTAACGATGGAAAGTGTTTTCATCATTCCTTATCTATATTTTATTTTATTTTTCAATTATAGTTTCTTCATAGGGAAACATCCTTCTTGGTGAGAAAGCAATTGATAAACTAATTAATGCATTTCAAGATGTGAGCTACCATTTAGAAAACTCACCTCTCTTACAAGGAACTTGTGCATAATAAACCATGACACTCCATTGCGATCTTTACTACCAATAAATTTATGGGCAAAAGTGACACCCTTCCAAAGGAATACCCCCTTTTCTCAAGAATTCTTTCATTCATTTTTCTTAGTTAACTAGCATTAGCTAAGGTACTTATCACTCATCTTACTAACTTGTAAGTGGTCAATATCTTTCTTGTAACAATGATGTGTCTTTCCCTCTTAGCATTACTAAGGTTAGATTCTCCCTCGTTATCAATACAAACCATGTTTATGACTATGTTTCCATTCAAACTCAAGTTTACTAAAGGCCCTTTGCTTACTAACAAAGTAGATGATGAATCGTAAGTCATACTTTACGCAATGTTTCCCACATCAACATTTATTTTAAAGGTTACAAGATTTGTTTCAATACGATCACCCGAACCATAAAACATGTAAGTTGGACTTTAACTATAATGTGCACTTTGAGTTCTCTATTCCATACTCTAAGAAATAGATTCCACATTCTATCTTGAAATCGTTACATAATTCTACTCTTACAATCATTGTGTTGCTCACAATGCCATGTACTTTGGTAATGCTTTGAATGCATTAAAATTCCTCATGAGACCAACTCTTATGGTGACTTGGGTTGAATGTCATTTTTCCATCTTGGTTCTTAGTTAAGGACATTAATTGGGGATTAAGTGGGTTTCCTTATTTCAATGTGATGGGTTTATACTTTTGAAGCCACATTATTTCCATAACAAGGTAGCTAAAAAACTACCCAATTCCATGCGCCATATTTATAGTTTAAATATATATGATATTTTTCTTTTATTAATCTGATTGATTTATTCTAATAACATATTTTACTATTGCTTAATCTTTTGACATTAATATTTTACATATTTTACTATGGCTAACAATTGAAGATGCTGGCATATTCTTAGTCATCCTCCTAAATCAATGAATATGATTTATTGTTCATAACTTCCTTGCATTTATGAATGCATCCGTTAACCTGTTTACTTTTTCACATTTACCTAATCATATTAAGAAATTATTGTACGGCCATATGATTGCCACTTTTAGATGATTGACATAGATTAAAGCCACGTTTAGATGATTAACCTACACTACCTCAAATTCACATCCACTAACAACGATAGAGCGCAGCTGTCATATTGGTCGGTTCGGTTCCTGTGCCCATGGACTAGTTTCCTCAATTGATCATTCCATCTTCTGCGATCCCCAAGAGATAATCTCGTAAGGCCTACAGGTGAATGCCCATCTAAACATTCAAGGGTTGATAATGCCCCTCTAAATTGAGCTTGAGAAATAATATTTTCAGACCCATCTAAACCCTAATATGAATGCACTTATAGCTTATATAATGTGCATATAGAAATTGCAATGCTAAGGTTGCATATTAGATGTGAAGTAAAGGGATCTTGCATATTCCATGTGCATTAACTCCCTTGTTTAGATTAAACATTGTTACTATCACGTAGACATAGAAAGGGCGAACCCGCTATAGAATGCACCGTTTCTTTAATAAACGTGTTTTTTTTTATTAGGTGTCTTGCACATATATTTAGGTCTATTTTATACTAAGCTCGTGGAAAGATTGTGAATCGGATCGATGGATTGCATGGACTACTATGGTTGGGGAGCTGTAATCAATTTTGAGTTATAAATGTAATAGAATTTTCAAGGATGTAGCAGTATTTTCATTTTGGTAGCCTATACAGAAATTTGCAGATATAAATCTCTTGATCCAAAATTTTAGAGACATAAAAGATTAAGTTTATGAAACATTGAAAAAAAAAGTTTCTGAACCACCCATCCTTATCCCAACTGTGCTTTCCAACCATCATACACAAGCATAAAATTCCATTAAATTTGGTGCAGTGAATTCCATTAACATACGCACACTTTAATATTTGGTGTAGTGAACTAGTCAGAAACTTTTGAAAATCAATACATTATCGTCATCACTATTCAGGTTGATACAATTTGATTCTAGAAGCTTTGTTTTGCAAATTGTAATATATTTTTGGAAACTTTGAAAATTAATACAATATGGTTTTTGCTACGCAGGTCGATGCAATTTGATTCCTGAAGCTTTGTTTTACAAATTGGAATATAAAAATCCTCGAGCCTGAAGCATGCTCGTTGAATAATTTATTAAATGGTATAACCTAGATGATTGCTCATTTCAAAATTTTGAATTCATCCTTGATACGATTCAACAGTAACCATTTCACAGCAACCAAGACCGAGAGTGACATTGTATACATTAAGTAAATTGCAAGATATTCAGTGGACTTGCTTTCCCTTTGTCAATACGTAAAATCATTATAAACTCATTATAACCTAACTCTATTTATAAACTCATTATAATAATTATGGTTTTAATTAATATATTATATACAATTTTAATTAATATATTATAACTAAGTCCAAATGAATTTAATGACATTTTTTTTTTTTTATATAACTATGTTGGGAGTCAGCCTTTCGACATTCACCAGCCTCGAGTTAACACTGAGAAGAAAACTGGCGTTGTCAGTGAAGTTAATTTTTCTAAAATAAAATAAAGTTTGTAGCATTTATTAAAATATGAGTAAGAAATATCTTGTACATATCTTCCCTATCATGCACGTGATATAGTAAAGGTGTCAACAATTGCAATGGGTTACCTGTATTACAAACTTCATTAAATGGTACGGAAGGACAGAGGCTAGCTTGACAAAATCGACCACCCTCCAATCAAGGATCTTTCTAGCATGAAGATATCAAGATGGCCTCTCAAATATCATTGAATAATATTGACTTTAGCAGACCCTTATCAATGCATGAGGAGTGGTGGTTTGATGAGGCTATAAATCATTTCAAAAAGGCTATTGGATGCAATCCCACGTCAGCTATCATTTGTTCTACTAGAGCTAGTGTGTTTGTGAAGATGAAGGATACATTATGGATGCTAAACATTATGGATACAAGTGGACCGATCAAATCGCCACCATCTACATGCAACCTGCTCTCATTGAATACCATATACACGCAACCTGCTCTCATTCCAAGGTCATAGGCATTCATCATCATTTAAAACATTAAAGACTATTTGCAGACACTAACAATACAATAAAGAAAATCATTTAGGGTTAATAGATTTATCACAACTTCAATTTACTACAATAGGGGATCATGCATAAATTGATGCAAATGAAAGAATACCTAATAAATAAAAGTCAAAATATTTAGATAATATTTCCACTACAATGATTGTCGATAGAACATCGGATCAAAGTTGATAACTTTGACACCTCATAATCGAAGAGTTACCGGCTAGAAATCTAAACCATGCAGTTTTCTTAGCCTTTCCTTTGACCCCATTTTATTGATTGTTGTCTATTTAGGGTTCAGACATGAAATTCTTATTGGACCTTCAGTGCCATGTTTTTTTTTGTCCCAGTAAATGGTAGTTATTATTATCAAAATCCCTGTCCCCAAACCAGGTCAGCGTTCTTACAACACAAAAATAAACAGGTCTCTTGTTCCCTGGATAAAATGGAGAGTATCCATTAACAAACTTAAATTTGAGTGTTTAAATTAACTCTCCTAATAGTGTGTTGATATACACCCTAATAAAACGATTTCACGACAAAATTATAAACTGATTTAACAACAAAATTGTTTGACAAAACATAAATATTTAAATAGAAATTACTGCCATGATGAGCATCTACAAGAGGAATGACTTGGATCACCAAATTTGCATCGGCCCCCGAAGGGTCAAAGGAATTTGTAGAGGTGCTTGAGGCGTTGTAGACAAAAGTTTGTAGGGGTCGTTTATGGGCTACAGTGAGGACGGAGGAGGAAGTCAGTTCTCGTTAATGCAGGGAGGGATGTCTAGGATTTCGTGAGGAGCTTGAGAATCAGTCAAGACCATGATGTCGTGAGGAGCCTCAGAAACAGTCAAGACCATGGTTATGGGAAGGGGAAGTAGAGAATATTTGCAGGGTTCTCAGCACAGGGAATGATGTAGAAACGAGATTGCAAGGTATATGATTCGAACTCTCACCAGGGTTAGTTAAAAGGGTTTTGGGCAGTTGCGACGGATTCGAAGAATTTGCAGGGATATTATTTCTGATGAAATGGTGAAAATTGCAGTTAGAAAGAGAGATTTCAAGTTCGTTGCTCACCTTTTAGCCAAAATGAAGTTGGAGGGGGTTTTGGCGTTGAAAACTTTTGCATTTCTGAAGGATGACAATGGCATTGTGGATGAAATGTTGCAGTCATTTTTTTTTTAATGAAGTTTCCGGAGCCAAGGGATGCATATGATGTTGTTGTTTTCCAATTTTGTGAAGAAAAACGTTTATAATTAGCACTGGCTGAAATACAAGGGATGGTTCGTTTAGGCTGTCGGCCTATTCCATAGATTTATGTTGTGCTCTCGGATGCCTGGTGTGAGTGGACAAGAGCATGTAGACCTGAAGAGATTCTAGAGAAAATGAGAAAATTTGGGTATAGACCTAGTGGAAATCCTGCAATCTTATTTTGAAGGCTCATTGGGTAGTAGGGAAATTCGATGAGGCATTTGCCCTCCTTGATTCAATGCGGTTGGTGGGCCGTGAGCTGGATTCTCATAACTACGACGTATTGATTTGGGGTGCCTGTGAAATTGAAGATGGAGATGGGGCATTGCAGTTTCTCCATAGAAGGGTAGTGCAAGAAGGCTTTACTCACTCCCAGACAAAAGACTTACACTACCATTATTCAGGCACTTGATAGGATCAGAGATTGTGTAAAAGCTTATGATATGGTGAATTTTCTCAATGAGAAATATTTCCCCTTGAGTTTTCACAATTACCAAATGGTGGCTGAGATGTGCTATGAAAACTTTGAACATGTAGTAGCGACCAATATTCTCATTCAAATGACCGATAAGGGTCTTATTTTGTATGTAGAGCTTCGTCAGAGAGTCTTCCATAGCCTTGTTAGGAAAGGAGAGCACGAGCTAGCTTGGTGATTGTGTAGAAATATAATGCATATGAGGTCCTAAAGACACCCGCCCACCCCTGGGGAAAAGAGTACACCATTCCACAGCTTGAGAGAGTTGGCTCCACTTGATCAAATTTGTCTTCTATTCTTTCTATTGATTGAAAAGCACGTGTTGAAGAAAAGTAGCAGACTCAATTACTTAAGAGAGTGGCAGGTCTGTATTTCTCTGATGGACATCAAAAGACACAGATTGTTATTTTCCTAATTTATTGGTCTTGTGATGACCTTGGGAAGATCAGTTGATGATACCTCATATACCAGTGTTGCTAAATTGTTATCCTCAGCTACAAATTTAAACTCTTTTGTTCCAAGTAGCAAGCTATGTGTTGCATCCTTTTATAGTACATGGGAGTGGATCTTTGAACATGTATCGAAGAGATCTGGAGCCTAGTGATGCTCAAAAGAAGTGATTCGATAATAGAGAATTTAATATACCAGAAAAAAAAAAAAAAAAAACATGAAAGACCAAATGGATTAATAAAGTGGACGCTCAAAGCTAGTAGATTACTCAAAGAACAATTTCTCAAGGGATCGATGAAGTGCATACTATGACACGGGACTTGTCTAATTTATAGAAAACTTCCTACTGGTCAAAGATCAAATTTTCAAAACTCTAATCATGCCTTGTAACAACCCAAATTGGCACAAAGACAAAATTTTGTTGTGGGTGGTCAAGCCCAGGTTTCAGTTTTTAAACTGGGCTCTGATACCATGTGTAACACCCATCTAGGATGTTAGGAAATTAATCATTCATTACATACATACACAATAACAACTTCAATTTTAGCATAATTTCATTGATTTTCATTAACACAATTCTTCTACATTTGCTCAATGATAAATCTAGATAACATGATGAAATAAGTAATATGTTAACTCTATGATTTAGAACTTAAAAAAAAAGTATATATATATATACAAAATATAAATAACCAAGTACCACCGAAAAATACCTCCTCCTTAGCTTGTCGAAGCTCATTGGTTGTAATGTAGTCATGGGCGCTTCCAAGCATTCTTTTCCCGCTTTCCTAGAGTGAAACAACAAAATCCTCCTTGCCAACTAGGAGCCTAGCCGACTTCCTAGCTCCAAGAAACCTTTCAGTTTCTTGGCCCTTCGTGCCCGTGACTCCAAGAACAACAAAGCACAAATGCTTAAAGAAAACTATCACAAGAATCATATCTTCCAAGAATTTCACAACCTCTCATCATGCTCAAACCTCCCCATCCTCCCCTCCTCTCTACTTCTTCTCCCTATTTATCAAGTTTCCATACACACTTCCCCAAGTCTCCTCACCCCCCTCATTATTATCCATCAACCTTCCTTATCTAGATATTTTGGGAAAATATTAAAATAAAACTAAATATAAATGACTTGCATTAAACAACAATAAATAAAATAAAAAGTCTTTATTCTCATGCTAGATAATAAATGTTATTTGATAATTTCCCCCAAAATGTACATAACACTCCACCATGCTCATTTAATTCATCACACCCACTATCTATCAAAGTCAAGAAAGTATTTAATGCTTCTAGATATTTGTATGCAATATAATTTACATATTCAATAAACATTCAATTAAATAGTTAATAATTTACTTTAATAATTAATACATTAATTATTTATACTAGTGTACATGGGTAGGGTATGTGTGCGTAGCTAGTGGACACATTTCTCATGCATGTACGAATGATAAACAATCATTGCTCCTAGTGCATAGTTCCTATATGATCACCAAGACATGTAGGACAACAGATCAAGTAATGCATCATTTAATAACCTTAACAAACTAAATTACACCAATTCATCAATAACTCATTGTCACACTTAAAATATCACTAGGAAATAAAAGAGGGTTTTAAACATGGTAGGAACCAAGTGAGTAAACAATAGTGGCATCTCTAATCCCCCAATCAGTATTCTCAACTAACATCGAAGCTTCCTTCCTTCCTAACCTACTTCCACCTTCCATCCTATCCTTTCCTTTGTTGGACTAAGATGGAGCATCAACTATATTGACCTAACTCCAGATAGAACTCATAAGAGAAAGTGTCATACATCTCGACCAAGCTTCCCCAACAGGCAACTAGTAGTCGTCATCACACGTCTAGGGGAGCGTGACTTCACACAACCCTCCCACGACTCTAGGTTTCAGAGGATAAATGGTGGGCAATACCTCCACCCCTTCTTATAGAACTAGGGTCAACACCCTATATCGAGCCATGCTATGCAACTACTGTTCTTAGAGTCACGTCTTCAAACAATCACTCTGGTCAAGTTGTCCGTCCTGTCAAAACCACACTCACCACAAATCATACAAATATTTCGAATCATAAATTAAATAATAAGTACAACATATAGCATATACTATATTCTTGATGTCTATGACATCCCAGTTACCTCAATACTATAGTCATTTGGCTATCACATAGCTTATCATCCTGTAGGTTAGTTCACCAATAACACATATTGATGTAGATACATCACAAATTTATATAAGAATTCATATTTTCATTGATGCTCAATTTAAGAAATGTATTCCTATTTACATCATGCATTGCATCTATTATGCATTCATAACATAACTTGAATTGGTATACATGTACCGAACTTACCCATTTTAATTTTCATGTTTAAAAAATCAAATAAATATCTTTGTCATGAGCATATATCATGTAACATACAAATAGGTCTATATGTACACATCTCAATGTCTAACACAGTCTAACTGACTCCAAACAAATGCTAAACTTCGAATTATTAAGATTACTAAAAAAAACAATGTTCTAACTACCTAAGGTCAAAATATGGGGCGTTACAGGACAAATGAGGCATTTATCCCTGGGAAAGCGTTGAGTTCATAGGTTGCTTGAACCACGTTTTCTTCAGGATCAAGCTCTGCTTTCCATTCTACTACCCTCCCTACAAACGATTTTGACCGCATGTCTTCTCCTCTTTTTCTCCTAGACGACCTCTTCTCAATACTTCTTGTCCCGTTATCAAAGTAGTAGTCTCCAATGGCTACTACAGAGCCCTCAAAATTCAAGGCTTGGGAGGAGAAGGAGGAATCTCCTTGAATAATACTTATGGGAGTGTACTCTTGATGGCGTACATTCACAATGCCTAGATTGGGCGTTGATGGGTTGTTATGGGTGTGGCTTAAATTATGCTTCAACAACTCGTCCACCCTCTTCTTAGCTTCAACTTCATTAGCTACTCATTTTTCCTTTGCCTCATCAGCCAATTTATTGGCCTTTTCTTCATCAACCAACCTCTTGGCTTCTATCTCATCAGCCAATTTCTTGGCTTTGGGTTCTTATTCTTTCTTGTTTTGGGGCACAACCTGTTGCGCCATGCGCTCATGTTATTTTTTTCTCTTTTCCTCCTCATCTTGCCTTCTCTGATAATCTTGCTCAACTTGGAGCCTTTTTTGTTCTAGATTTTCTTCCTTCCTAGTTTTCTCCTGCTCTCTAGTGATGTCAGTGTCCTACTCTCGTTGAAGCAATCTGTGGAACTAGTTTAGAGTTTCCCTCTTGATCTCTTCTTTTTCATGTTCAAGTTCATGCTTGGCAGCCTCATGGGGTATTTGATGCAAGAATTCATCATAAGAGAATGTTCCCTTAAACTTGTCCTCTTCGAAATTGACCACATGGATATTGGAATGGGTGAGACCAACATACCTCACATGGTTGATTGGAAGCTCGTGAGGATCATGGTCTTTGGGTTCTCCTAGGCATAATATTAACTCTTGTAGGGCCTCCACTTCTTTCCTTGTATGTTGGTTATTTTTTCTTCTGATTTGCAATAGTGCAATAACCCCTAACCCCATGGTTTGGTATGCAATTTCCCTCATCAACAAATGGTCTGGGACAAAGTATTGTAAAAGTTGTGGGGCTCCAATGGTCCCATATACCCTGATATATGAATAATATTCATAGAGAAACTAGTCGGCTATCCCTTTCATCCCATTCCTATCTTCGAATGAGATTCTATGTCTAGGGAAACCAAATAGAATAGAGTGTAGAGGTGATAGGAATAGATTGCATATGTCATAAAATTGCTTTATGTAGTTAATGCTCCATAACTGAGAGTAGTATACATGGATGGGGGGTTGGTTTCGGTCCCAGTTCCACCCTAGGTCAACAAACTGTACAAAGGAGAACATGACATCAATCATGTAGGCCGACATATAAAAATAAGGTTTCTTCATACATGTGAGATTCTTCATGTGTAGACATATATTGAAAGCCAGGATGTCTGCCCAGTTGAATATTTTCCCTGTCTTGACGATGGTGTGCGCCAAAGACAACCAATCGGTCTGAAAATTTGTGTTTTTTTCTTCTCCATATAGTCGAGAAAGCATGGCTACTATCATTTTGTAGGGCGTCTTGAGCATGTGAGTGGGAACTAATTTCTGGCCTTTTTGAGGGTTTCGTCTTCGTCGGCCCACCAGTGTTTCGTTTGCTTCGCTGGTCCTTTGCTTGCTTGGGAAAATCCTTTTAAGAATGGTTCACGTAGAGAGCATATGGGAGTGGGAAGATGATATCTAGAGTCGATGTCTTAATCTCTCAGGGACGCTACCTGCTTCCCTTGTTTGCTCATGATGGTCGTTGTTGTTGTATCAAATTGTTTGAGGCACCATTGCATTGCCTCATTGTATGGGAAAAGAGGTAGTCATGAGGCCACGAGATGGCTGTCGCTTCTTAGGATATTCTGGTAAACTCCCAAATTCTCGTCATCCACGGGGAAATCTGTAGAATTCAAGATCTTGTAGATTTATTCATAACTAGGGCAATGGTCTTCACAGATGTGGTGATTAGTATTAGTCACCAACACTTCAACTTCCCGAGATGATGATTCAAGTCCTACAGTTCACTAGAAGTAAATTGATCCCTTTGGTCTTTTGGGGTTCTATCTTGTCATGCTTTATTACGAGTCAATCTTGTATTACCACGTTGAAACGAGTATCATCCTAATAAACACAACGTGTTAACTGTAACAAGAAAAATATTTAAAAGGAAAAATGGGCTACCTATGATTAAGTGATTACAATAACTGTGCAATAACACTTAGTAAAAAGAACAATCAACACAAAAAAATGATTTGTAAACTTATGGCATAAGATATGTCTGAAGGGGGGGGGGGTTTACAACTCATAACGCACATTGAAAAATCATGAATGCGCCATAACTCGGATGTGTAAAAGAATCCTCTCTAAATATGGCCTTAATCTCTGTCATTAATTCTCATTAAGGCTGGAGGTTTCCTAGATTACTGTGTCCGAGGTGGCGAAAGGCCGAGGTTCAAAAATACTATTATTAGAGTCATGCATTCAAAGAGGGACGGATTGCAGATTAATATGAGCTATGATGGGAGGGGTATCGAAACCATATTCACTTTTCTTTAGAAAAATGTGCCAACTTGACAAGTATGCAGCTTTGCGACGAAGGTGGGACCTGTCTAAGTCTTGGCATCAGGGGTCATTAGGGTTAGGTTAAACTAAAACCCCGAAGAAAAGGAATCACACGAATATTCCCTTTTCTAAAAAGGTGTGTTGATAGTACTCTTTGAAAAATTTCAGAGAAAAAACATCAGAGTTCCACAGGATGAGGAATTGTTTGAACTTCGACGAAAGTAGTATCGAAAAAAATATACCTTAATCCTAGGAGAATGTTCTAGATGCGCAAGTGGGAGGAATCGAAAAGGTTGTCAGAGTTGGAATTTCGGACTTCGAGAGGATGGGGAATGAACCGGACTCCGACGAGGATGGTATCGAAGGAATATTCCTTCGATACCTTGGGGTTGTGATGAGTCCCAAAAGAAATAAAAGGAAATTTATTGAAGATTGATAAATGGGGAAGAAAATGGTCCAATCTTAATACGCCACCTGGGGAGGTAGCGATCATATAGGTTGTACTAAATCGGGGGTGTGTGTGTGTAGATATAGGTTGGGTTTGAATCTATCTATCGATGGGATGCCACGTAAGGAGTGAAGTTGATGCACCAGAGCTATCATAGTGAGATGGTCGGAGTTCTGGGTGATGTGTGGAGTGAAATAGTCCAATGAAGATGATCTCGACAGACCCCTTTTCGATGAAAACATCAGAAAGGTTTTTGTTGGAATAAAGATGGTGTGAGGCTTGCTTCAAATCGATGACGACTTAGGCAAAGGGTAGAAGAGTGAGATGAATCATGCCGGCTAAGTAAAACCAAGGATCGGGTCCTTACTATGAGGAAGAAGAACGTTAGAAGTGGGGAGGAGAGATTGAAGAGTGTAGTAGTTAGGGGGACTATTTTTTACTACCTCCAAAAGGCTGATATTCACAACTAAAGCATAAGATGTATAAGTGATAGAAAATAACCAATTTTTAATCTCATATCTCCTGAGTGAAGCAGGAAAGTATGCATAGTATGCAAAATTTAGGAAAAACGAGGGACCCATAAGAAAAAATAAAATGGGTCATTGTGGGAGGTGAACCACAACAAATGGAGACTTACTGGGAAGAACCAATTATCTCTGAGTTCAAAAGGGAGTGAATCCAAATAGATTAAGAAAAACAAATTTTACCTTTTAATAGTTCATTTAGTATACAGACTGAGGACCCCACATCTAATTGCTTGAGGACAAGATATAAAGAAAGCTTGTTACCAATGATATTCCACATAATTTGAGTGAGTGTTAATGGGTGTTTTACTCCATACATCCATAGTGAAATATTGAGAGTAACACCATAGATGAATTCTTATCAATTGTTATAGACCAAAGTGTTTTCCTCATCTCTCTTTCCCAACATTGCTTCACTGCCAACGAGTGTCCATAGCCCCAACGAAGATGCCTTGGTATAATACAAGCATGGCCTCGCTGCCAGCGAGTGTCCATAGCCCTGACGAGTTTACTTGTACTTCCCATGATTTTAGTAGCGTTTTCAACTTCCTTGTGATTATGATTTTCTATATTCACCTTTTAGATATAAGATTTATGTATTGCTTTTGCAACATAGGTGAAGGTAAGTAGGAAGCGGGGTGATACAAGAGTTATTAATTTTCTAGTCTCAGTGTACAATTTATTCTCATGGGTCTACAAACAAGGATTATCGATGCGTTTTAGAATTAGGAATATCAAGGGAAGAGTCACTGGAGTTATGAAAAAGACATTGAATTTAGGAAATTTCGAAAAGATTGAGAGGAACACAAACATATCATGAGAGTGGTCACATAAGTGAGGATAACTAATGGAAGCCATCAAAAGGAACTAAATTTGAATGTTAGAAGTTTTCTTTTGGCACAGATTAACAAGTTACTCTTTTCAGTATGATCATCATTCATGAATATAAACGTTGATCTTAGGAGAGCTCAACCACATTAATATGGAAAGGAATTCCCAAAACAAGGCACTTACATGGGTCTAACAGTCCCGGATTCCTATTGTGAAAGAAAAGGATGGTATAGAGAAACAAAAAATAAGTTATTCTAAAATGAAAGGTGTAAAAGAAAAGAAAAAATCAAGCCAAAAGAATGGAAAAAATAGGATTGCGAGAGAAGGGAAGGACGACTGGAGTGAAAATCAACAGAAAATGAAAAGAAGGAAACAAAGAAAATACTACCATGTAAAGGCTACATCACCATTGGTGATTAGGAGAAGTATTTTCTTAGGATTTGGCCATTGATAAGGAGCTCCTCCTCATCTCCCTATAATGTTTTAAGTCTGAAAGTACGAAGGCCTATTTTCTGGTGAATCATATAGGGTCCTAACCACTGTTTATGGAATTTGGTGTGTTTTCCATTAAGTTCATTAGCTTTGTCTCATTTGAGAACAAGGTCTCCCTCCTGAAAATATCTGTTACCCACAACTGATTTTTCAAACCATTTTTTAATTATCTCTTGATGGTGTGTTAGGTTCATATTAGCTTTTTCCCTTTCTTCTTCAAGTTTTAACATGTTTAATCTCTCTTGCATTACTTGGCAAGCCTTGTCTTGGGCAGATTGGGCCAGTTGCAAGGCGGGTAGGAAAGTATGGGTAGGCAAAGTGGCTTCCTATCCATAGACTAGGAAGAAAGGGGAGTTACCAATGGATGACTTGGGAGTCACACTGTCAGCCCACGGGGCGTTGTGAAGAGCGAGGTGCCAATTTCTTTGATGGTCGCTAACATTTTTCTTGAGGATTTTAATAAGGTTTTTATTAGTTGACTCTGCTAAAATGTTCCCTAAATACTTGGCATGATCAAATACTAATGAGTCAAGAATTTCAAACCTGGTGATGATATGGGATTCGAGGAATGAACCTATTTTTTGTTGATAGCTTTCAAGCGAATTGCTTCACTCCATCTGTTGAAATATTCGGTAGCAGTCAAGATGTATTTGTGCAGTTGGGATGAGTTGGGATTGATCTCCCCGATCACATACAACCCCCACTATTGAAAGGGGCATTCGATGATCACAGACTGTAGGGGGGAAGGAAACCTTTTTTCTCTCCCATTTGACATTTGGAACTATTGTCATTTCCTTGCATATGCATGAGAGTCCTTGAATAAAGTGAGCCAGTAGTATCCAACTCTAAGGATTTTTTGAGAAGTGGTGTCTCCACCGTAATTTCCACTAGTTGGTCCACCATGGAGTTCATATAAGACCTTTTCCATGTCCCTATTCTCAAGACATCTTAGAAAAATGCCATCATAATTTTTTTTGCATAGAATTCATTAGATTATATGATATTGAGCATACTTGATTCTAAGGGCCCTTTTTTTCTTGGGCTCGAGATAATCTAGGGTCGTCCCATGAGTTAAGTAATATTTCATTTCGTAAAACCATTGGTCCTAGTTGATCGAGATGTAACAGATTTCTCTCACATATAGTTCTTGGTCCTGATCTAAAGCATCTTCATGTGACCCATTCTCATTGATTCTGTAGCTAGTTTGCATATCCCCTAGCCTTTGACGATTTTTGTAGGCTTAATCTCTAGGTCGTATTCTTGTAGAGTTGTAATCGAATTAGCTCTCTTTTCTGCTAATTCTTTCTGTACCAATAGGTTCTTGACGATAGGGTAAGGAACAATCACTTTGGTCTTGGACTTGAGCAAGAACGACCTGAAGTGTTTGACAACTTTAAATACAACATAGTCTTGTTTATCCACTTTTGGGTAGTTCAACTCTACCCCTTGTAAGCCATAACTCATAAAATCTACACATAATTCATCTCCTTCCTGGTTCTTTTTGGTTAAAATAGCCATAAATACGATATTTGACGCAAAAGTGTGGAGGCTGAACTCTCGAATAAACTGGGCTTAACAATGAGGGAGCTTGTGCTATGTCTATTTTGATCATATTGAAAGATTCTCTTTCCTTAGATTCCCATTTGAATTCAAAATTCTTTTTTATCATGTCTTGCATGAGTTTCACTATTTTGGAAAAACTGGGGACAAATCGTCTTACAAATTTTATACTCCCCAGGAATGACTGCATGGCTTTCTTGTTGTGAGGGGGAGGTATTTTTGCAATTGCTTCAGTTCTCTCAGGTTCGATTTCCATGCCATTCTTGGAAACAATGAAGCCTAATAGTTTTCCTTCATCATCAACAAATATATATTTCTTAGGATTGAGAGAGATTCCATACCTTTTACATCTATTAAATACTTTATTCAAATGAGTTATATGGTCTTTTATGTCCCTTGAAAAGATAGTAACATCACCAAGATACACCACAACACATTCTCAAAGTCGACCCCTGAAGGAAATGTCCATGGCCCTTTGAAATGTTGTTCCGACATTGATGAGACCAAATGAAATCTTCATGTAAGCATATGTTCCCCACTTGGTCCGGAAAACTATTTTTAGTTGATCATCATGGGCCACTAAGACTTGGTTGTAACCCAAAAACTATCTAGAAGGGAGAGCATCTCAGAGTCAGATACACACTGTAGGATTTGTTCCATTAGGGGCACTGGGTAATTATCCTTCTCTGAGGCTCTGTTCAGATTCCTAAAATCAATACAAATCTTTATATCCCCATTCTTTTTCCTTACTAACACTAATTTGGATATCCACTACGTATGTCTAATTGGGAATATGATCTTGGTCGCCATCAATTTATTCAATTCTACTTTGACTTGGGGCTCAAGGATAGGGTGCATCTTCCTTAGCTTTTGTTGAAATGGTTTCATCATAGGCTTCATGGGAATTATGTGTTGTATGATTTTTGTGTCATACTTCTTGAGATCATCATAGGTCTAGGAAAATATGTCTTTGTATTCCTAGAATAATTTGACATAATCCCATTTTTCTTTAGGAGAACAATTTCTTCTCAGATTAATGTATTGAGGCACGGTATTTCTCCCCAAGTTCACCACTTCAAGCTGCATAGACGAACTGTTGGTTTTGCAATTGATGAATTTCTTAAATTTTTCCTGGAGATCATAGAGTTTTTCTAATCTCACTACGTTCCTTGGGATACAGTTGATTGAACCTGATGTGTTGTCATATTCAACTGGGTCTGTAATATCATAATTTACCAGTTGGTCGTGTTGGCCTTCATCAATTATAGAATCCTTGAAAGTATCTTTGATATGTAAGAAATTTATCCGCTGCTGGTCTTCATCAAAGACTTTACGATTTGCGATATTGTCGGGAATTGAAGGCATGTATAAAATTTCAACAGAAAAAGTGTTAGGCATCCATCCGAGGGTATTAACATACACACCACATTGGCTATCAAATCAGTGTCACGGTTTAGATAACGAGGTATAGAACTGATATTAAATGTTGCAAAATATTTGATCAATTCCCAAACCTCAAGTTGATAATGTTTCAAATGACTTGAAAGATAATGAATGGTGTTCCTTACCTATTTTATGATAATTTCGAAATCACCAAATACCTTGATTTTCTCAGCTTTCAAATCTACTGCATTTCTTAACCCTTGCAACAAGGCCTCATATTCAACAATATTATTGGTGCATGGGAATTCTAGTTTGCATGAGATTAATTTTTTTCTACTTGTCAGATCTTTCAATATGAAACCAACACCTGGAACTTCTAAAGATTTGGATCTATCAAAAAATAGTGTCCACACATTAGGATCCCCTTTGTTTGTTGCAACGTTTGATTTTAAGTTTTCATATTTTTTTGTTTTGGTGGGGTTAGTAGAGTTAACCATCGCTTCTAATTTGTCCTTTGAAACTATGTTAGGCTGTACATCATAGGAACTGCTAGTATGATCTATTATGTTACAGTTGAGCTCAACAATCTGGGTGCAATGGAAGATTTTAGATTGTGTGTTAGATTCCACAAGAGAGGATGTTTCAGCGGTGAGATTCCCCAAAAATGTTTCATATGAATAATTACCCAAAATTGAATTATTAAACATTACCAGTTCATTTGGGTCATTTGTTTCATATACATTTCCATGTCAACCTTGATCTGATTCATTTTACCATTATAAGGGAGCCATAAGTGAGACCAATCAGTAGCAAAGTAGCCATTTAACATAGATGACCATTCTCGACTTGAAATCATGCCATAGTTTTTCAGGTATGTCTACTACTATTATATCTATAGTTTGATGAACTTTTGGATTATCAGACATCCTGATTAAGACTTTTTTCAATTCTTCAATAAATTTAACTCCGATTCTGTCTAACTGAATAATTTGGATGTCATATGGTTCAGGTTTGACATTAAGCTTCTCACATACCTTTAGGGGAATGCCATTAGATGAGGCTCATGAGTCTACCATGCAGTTATGGACATTCCTATTGAAGATTTCAAAATTAATGAGGAAGGGGGTGGGTGGTAGATCTAGATCTTTGACCAGTTAGGGACGCATTAGTCACTACTTAAATTTTATATGGAGTGTTAGTGTTAGAAGAACTTACCTTAGTTGTTCCCTTCTTTGTTCTGGCATTAACTTCCTTTGTGCCAGGGGAAGTTTTCCCTTGCAGATTTTTGATAAAATTTTCTTGAATTTGTGGAGTCTTCATAAGCTCAAACAAGGAAATGTTAGCTTTTGTCTTATTCATATCTTATTCAGTGATATTCTTTGTTTTCCCCAAACTTCCCGAGGAAGGTGGTTTCAAAGGTTCTCCAATTTTTAATGGAGGATTATTCTAGAGAGAAATACCAAGAAAAATATTTATATTCAAATGTAAGGGGGAGAAAATGGCAGATGTCGTCTTCATGTCGAATGATCTGTAACCTAATAGCTAGCAGGAATTTCTTTACATGGTTTTCGACTGAATCTTTTTTTCCAGGGTCGAATTTCGATAGGAACTTCTCAAGGTGTCTGGGCATGTCATGCTGGATCCCTGGTATAGTGACTACGTTAGCTAACAACCAGGGATGGTAGGGAGGTGGATTCTGGTTTTCATTTTCTCCATCCATGTTAGGGGGTTGATATACAATAATATGATATGGGTTGTTTTTTGGGTTCTCTCTCAGACTTGTCTCTTCCTTTGGAGTTTTCCTTCGACTTGTCTCTTGGAGTGTAAGGGGGCGACTTGGAAGGTGAGGGTGGTCTACCTCCTATGTCACCGGCTAACAAATAATATTCAAGGTCAAATTCATATGACTCAGGAAAATCATAAGTGTCTTCAAGAACGTGATACTCAGGGGTTCCAACTGAAGGGTTTCCTTGATATGCGTTCAGGTTGGTGAAGTAGGGATCTGTATGTTAAAGGTCCTCCTGATTTTCAGGCATAGAGTAGTCTTAGGGTAGTTGACCAGTTTGTCTACTAAGTTGTCTAATCAGGGCACGATTGGTTCATTCAGTTGAGTGTCTGACTATGGTGTCAATCTCCGATATGGCCAGGACACATGGTTGTGGGGAAGCAAAGGAAGGTTCATGATGAGTGGAAGTGCGGTGAGTGATGACCTAGGATGGCGTGTTCACAACATACTCCGGGGGAAGGAAAGTGTGTTCAGGGAAAATTCGATGGGAATCACTTGACGAGGAAATGTTTTCTTGCATAGAAAAATGGGAAGGGTTTGAACTTCTATTTTTAGCCATTCAGTTCCATGGCCCTCCTTTTAGCTCCATTTCTGTTGATGGTCCATAATGACCCGTTCGATCAGATGAGGGAAAACATCCGATAACAGGTCCCAATTAGACCCACTCTCATTTGGAATAATGTTTCCAACCATATTTTGGACCGGGTACCGATCTAACTATTATAATAACTAAATATGAATATGAGAACTGAAGGTTCTCAAATGAATTAAAAATGAAAATTATAACTAACTAATTCTAAGCTAAGATGAATGATTATTATTCTAAGATGCAATCTCTATTTAATTCTAAGCTAACCTATCTTGATCAGGAGAAAACTAACAAGGATGAGTACAATCAAATATTTATATTATTTGCATATAAGAAATTCATGATACAGGTAACGTGAAATTTCAACAACATGACTAGTTAGAATCAAGTAATTGATTAGTTAACAACATTATACTGTCATTGTACTCACTTTGAAAATCATGCTAACTGTGAAAAATGAAAACATTAATTCAGAAATAATTCATGAACCATTATTCACATACTACAATAATAGACATGCATAAATAGAATAATCACATTCATACATATTGACACCATAATATCCAACACAAATGTCTTCCAGTTCAAATTAACTTGCAATAAAAATACTGTCTAGATACATTCCGAAACCAAAATCCCTTTCAAATGGGAAGTCTTCCCTTTTATAATGAGGAGTGACTGTTTACAATCGTTATCTTTGCAATCATGAAATCAGGGCCATTTTACTAAAAGAGACTCTTCATATTCTGAATTCAAAAATAGGATTACAATAACTGGAGAAGGAAACATCTGGAAGAAATTGTGAAATTTGTAATCATGAGTTGCCCTGTTCATGTAGTTGATCTTGATATTCTTTCCAAAGGGAATGATCTCTCAATATGCTTTCAAGTTTTCTTGATTGTAATCTTTCCAACACTGATTCTACGTTGCAAACTTTGGTGGATACTTCTTGTTATAACTTCTTTGTTGCATTCTTAACAAAGAATTGGATTTTGTGGGTGAGACGAGTGGGCCTCAAGAGGTGTTCTTCAATCGATTCTTTCTCAAATTGACACAAGATTATGAATGTTCGTCTGGTTGGTTTGCTTGTGTTCCTCCACCTCATTCATTCTCATGTTGGCATATGTCGTTTCATCGATGGACTGCATTGGCCATATCCTTGATTCTTCTACGAGATCGTTTGAACTACTCCATAGCTTCGCACAAGTGTCGACTATTGCATTTTGGGTGATCTATACATTCTTGAAGAGTGGTTTTTAAGTTTCAAAGAGCATCTATTGTCTGATTTTTTCTCTCTTGTAATATACCGACAACATGGTAGGTGGAGATTTGTGCATATCCTGCCAACTAAGCATTTCCTCCAAGGCTTTGCTTGCTTCCTTATGCCTTTATTGGTTTTCTACCAATGTGCTTTGTACCCTGAGTTGTTCCTCTCGCTTAGCCCATATGCTATTTATTAGATCAAGGAGTTCATTCTTCCCTACCATGAGTTCTTCACTCAACACTAATTCATGTGCCTTGATAGACTCTACAATACATGTTGATGCCCTGGTCTCTTCTATGGATGCCTTGAATTTTTGTTTTACTGCCACTAGCTCGTTGTTATTGGTGTCTCGTTGGATTTTAAACCTTTTCTCGAATTCTGCATTCATCTGGTCTTTTTTAGCTTGCAAAGATCTATTCATCTTTTCTGTGTTGAGACTGTTAGATGCTTTTGTGGCTTTGTGAAAATATATGGTAAGCTTATCCTTCACATCTTTCAGCTCTTTATCGAGGTCAATGACTCTGTTCTTGGCAGTGTTGAGGGCACTGGTTATCTCAAGGAAAGATGATGCATTTAGCCATGCGAAAGTGTTGAGTGCAGAGGTTGCTTGAACCATGTTTTCTTCAGGATCAGGCCTTGCTTTCCACTCTACTACCCTCCATGTAGACACTTTTGACCTCATGTCTTCTCCTCTTTTCTTCTTGGCCGACTTCTTCTCGATACTTCTTTTCCTGTTATCAAAGTAGTAGTCTCCAATGGCTATTAAAAATCCCTCAAAATTCAGGGCTTGGGAGGAGAAGGAGGAATCTCCTGGAATAGTACTTATGGGAGTGTACTCTTGAGGGGGTACGTTCACAATGCCCAGATTGGGCATCGATGGATTTCTAGGGATATGGCTTAAATTCCGCTTCAACAAATTTTCCTCTCTCTTCTTAGCTTCAGCTTCATTATCTACCCATTTTTCCTCTGCCTCATCAACCAATTTCTTGGCCTCTGCTTCATCAACCAACCTCTTGGATTCTATCTCATCAATCAATTTATTGGCTTTGGATTCTTCTTCTTTCTTTTTTTGGAGCATATCATGTTGCACCATGCACTCATGTTATTTTTTTCTCTTTGCCTCCTCAGATTTCCTTCTCTCATAATCCTGCTCAGCTTGGAGCCTTTTTTGTTCTAGCTTTTCTTCCTACATGGTTTTATCCTGCTCTCTAGTGATGTCAGTGTCCTGCTCTTGTTGAAGAAATCTATGGAACTGGTTTAGAGTTTCCCTCTTGATCTCTTCTTGTTCATGTTGAAGTTCCTGCTCGGTAGCTTCATGGGGTAATTGATGCAGGACTTCATCATAAGAGAGTGTTCCCTTAAACTTGTCCTCTTCAAAATCGACCACATGTATATTGGAATGAGTGAGACCAGCAAACCTAACATGACTGATTGGAAACTCGTGAGGATCATGGCCTTTGGGCTCTCCTAGGCATATGATTAACTCTTGTATGGCCTCCACTTCTTTCCTTTTATGTTGCCTATTGGAAATAGTGTAACTTATGATGTGGATAGGGAAAACTGGGCAAATTGTTTTGATGCTAATTTTCAATAGTGAAGTAACCCCTGACCCCATGGTTTGGTATGAAATTTACCTCATCAACAAATGGTCTAGGACAAAGTATGGTAAAATTTGTGGGGCTCCAATGGTCCCATACACCTTGATATATGAATAATATTTATAGAGAAACCAGTCGGCTATCCCTTTCATCCCATTCCTGACTTCGAAGGAGATTTTGTGTCTAGGGAAACCAAATAGAATAGAGTGCAAAGGGGCTAAGAATATATTGCATATGTCATAAAAGTGATTTTTGTAATTAATTCTCCATAACTGAGAGAAATATACATGGATGGGGGGTTGGTTTCGTCCCAGTTCCACCCTGAGTCAACAAAATGTATAGAGGAGCAGATGGCATCAATCATGTAGGAAGACATATACATAAATGGTTTCTTTATACCTGGGATATTCTTCATGTGTAGACATAAATTGAAAGCCAAGATGTCTGCCTAGTTGAATATTTTCCCTGTCTTGATGATGGTGTGTGCCAAAGGCAGCCAATCGGTCTGAAAATGTGTGATTTTTTCTTCTCCATATAGATGGAAAAGCATGGCTACTAGCATTTTGTAGGGCATCTTGATCCTGTGATTGGGAACTAATTTATGGCCTTGTTTAAGGGTTTCATATTTGTCGACCCACCAATGTTTCATTTTCTTCGTTGGTCCTTTTTCTTGCTTGGGAAAACCCTTTTGAGAATGGTTCATTTAGAGAGAATGTGGGAGTGGGAAGATGATATATGGAGACAATGTATTCAAGTCTCAGGGATTCTACCCACTTCCCTTATTTGCTCAAGATGGTCATTGTTGTTGTATCAAATTGTTTGAGGCACCATTGTGCTGCCTCATTATATGGGAAAAGAGGTGGTCAGGTAGCCACAAGATGAATGGCGCTTCTTAGGATATTTTGGTAAACTCACAAATTCTCGTCATCCATGGGGAAATATGCAGAATTGAAGATCATGTTGATTTATTTGTAACCAAGGCAATAATCTTCACCAATGTGGTGATTAGTATCAGTCACCAACACTTCGACTGGCTGAGATGATGATTCAGGTCCAACAACTGACTGGAAGTAAATCGAGCCCTTTGGTATTTTGGTGTTCTGGCTTGTCGTGTTTGATTATTAGTTGATCCTGTATTACCACGTTGAAACGAGTATCAACCTAATAAACACAACGTGTTAATTGTAACAACAAAAATATTTAAAACAAAAAATGGGCTACCTGTGATTAAGTGGCTACAGTAACTGTGCAGTAACACTTAGTAAAAAAAAAATCAAGACAAAAAAATGCTTCGTAAACTTATGGCATAAGATATGTCTGAAGAGGGGGGTTTATAGCTCATAACTCACATTGAACAATCGTGAATGTGCCATAACTCATATGTGTACAAGAATCATCTCTAAATCTGGCCTTAATCTTTGTCATTAATGCTCATTAAGGGTGGAGGTTGCTTGGATTCGTGTGTCAGAGGTGGTGAAAGGCCGAGGTTCAAAATGAATATTATCGGAGTCATGTATTTAGAGAGGGAAGGATTGCAGATTAATATGGGCTTTGATGGGAGGGGCATCGAAATCATATTCCCTTTTCTTTAGAAAAGTGTGCCGACCTGATAAGTATGCAACGTTGTAGGGAAGGTGGGACATGTCAGAGTCTTGGGCTCAATGGTCATCAGGATGAGGTTCAACTAAAACCCTGAAGAAAATACATCACAAGAATATTCCCTTTTCTAAAAAGGTGTGTCGAGCCTACTCTTTGCAAAATTTCAGAGAAAATCCATCGGAGTTCCATAGGATGAGGAATTTTTTGAACTCCGATGGAAGCGATATCGAAAAGAATATACCTTAATCTTAGGAGAATATGCTAGATGTGCAAGTGGGAGGGAACATAAAGGATTTCGAGGTTAGAGTTTCGGAGTTCGAGATGATGGGGAGCGAATTGGACTCCAATGAGGATGGTATCGAAGGAATATTCCTTCAATACCTTGGGGTAGTGACGAGTCATGAAAGAAATAAAAGGAAATTTATTTAAGATTGATAAACAGGGAAGAAAATGGTCCAATCTTAAGACACCACTTGGGGAGGTAGCGATCAGATAGGTCGTACTGACTCGGGGGAGTCAAGATAGGCTGGTTTTTAATATATCTATTGATGGGATGCCACATAGGGAGTGAAGTTGATGTGCCAGAGATATCAGAGTGCGATGTTTGGAGTTCTGGGTGATGTGTGGAGTGATATAGTCCGATGAAGATGATCCCAAATAGTTTCTATCAGAATAAAGATGGTGTGAGGCTCATTCTAAATCGATGATGACTTACGCGAAGGGTATAAGAGTGACATGAATCACGTCGACTAAGTAAAACAAGGGATCGGGTCCTTACTGTGAGGAAGAAGAACGATAGAAGTGGGGAGGAGAGTTTGAAGAGTTCAATATTCATGGGGACTATTTTTGAGTGCATTCAAAAGGCTTCTATTCACAACTAATGCATAAACTGTATAAGTGATATAAAAGAACCATTTTTTTAAGTTCATATCTCTTCAGTGAAGCAAGAAAGTATGCATAGTATGAAAAATTTAGGAAAACTAAGGGATCCATAAGAGAAAATAAAATGGTTTGTTGTGGGAGGTGAGCCACAACAAATGGCGATTTACTGGGAAGAACCAATTATCTCTGAGTTCAAATGAGAGTGAATCCAACCAGATTAAGAAAAACAAATTTTACCTTTTAAGAATTCATTCAATATACAGATTTAGGACCCCACGTCTAATTTCCTAAGGAAAATATATAATGAAAGCTTGTTACCGATGATCTTCCACATAATTCAAGTGAGTTTTAATGGGAATTTTACTCCATACATCCATAGTGAAATATTGAGAGTAACACCATAGAGTCATTATTATCAACTGTTATAGACCAAAGTGTTTTCCTCATCTCTCTTTCTTGGCATTGCTTCACTGCCAGCAACCGTCCATAGCTCCAATTAATATGCCTTGGTATCATACAAGCATGGCCCCACTGCCAATGAATGTCCATAGCCTTGACAGGTTTACTTGTACTTCCCACGCTTTTAGTAGCATTTTCAACTTCCTTGTGATTATGATTTTCTATATTCACCTTTTAGATATAAGATTTATGTATTTCTTTTGCAACATAGGTGAAGGTAAGTAGGAAGCAGGGTGATACAAGAGTTTAATTTTCTAGTCTTAGTCGACAATTTATTCTCATGGGTCCACAAACAAGGATCACCAATGTGTTTTAGAATTAGGAATATAAAGGGAAGACTCACTGGAGTTATGTAGAAGACATTGAATTCATGACATTTCAAAAATCTTGAGAGGAACACTGGCATGTCATGAGAGTGGTCACATAAGTGAGGATAATTGATGGAATCCATCAAAAGGTACTGAATTTAAAGGTTATAAGTTTTCTTTTGGCAATGATTAACAAGTTCCTCTTTTCAGTACTATCATCATTCATGAAGATAAACATTGATCTTAGGACAACTTGACCACTTCAATATGGAAAGGCACTCACAAAACAAGGCACTTACATGGGTCTAACAATCTTGTGTTCCTATTGCGAAAGAAAAGGTTGGTCCAGAGAAACGAACAATAAGTTATTCTAAAATGAAAGGTGTAAAAGAAAAGAAAAATCAAGCCAAAAGCATGGAAAAAAGAGGACTGAGAGAGAAGGGAAGGGTGACTGGAATGAAAATTAGCAAAAAACGAAAAGAAGGAAACAAAGAAAATACTACTATGTACAAGGATACATCATCATTGGTGATTAGGAGAAGTATTTTTTTAAGATTTTTCCATTGACATGGAGCTCCTCCTCATCTCCCTGCAATGTTTTAATTCTGAAATACCCAGGGCTTATTTTTTGTTGAATCAGATAGGGTCCCAACCACAATTTCTGGAATTTGGTGTGTTTTACCTTAAGTTCATTAGCTTTGTCCCATTTGAGAACAAGGTCTCCCCCCTAAAAATCTTTGTTACCCACATCTGATTTTTCAAACCAATTTTTGATTGTCTCTTGATGGTGTGTTAGGTTCATCTTAGCTTTTTCCCTTTCTTCTTCAATTTTTAATAGCATGTTTAATATCTCATGCATTACGAGGAAAGCCTCATATTATGCAGATTGGGCCAGTTGCAAGGCGGGTAGGAAAGTATCGGTAGGCACAATGGCTTCTTTTCCATAGAATAGGAAGAAAGGGGAGTTACCAATGGATGATTTGGGAGTCACTTTGTCATCCCACATGGTGTTCTGAAGAGCGATGTGTCAATTCATTTGATGGTCATTGACAATTTTCTTGAGGATTTTAATAAGGTTCTTATTAGTCGACTCTACTAAATCGTTCCCTTGTGGGCAGTAATTCGTTGAACACTTGACCTTAATATTTTGTTCCAAAGAAAATTTAGTAAATTTAAGAGAAGAAAAATAATTGGTGCTATCAAAGGCTAATGAGTCAGAAAATCTAAACCTGGTGATGATATGGGATTCAAGGAACGAAGTCACCCAATTTTCATTGATAACCTTCAAGGGAATTTCTTCTCTCCATCTAGTGAAATATTCAGTAGCAGTCAATATGTATTTGTGCAATTGGGATGAGTTGGGATTGATATCCCCGATCACGTCCAACCACCACTATTGAAAGGGGAGTTCAATGATCACAGGTTGTAGGGGGAAGGTAACTTTTTTTCTCTCCCGGCTGACATTTAAAACTGTTGGCATTTCCTTGCATATGTGTGAGAGTCCTTGAATAAAGTGGGCCAGTAGTATCCAACTCTAAGGATTTTTTGAGCCATGGTGTCTCCACCATAATTTCTACCAGCTAGTCCATCATGGAGTTTGAATAAGACCCTTTCCACGTCCCTCTTCTCAATAAATATCAGAAAACTACCATCATAATTTTTTCTGCATAAAATCCTTTGGATGATCTGATATTGAGCATACTTGATTCTAAGGGCCCTTTTTTTCTTGGGCTCGATATACTCTTGGTCCGTCCCATGAGTTAAGTAATATTTCATTTCGTAAAACCATTGGTCTGAGTTGACCGAGATGTAGCAGATTTCTCTTGCATACAGTTCTTGGTCCTGATACATGTTAAGTTTTGAAACACAATAGCATAGGTAGGATCATTGAGAGAAACACAATCACAAGATACACACAATTTATCCTGGGAAACCCTCATGGGGCAGAAAACCCAACAAAAAATTCCTTAATATAGATAGCCAATTCAATGTTAAGACAATAAACCAAAACACTAGAGAATATCCAACACTGAGAAATGGGCTTCTCTCTTCCTTCTTCTCCCAACTACAGCTACCAAACTTGCGCACTGGATGAGTGAATGAGTGAGTGAGATAATGAGGTGTTGGCTTCCTTTATTTATACAAACTGGAAGGTGCTGAAAAGGTGTCTCTTCAATAGGTAGGTCCGACTTGTCTTATTAGTGGTTAAAACCACTTTAATTAGCACGGGGGTCGACTTCTCAATTTGCATATCATATTTAGGGTTTGACCAATCCACAAAAGGGGATTCGGTCAATTACAATTCTCGACATGATCAATCCACAAAAGGGGATTGATCTAATGAATAATAACTCAATAATAAATAGAATACTCTTTGTAGTTACAATATTTCAATACCCCCCCTTAACAAGAAGGGTATTCTACAACATCATTAGGAGAGAGAGAGGGAAGCAACATCAACAACATCTGGAACACTGAATGGAATATCTATAAATCATTGGAAGTTTTTCTTCATCATCAATATCATCCTCCACAACAGGGAGCTGGAATGGCATCATCATCATTTGCATCAAGATGGATTAGTATAACACTAATACATCATCATCATAAATAACAAAAGAAGGATAATACAATATCAACAACAACATCATCACAACACGAAGGTTGGAGCATCATCAACATCAACACTAGGATGGAAATCTTTAACATGAAGCTGGCATCTCAACAACATCAACACGAAGCTGGAATCTCAACAACATCAGAAAGAAGCTGGAAATCTTCAACACGAGGATGGCATCACAACAACATTAGCACGAAGTTGGAAATATTCAGCACAAGGCTGACATCACAACAACATCAACACGAAGGTGGAAATCTTCAGCACAAGACTGGCATCACAACAACATCAACACAAAGTTGGAAATCTTCAGCACAAGGATGGCATCACCACTACTCCCCCTTTCGAGGGAGGTCCTTTCGGACTACACTAAGCTTATATTGAAAGTGCTCAAACTTTACACAAGACAAAGGCTTAGTTAACACATGTGCAACCTGTTCATCTGTGCTAACATACTGGAGCTTTATGGCTCCTCTTTGCACCATATCACAGATGTGATGATATCAGATTTCTATTTGTTTTGACTTGTCATGGAACACATGGTTCTCTGTCATCTTTATGCAACTCTAGTTATCACATAGAATCACGGTTGCTTCCATCTCCAGATCGAATAGACCTGTAAAAAACGTCTGAAGCCATATGGCTTCACAACTGGAAGAACATGCAATGATGTATACTACTTCTATCGTGCTGAGAGAAATACTTGATTGCTTCATACTCTGCCATGAGTTCATGGCTAACCCCAGACTGAAACAACATCCCGAAGTGCTATTTATGTCATAGACACTTCCAACCCAATTTGAATCGGTATAACCACTCAGTATGAAGTCATGATCTCCATTATAACTCAGACCAAAATCTAATGTACCCTTAAGGTACCTCATCGCATGTTTTCCAACATCAAGGTGAACACGTATGAATTCTACCAGATACTGACTCAAGGAAAAACATATATCTGGCCTGGTATTTATCAGATACATCACCGAACCAGTAATTTGTTTGTACAAAGTAGCATCCACCAATTTTGAAGAGGTATCTACCAGGAGCTTCAAGTTTGTTTCCATGGGTGTGTACATGGATTTACATTCCAACATGTCAAACTTTATCATTATTTCAAGTGCATACTTCCCTTGGTTGAGGAAGATCTTCTCTGAGCTCTGCCAAACTTCGAGACCTAAGTAATAATGCATTAGGTCTTTCATCAAACTCTGTAGCAAGCTTCTTCTGCAATCTGTGATGATATTTTCTTCATCTTGTAAAGAATAAATCATCTACATATAGTAGCAACAATATAACTGGCTCATCATTCATAACCTTGAAGTAAAGGTTAGAATCAACTTTACTCTTGGTAAAGGCCAAGCTTGTCCGGAAACTACCAATTCTTCCATACCAAGCTCTAGGAGCTTGCTTCAATATGTACATAGCTTCCTTCAACTGACATACATGAGTATTTCTATCTTCAATCTTCAAATCCAATTTTTCACATCATAATGTACCATCCTGGTACACTTGCTTCAACTTCAATTTAATGTGCAGAATCATGTGCTAGTTTTATGTGCTTTCTTCAAAACACTATCTGTCTCACTGCCTGAGAGTATGTCCTCTCCTCTTTCTGCAACTGTTCTTCTAGAAGTGGGACTCTGCACCTGTAGTTGCTCTAAATTTGAGAATGGCTGCTCCATTCTCACTATGACTATTGAAATATGAGAGTAACTCCTCTAGTTCATCATGGCAACAACTTCATTTGAAACTGAGAATGGCTCAATAACTGATACTGAAGGTAGCTATTCTTCTTTCATGGAGGTAACTCTATCTTTTATTGTAGTCATGTCTCCATGACCCAACTAATGTACTGCACCAACTGTCACTCAATTTTAAATATGGGGATTGCTCCCCCTGCATCTCATACTATATATGAATCATGGTTGTTCTAGTTGTCTTCATGAATACTGAAACTATTTCTTCAATTAATAGTTGTTTTTTGGTACTTCTGGTTTTCTGGTACCAGTCAAAAACTAGGGTTTGAATTTCTGGAGGCTCTTTCCATTGAAAAGGTGCACTCAAGCTTCCAAAAGATTCACTAGGGTAAGGTGCAATTTTCTAGCTGGTTTTTAGGCAAAAATTCCTCTCCAACAAAAGCCTTAATTTTCTTGTACGACAACAATGACGTTTTTTCTTATCCAGTGAAAGGTTCTCTCATCAGCTTAGCTCTAATAACATGTTAAGTTTTGAGTTATTATTAGGTTTCTTTTCAATTTACTAGATAAAAATCACATAGGTAGGATCACTAAGAGAAACACAATCACAAGATACACAACATTTATCCTGGGAAACCCTCATGGGGGAGAAAACCCAACAAAAACTTCCTTAATATAGATAGCCAATACAATGCCAAGAAAATAAACCAAAAAACTAGAGAATATCCAACACTGATCAATGCGCCTCTCTCTTCCTTTTTCTCCCAACTGCATCTATCAAACTTGCACACTAGATGAGTGAATGAGTGAGTGAGATAATGAGGCATTGGCTTCCTTTATATATACAAACTGGCAGGTGATGAAAATGTGTCTCTTCATTGGGCAGGGCCGACTTGTCTTCTTAGTGGTTAAAACCACTTTAATTATCTTGAAGGCCGACTTCTCAATTTGGATATTATATTTAGGGTTTGACCAATCCACAAAAGGGGATTTGGTCAATTACAATGCCCGACATGATCAATCCAAAAAAGGGGATTGATCTAATGAATAATAAATCAATAATAAATATAATACTCTTTGCAGTTACAATATTTCAACAATACAGAGCATCTTCATGCGACCCATCGCTCATTGATTCTGCAACCAATTTTCATATCTCGTGGCCTTTGATGATTTTTGCAGGCTTAATATATAGGTCGTATTCCTATAGAGTTGTAATTAAATTAGCTCTCTTTTCTTCTAAGTCTTTCTGTACTAGTAGGTTCCTGATGACAGGGTAAGGAATAATAAATTTGGTGTTGGACTTGAGAAAGAATGGCCTGAAGTGTTTGAAAACTTTAAATACAACATAGGCTTGTTTATCCCCTTATGGATAGTTCAACTATGCCCCTTGTAAGCCATAACTCATAAACGATACAGGGAATTCATATCCTTCCTAGTTCTTTTGCGTTAAAACAACTGCATATGCAATATCTGATGCAAAGGTGTAGAGGATGAACTCTCGACTAAAATATGGGCTTAACAATGCAGGAGCTTGTGCTATGTCTGTTTTGATCTTATCGAAAGATTATTTTTATTTAGATCCACATTTTAATTCAACATTCTTTTTTATCATGTCTTGCATGGATTTCATTATTTCAACAAAAATGGGGACGAATCGTCTTCAAAGTTTATCCTCTCTAGGAATGACTGCATGGATTTCTTGTTGTGAAGGGGAGGTATTTTTGCAATTTCTTCAGTTCGCTAAGGTTCGATTTTCATGCCATGCTTGAAAACAATGATGCCTAACATTTTTCCTTCATCGACAACAAAGACAGATTTCTTAGGATTGAGAGAGATTCCATACCTTTTGCATCTATTATACACTTTCTTCAAATGAGTTATATGATCTTTTCTATCCCTTGAAAAGATAGTAACATCATCAAGATACACCACAACACATTCTCCAAGTAGACCTCTGAAGACAATGTCCATGGCCCTCTGGAATGTTTCTTCAACATTGATGAGACCAAATGGCATCTTCTTGTAAGCATGTGCTCCCCACTTGGTCCGGAAAGATATTTTTAGTTGATCATAATGGGACATTAATACTTGGTTGTAACCCGAAAAAACCATCTAGAAGGGAGATCATCTCAGAGTCGGATACACACTGTAGTATTTGTTCCACTGGGGGCACTAGGTAATTATTCTTTTCTGAGGCTCTGTTCAGATTCCTGAAATCAATACAAAGCCTTATATCCCCATTCTTTTTTCTTACTAGCACTAAGTTGGAGATCCACTTCATATGTCTAACTGGGAATATGATCTTGCCCACCAACAATTCATTCAATTCTACTTTGACTTGGGGCTCAAGGTCGGGGTGCATCTTCCTCAGCTTTTATTGAAATGGTTTTGTCATAGGATTCATGGGAATTATGTGTTGTGTGATTTTGGTGTCATACGTCTTGAGATCCTCATAGGTCCAAGAAAAAATGTCTTTGTATTCCCGAAATAATTTGACATATGCCCGTTTTTTTCTTCGAGAGAACAATTTATTCCCACATTAATGTTTTGAGGCGTGGTATTTGTTCTCAAGTTCACCACTTCAAACTGCATAAATGAACTGTTGGTTTTTCAATTGATGACTTTCTTGATGTTGTCCTTGAGATCATAGAGTTTTTCCAATCTCACTACTTCCTTGGGATAAAGTTGGTTGAACTTGATGTGTTGTATGATTGAACTGGGTTGGTAATATATGAATTTACCAGCTGGTCATGTTGGTATTTATCAATGATAAAATCCTTGAAAGTATCTTTGATATCTAAGAAATTTATCAGTTGTTGGTCATCATCAAAGACTCTCCAATTTGCGATATTATCAGGAATTAAAGGCATGTATAAAAGTTCAATAGAAAAACTGAGGCAACAATCCAACTGAGGGTATTAACCTAGACGCCACATTGGCTAGCAAATCAGTGTCACAGTTTAAAGAATGAGTTATCGAACTAATATTAAACACAGTTCCCAAACCTCAAGTTGTTAGTGTTTCAAATCAATTGAAAGACAATGAATGGTGTTCCTTACCCGTGTTATAATAATTTCAGAATCACCAAATACCTTGATTTTTTCATCTTTCAAATCTACTTCCTTTATTAACCCCTGCAACAAGGCCGCATATTCAATAGTATTATTGGTGCATGGGAATTCTAGTCTGCATGAGATTAATTTTTTTCTACCTATCAGATATTTCAAAATGCAACCAACACCTACACCTAAATATTTGGATCCATAAAAAAATAGTGTCCAAATGTTAGGATCCCCTTTGTTTGTTGCAACGTTTGGGTTTAAGTTTTCATTTTTTTTTTTGGTGGGGTTAGTAGAGTTAACCATCGTTTATAATATGTCCCTCCAAAATATGTTAGGATGTACATCAGAGGAACTGTTAGTCTGATCTATTATGTTACAATTGGTCTCAACAATCTAGGTGTAATGAAGGATTTATGTTTGTGTGTTATATTCCGCAAGAGATGATGTTTCAGCTATGAAATTCCCAAAAAATGTTTCATATGAATAATTACCCAAAATTTAATTATTAAACATTAACGATTCATTTAGGTCATTCAGGTCAGTAATAACATGTTTCATATACCTTTCCCTGTCAACCCTGATCTGATTAATTTTACCATTATAAGAGAGCCATAAGTGAGACCAATCAATAGAAAAGTAGCCATTTAACATAGCTGACCAATCTCAACTTAAAAGCATGCCGTAATTGTCAGGTATGTCTACTACTATTATAAATATAGTTTGATGAACTTTTGGATTAGTAGACATCCTGATCAAGACTTTTTTCAATTCTCCAATAACTTTAACTCTAGTTTTGTCTAACTGAATAATATGGATGTCAGATGGTTCAGGTTTGAAATTAAGCTTCTCACAGACCTTTAGGGGCATGGCATTAGATGAGGTTCCTGAGTCTACCATGCAGTTATGGAAATTCCTATTGAATATTTCAAAAGTAATGAAAGGGGGAGTGGTAGATCTGGATGTTTGACCAGTTAGGGATGCAAATTAGAGGTGTAGAATTCAATAGTTACATCTTCAATGGGTTTTGAGGCACGTGGGATTCATTTCAAAAGAGTAAGGAAACGTTGATTGTAATCAATAACCATTCTTTCGAATCCATATTGACTCTCGAGAGTTCTAGAACCTGGGTGGTCGATGCTTTGTTTTCCCCAAACTTCCTGAGGAAGGTGGTTTCAAAGGTTTTACAATTTTAAATGGAGGCTTCTTATAGAGATAAATACCAAGTCGAAGATTTCTCTTCAAATGTAAGGAGGAAAAAACGACAGATGTCCCTTCATTCCGAATACTCTTTAACCTAATAGCCAACAAGAATTTATTTACTTGGATTTTGGATGAATCTTTTTTGTCAGGGTTGAATTTCGGTAGGAACTTCTCAGGGTGTATGGGCATGTTATGTTGGATCCATGGTACAACGATTGCATCAGCGAACAACTAGGGATGGTAGGGATGGTAGGGATGTGGATTATGGTTTGAATTTTCTCCATCCATGTTAGGGGGTTGATATACGATAATTTGATGTGGGTGGTTTTCAGGTTCGCTCTCAGACTCGTCTCTTCCTTTAGAGTTTTCCTTCAACTCGTTTCTTGAAGTGTAAGAGGGCTACTCAGGAGGCAAGGGTGCTCTACATCCTACTCCATCGAATAAAAAATAATATTCAAGGTCAAATTCAAACGTCTCAGGAAAATTAGAAGTGTCTTCGGGAACGTGATACTTAGGGGTTCCAATCGAATGGTTTCCTTGATATGTGTTTGGGTTGGTGAAGTAGGGATATGTATGTCGAAGGTCCTGCTGATTTTCAAGCAAAGAGTAGTCTAAGGGTAGTTGATTGGTATGTCTTCTAATTTGTCTAGTCATGGCAAGATTGGTTCATTCAGTTGAGTGTCTGACTATGGCATCAATCTCCGATATGGTTAGGACACGAGGTTGTGGGGAAGCAAAGGAAGGTTCAAGATGAGTGGAAGTGCGGTGAGTGTTGACCTAGGCTGGCGTGTTCACACCGTACTTCTAGGGGAAGGAAAGTGTGTTCAGGGCGATTTCAATGGGAATCACTTGACGAGGTAATGTTTTCTTGCAGAACAAAACATGAAGGGTTTGAGCTTATATTTGAATCCATTTAGTTTTGTGGCCCTCCTTCTAGTGCCATTTCTATTGACGGGCCAAAATGACCCATTCAATTAGATGAGGGAAAACTCCCAATGGAAGGTCCAAATTAGACCCACTCTCATTTGGAATAATGTTTCCTACCATATTTTGGCCTGGTTACTAATCTAACTAATATAATAACTAAATATGAATATGAGAACCGAAGGTTCTCAAATGAATTAAAAATGAAAATTCTAACTAACTAATTCTAAGCTAAGATGAATGATTATTATTCTAAGATGTAGTCTCTATTTTATTCTAAGCTAACCTATCTTGATCAAGAGAAAACTAAAAAGGATGAGTATTGTGAAATATTTATATTACTTGCATAGAAGAAACTCATGATACAGGTAACGTGAAAGTTCAATAGCATGACTAGTTAGAATCAAGTAATTGATTAGTTAACTGCATTATACTGTCACTGTACTCTCTTCGAAAATCATGGTAACTGTGAATAATGCAAACATTAATTCATAAATAATTCGTAAACCAATATTCACATACTATAGTAATAGACATGCATAAATAGAATAATCACATTCATACATATCGACACCATAATCTCCAACACAAATGTCTTCCAGTTCAAATGAACTTGCAATAATAATACTCTAGCTACATTTTGAAACCAAAATCCCTTTCAAATGGAAAATCTTCCCTTTTATATTGATGAGTGACTATTTACAATTGTTATCTTTGTAATCGTCAAATCAGGGCCGTTTTACAAAAAGAGACTCTTCATATTTCGAATTCAAAATATGATTACAATAGCTGAAGAAGGCAACATCTGGAAGAAATTGTGAAATTTGTAATCATGAGCTGCCTTGTTCCTGTATTTGATCTTGATATTCTTTCCAGAGGGAATGATCTCTCAATACGCTTCCGAGTTTGCTTGATTGTAATATTTCCAAGACTGATTCTTCATTGCAAACTTTGGTGGATACTTCTTGGTATAACTACTTTGTTGCGTTCTTAACAAATAATTTGATTTTGTGGGTGAGCCATGCAGTTCCCAACTGGTGTTCTTCAATTGATTCTTTCTCAAATTGACATAGATTCTGAATGTTCATATTGATGGTTTTCTTGTGTTCCTCCACCTCATCCATTCTCGTGTTGGAAGATGATTTTTCATCGATGGAATGCGTTGGCCATATCCTTTCTTCTTCTGCGAGATTGTTTGAACTACTCCATAGCTTCACGCAAGTGTCGAATGTTGCCTTTTGGGTGATCTGTGAACTCTTGAAGAGAGTTTTGCAAGTGTCAAAGAGCATATGGAATCTGATTTTTTCCCTCTTGGAATATACTGGCAACGTGGTAGGTAGATATTTGTGCATATCCTTCCAAATGAGCATTTCCTCCAAGGCTTCGATAGCTTCCTGATTCCTTTCTTGATTTTCTATCAATGCTCTTTTTACCCTGAGTTGTTCCTCTCGCTCAACCCATATGCTATTTAGTATATTGAGGAGTTCATTCTTCCCTTCCACAATTTCTTCACTCAACACTAATGCCTATGCCTTGATAGACTCTACATTACATGTTGATGCCTTGGTCTCTTATATTGCTACCTTGAATTTATGTTTTTCTGCCACTAACTCGTTATGGGTTTTCCATTGGATTTTCAACCTTTTCTCAAATTTTTCATTCATCTGGTCTTTTTGAGCTTGTAAAGCTCTGTTCATCTTTTCTATGTTGAGACTGTCAACTACTTTTGCGACTTTCTAGAAATCTATGGTAAGTTTATCCTTCACATATTTCAGCTCTGTCTCTAGTTCAATGATTCCATTCTTGGCAGTGTTGAGGGTGCTAGTTACCTCAAGAACATATGAGGAATTTATCCCTACGAAAGTGTTGAGTGTAAAGGATGCTCGAACCACATTTTCTTCAGAATCAGGCCCTGCTTTCCATTCTACTACCCTCCCTATAGATGATTTTGACCTCATTTCTTCTCCTCTCTTCCTCTTGGTCAACCTCTTCTTGATACTTCTTGTCATATTGTGAAAGTAGTAGTCTCCAATGGCTACTACAAAGCCCTAAAAATTCAAGGCTTGGGAGGAGAAGGAGGAATCTCCTGGAATATTACTTATGGGAGTGTACTCTTTAGGGGGTACGTGCACAATGCCTAGATTGGGCATCGATGGAGTGTTAGGGGTCTAGCTTAAATTCCGCTTCAACAAATTTTCCACCCTCTTCTTAGCTTCAACTTCATTAGCTACCCATATTTCCTTTGCCTCATCATCCAATTCTTGGCCTCTGCTTCATCAACCAACCTCTTGGCTTCTATCTAATCAACCAATTTCTTGGCTCTGGCTTCTTCTTCTTGCTTATTTTGGAGCACAACATGTTGTTCCATGTTCTCATGTTCATTTTTTCTCTTTGCCTCCTCAAATTTCCTTCTCTGATAATCCTACTAAGCTTGGAGCCTTTTTTGTTCTAGATTTTCTTCCTTCCTAGTTTTCTTCTACTCTCTAGTGATGCCAATGTCCTTCTCTTGCTGAAGCAATATCTAGAATGGGTTTAGAGTTTCCCTCTTGATCTCTTATTGTTCATGTTCAAGTTCCCTCTTGGAATATTCATGGGGTAATTGATGCATGACTTCATCATAAGAGAATGTTCCCTTAAACTTGTACTCTTCAAAACCGACCACATGGATATTGGAATGGGTGAGACCAACCAACCTGATATGGATGATTGGAAACTCGTGAGGATCATGGCCTTTGGTCTCTCCTAGGCATAAGATTAGCTCTTGTAGGGACTCCACTTATTTCCTTTCATGTTGGCTATTGTAAATAGTGTAACTTACGATGTGGATAGGGAAAACTTGCCAAAGTTTTTTACTGTTGATTTGCAATAATGCAGTAACCTTTGACCCCATGGTTTGGTATGCAATTTCCCTCATCAACGAATTGTCTGGGATAAATTATGGTAAAATGTGTGGGGATCTAGTGGTCTCATAAACCTTGATATATGAATAATATTTATAGAGAAACTAGTCGTCTATCCATTTTGATGCAAGAGCATCGCCAACAAAGCACAAGCGTGAAGGACAGCTGGGCGCACTAGCGCGTATTTTGAAATGTTTTGAATTTCAAAGATCAATGTATTAATGTAATATTTTTTTATTTTTTATTTATTTATGAACATCTTTAATTATCAGAGGCTGAGCCATCGTGTAAGATCGATGGGGAATGTATTTTGTTTATGAATCAGATTGCAATACAGATCTAGAGCTGGCACCCTTATCTATATGACTCAATATTTATTGCAATAAATAATAAGTAGTTGATATCATTTAATTCTGATATGATAACATAGAATAGTTGGAGGGAAGAACTCAAGAGAGTCCCTTTGTATAAAGATTTGTATTGTTACCGAGGGGAGGCTGTTGAATCTAATGTGTAGATTGCCACTGTAAGATAAGAGCTGGGAGATACAAAGAAACATTCTATGAATGTATGTAAGATTTAGTTAATGAATATGACAGAGGAATATTGTCCCAAATGTGTGTTTTTATGTGTCTATCTGGATGAGTGAATGGTAGACTTTCTTTTATTTTTAAATTCACTGTTATTTCTTGTTATTGAATCCATGCTTTCATTTACATTGTTGAATGTATGGGTCATTGTGAAGAGTGAATACATTTCAATTGTTTCTCTTCATTGAGTGAGTGCAAGGCGTGCATAGTGTCTACAATGAGTGCATGACTAAGTCTGTTTCGACTCGAAAGCTTAGGAGCGATAAGGAAACTTATTTCTCCAAGGAGTGCATTGACGTCTACAAGGAGTGCGTGACAGAGTTTTCAGATTCGAAATCTCAAGAGGGGTAGCATGATTCCAGTCACAAGAGATAGAAGTGGTTGGAGAACAGTCACAAGGAGTGTGAAGCCATCCACAAGGAGAAGTTAAGTCATGGAAGAGAATTTGTTGCAAGGCATGCATAGATCAAAACTTCAACTAAGTGTCGAAGGAGGTGTTCAAAGGAACGAGAGAAGGTAGAAGAAGTAAATCTCAGGAGGGAGAGTGGTGGAAATTCTTCAAGGACATAAGTCCCTGGAGTCTTCACTGAAGTCAATGGACAAGATTTGTTCCAAGAGGAGATGAATGATCCCAGACCATCATATCTGGAAAATATTTGCAGAGGATAGCCATAAGGTGTTCGATTCTTCAGAGTTCGACAAGTTTGAAGACTTGACAAAGACAGAATAGTGAAGTCCAAAGTCACGATCCAATATCAGTCGTTGATCGCGAGAGGAGTATGTGGCAGCGGATTAAGGAATTCAGGAATCGGAAGCCCGAAAGTTCAGAGCGTGAGACTTAGATTTTCACGAAGTCGTGAAACCCGAACTCTTGTGGGGCCAACAAATTTGAGGAGACGCATGGTGGGAGTTCAGATATTCGGAACAACGTGTTTCAGGAATAAGAGAAGGGAGAGTTCGGGATATCCCCAAAGATTGAATCACAAAGGGATAGACTCACGGTCATAGTCGGGGTCACCCGAAGGAAAAAGGGGCCAAAAGAGTCACTTTGAATCAGTATTTTAAACGATCCAAGACCGGGAGGTCAAGCATCCCTTTGGAGGGAAGGGGGTCTACGTCAGGAGTGGTATCAGAGCAAGTACACAATTGAATTCTGTAGGGAGAAAGGTAAATTGATATCGATGAGGGGTATCAGAAGAATCAACACAATGCCACCTAGAAGACGTGCTGAGACACCCGTAGCTAACAGAGATATGGAAAGGGAGATGAGAGAATTACGTGCAAGAATGGATTCCATGGAGAAAACCCAAAGGAGAGCGCATGATGCTGGAGACACCAACGAGGCAGAAATTGAAGAAGAAGTTGAAGAAGTTGTAGCTGAGGATGTTGCGGAAGAATGCTTGCTGAAAGAGGTTGTCAAATTGGGTGCCAGAGCGAAGATTAACATCCCTATGTATGAAGGAAATTTAGACACAGAATAATTTCTTGATTGGATATGAGCAACAAACAAGTATTTCAACTATGAGGATGTCGAAGAAGAGAAAAAGGTAAGACATGCTGTCACTAGGTTGAAAGGACATGCAACACTGTGGTGGGATGAACTACAGGCCGACAGAAGGAGCAAGGGAAAATGAAAGATAAAGAGTTGGGATCGAATGGTAGCCAAGCTAAAGGCGAAATTCATGCCTAAGGATTACCAGACAATTTTTCTCAGGAGGATGCAGAACTTGAGACAGAGAGGATTCACTGTGAAGGAGTACACAAAGGAGTTCTATAGGTTGAAAATTAGAGTTGGATAGAGAGAGAGAGAGATGAAGAGAAAGTTTCTAGGTATATCAATGGTTCGAGATATGATATCCGAGACAAAATCAACATGGTGATAGTCAGGACAGTCGAGGATGCGTATCAAATTGTGTTGAAAGAAGAAGAGAAGTTGTCCAGGAAGCAGAGTAAAAAAAAAAGAGGTCGAAGCTCGAACAGAGGCAACAAAGTTTCCCAGGAGAAAGCACAGAAGCCCAAAGATGAGGCAGAGAAACCACATAGTCACCCTGAGAGAGGAGGAAGTGCCCAAGGAAGACAAGGTGGTGGTAGAAACTCTTTTCCCATAGGAAGAGGAAGAGACAGAGGAGGAGAAGTGAGATGTTATTCCATGTAAAAACATGACACATGTCTTGGGATTGCCCCGAGAGGAAAAAAGGAGGTGAATCTCACATTTCGGAAGTGCAGAAATGAGATGTTGAGGCAGAGGGTGCAGAGGATGGAAGATCCCTGATGATGCAGAAGGTTCTTTTGAAGCAAGAGCCAGAAACTAAAAAACCAGCACAACGAAACAATTTGTTCAGGATAACCTTCAAAACAAAGGATAGGGTTTGCAAGGTGATAATTGACAGTGGGAGCACTGGAAACCTAGTATCCAAGGAGATGGTGGAGAATCTAGATCTAGAGATGACTGCACATTCAACGTCGTATAAGGTCTCATGGTTGCAGAAAGGTCATCAGGTAATAGTCACTCGATAATGCCTAGTTGAATTTAAAATAGGAGGATATAGAGATGAGATTCTATGTGATTTGATTCCCATGGATGTCTGTCATGTTTTGTTGGGAAGACCGTGGCAGTATGACAGGAATGTTATTCATGATGGGAGGAAGAATACATACACCTTAGAGAAGGATGGTAGGACACACATGTTGCTGCCAATTGAAGAAAAGAAGGTGAAGGATGAAGCTAGCGTGAGAATACTTCTCATGAGTGGGAAGGAACTCCTGAACGAAGTAAATAAGGAACAAGAGATGCAGTTTGTTGTAGTAAGGAAGCCGAGAGTTATCCTTACTAGTACTTCAATGTAATATTTACTTGAGGAAGTTCATGAACTGCTAGATAATTTTGTTGATATTGTAGTGGATGAGTTTCCAAACTCATTGCCGCTTATCAGAAGTATCATTCATCACATTGAATTGATACCAGGAGAAAGCCTGCCAAATAAAGAAGCGTATAGGTTGACACCTCAAGAGAATGAGGAGGTGAAGAGACAGGTTCAAGATCTGTTAGACAAAGGATTGGTTAGATAAAGCTTGAGTCCATGTGTAGTTCCAACTGTATTAAGTTGAAAGAAGGATGGAGGATGGAGAATGTGTATGGACTTGAGGGCCACAAACAAGATCACCATTAGATATAAATTTCTGTTACCAAGGATGGATGGCTTGATGGATTTCCTGAGTGGAGATAACTATTTTTCAAAATTAGATTTGAAGAGTGGATATCACCAGATAAGGATGAGGGAAGGTGATGAGTGGAAAACAACATTCAAAACAAATGATGGGTTATATGAATGGCTTGTTATGCCATTTGGCTTAACGAACGCCCCAAGTACTTTTATGAGGTTGATGAATGAAGTGTTAAAATATTTCATTGGTAAGTTTGTGATTGTATATTTGGATGATATACTATTATTTATCAAGACTAAGGAGGAGCATTTGAGACATTTGACATTAGTGATGAGGATATTACAGCAAGAGAAGTTGTTTATTAATTTGAAAAAATCCTCTTTCATGAAGACATAACTCATATGTTTGGGTTTTGTGATTTCTTCAAATGAATTGAAGATGGATCCTGAAAAGGTGAAAGCAATCAGAGAATGGTTGTCACTGAAGAATATCTTTGAGGTAAGAAGCTTCCATGGATTAGCAAGTTTCTATCATAAGTTCATCACATATTTTAGTGGGATTAGAGCTCAAATGATGGATACAGTGAAGAAAAGACACAAGTCTTTCAAATGGACAGAATAGGCTGAGAGGAGCTTCAACATATTGAAGGAGAAAATAACGGAACAACTGATTCTGGTTTTACCAGATTTCGGAAAGACATTTCGGGCGAGGTATGACGCGAGTGGAGTTGCAATTGGAGCGGTCTTAAGTCAAGACAACAAACCTGTTGCATATTTCAGCGAGAAGATGAATTAAGCTAAAAAGAAATACTCCACCTATGACAAAGAGTTCTATGTCATAATTCAAGCCTTAAAGAAATGGAGGCACTATCTCGTACTGAAGGAGTTTGTTTTGTATAGTGACAATCAAGCTTTGAAATTCATAACCAGACAGGAGAAGTTAAACCAAAGACATGCCAAGTGGATAGAGTTTATGCAAAATTTTACTTCTGTCATTAGACATATTTCTGAAAATGCTAACAAGGTTGTTGATGCATTGAGCAGGAGGATCTTGATTCTACAATAATTTCAAGTCAAGACCTTGGGGTTTGACCACCTTAAGGAAATGTACCACAGTGATCTAGATTTTGGAGAGGCATATGAAGCATGTGCGGATCCTGTGCTCACAGACAGAAGCTATTGGTTCGAATATATGATTCAGGATGGGTTGTTGTTCAAAGGATTCCAGTCGTGCATACCAATATGCTCGATGAGGGAGAATTTGCTAAAGGAAAAACATAGTGAAGGTCTAGCTGGACACTTCGGCCATGACAAAACTTTTTCCTTATTAAATGGTTCATATTATTGGCCAGGTATGAGAGTAGAAGTGAAGAGATTTGTGAACAATTGTAAGATTTGTCAGTATGCCAAGGGGAAGAAGAAGAACACTGGGTTGTATCGGCCATTGCCTATTCCAGAGAGGCCTTGGGATGCAATAAGCATGGATTTTATGTTGGGGTTGCCGAGGACACAGAGAGGAAGTGATTCCATATTTGTGGCGGTGGACAGATTTTCGAAGATGGCACACTTTATCCCATGCCAGAAGACCAGTGATGCAACACATGTTGCAAATTTGTTTTTCAGGGAAGTTGTGAGACTCCATGGATTGCCCAAGAGTATAGTTTCAGACAGGGATACCAAATTTGTTGGTCATTTCTGGAGGATGATGTGGAAAAAGTTGGGGACAAAACTGTGTTTTAGTTTTGCATATCATACACAAACATGTGGACAAACTGAAGTGACAAATATAAGTTTAGGATATTTGTTGATGAGTTTGGTCACTGAACACTGTTGGGCTCATGATTTGGTTGTCTAATGATGCTGATTGAATCCTTTTTGACCAATATTATATATGTATTAATAACCATTTTGAAGAAGTTTTGAAGGATTTCATAGACAATCATCATAGCTTATGCCAGGTATGTGTAATTGATTTTTTGGGATGATTTTGATTTTAGTTCAGTTTGATTTAATGATTACAGGAAGCTAATGCATGATCTGTGTGTCACAGGGAAAAATCGCATGGTGTTTTTCCATCCAGAAGCTTGTCCGATTCTCCATCCAACACTGCATCCGGTACTTCATCCAACACTGCGTCCGACACTACATCCAACACTAAAAATGTGGGCAAGTTGGCGGTTGTTATATCGAAGACCCGTGATGGGAGAATCGACAACATGGGTTTTGTTCACCCTCGTGGCCTCCAACTACTAAGCTCTTGACATCTTGGATTAAGTTGTTATGCTGAGCGTTGAGTGGCCCATTTGGTTTCTAGAAGACACATGCAGTTATAGCATATTTAATGGAATTTGTTGTTTTTCGAGGAGGTCGACCCTTCCAGTGGTCGACCTCTCGAATTGTAACTGTTATAAATACCACAGTAGTGGTCAGACAAGAATAAGGAAGAATTGTGAAGGATTGCTAGAATTCTTTTGCTGTGTAATTCGATACATTTCCATAAACTTGTGCAAGACTGCATTTTTAATTTAAATGCCATAATCACGTTGATTTAGCTTGTGATTCATTGTTGAGGAGTAGCCACGACCTGCTGGGGGTCCCACCAGTGGTCTGGGTGAATAGTTAGATAGTTAGCTTATGTATTTGAGTTGTGCAATTGTCATTTCTTTCATTTCTCGTTATATGTGTTTTTATCATTTCACATGCTGTGTGTTTGTTGTTCATAATTTAATTGTTTCAATTTCCTTTTTGCGGGTTTCTTATAAAGGATAGTTGTTAATATGTTGTGTCTTTTTAATTATTAGTAAATAGCTTGCAAGCTTAGATACTAACCTTGTTGTGTGCTTAAATGCTAGTTTGAATTTCTACAGGTTGAAATAGAATAGTTAAAACAAAGTATTGAGTTGATACATAGTACATAGTTTTGTTGGCAAGGTTTCGATGGATGAATAGTTGCTAGGTTTGATTTTAATTATTATTTTGTTTATCAATTTCATTGTAGTATATTGAGGTTAAAGTATAATTTAAATTATGATTTAATAAGCATTTTTAATTTGCAATTTGAATTGTTAATAATAGGATTAACTTAGTTTATGTTATAAAATTTCCATTCTAGATCTAGATTGCAATTTTAATTCAAAGTTTGAGTTTGAGTTAAGTGTTTAGTTATAAGTCTCTAATGGTGTGAATTTGCTTACATTAGCATAAGAGTGCATTTGAATTAAATATAATAACGTTCTCTTTTCATTGATGATTAATGCATAAATTGAGAGATCACATGGATTTTTAGGGTAGTTGATATTTCATCTATGATGGCTAAGCTCTCGTTAGATTGCTTGATTCATACCTTTCATTTCTCCATAGAAGTTAATATTGAAATTATTCCTCTTGAGATATCACTAATTGTTATATGCCATCGTGATTCCATAAGACACCAAAGACATAATCATCATCATTATATTTCAAGTTTCTTGCTATTGTAGATTAAGAATAGTTTTTGATTAATCTTTGAATTCTGTCATGATGCTTTTAATTCAATAGGTTAAGATTTTCCTTTGTAGATTAGAAGTAATTATGAGTTTTATCTTAATAATAGAGTTCACTTGTTTAATAGTTGATTAGTTACCTATTGATTAGTTTTGATTAGTTTGCTTGCTGCATAAGTTTTAGTAGGGTAGTTGTTTGCTTGTTTACTTGTGTACTTGTTGTCGGTGCTCATTAATTTGAATAGATTGATTAGATTAGTTTGATGTTTCTATTGTTCATTAAGTTGAATATATTAAATAGATGGATTGCTTTTTCTCATTATATTGATTAACTTAACTTGTTCAAAGTAGGGTTTTTGTTTTCTTCCTTAGGACAATCCATTGATCCATTGTTTAAAAGTTACTTAGGGTAAATAGTTTAAGTTCCTTGATAGGATTTTCTCATTGATAGTCTTTGCTTAAGTAGATTATCCCTCAGATAGACCATCTCCTTAGTTAGACTATACTACCTCTAAATTTTCTACCTTGGCATATATAGTGCTACAACTCTAAGTTTACTTACCCCGGGTTGACAATTTAATTGAGGGATTTAGTGCATATAGAACACCTATCATTTTTGGCATCGTTGTCGGGGAGTTGTCTCAAGGTAGGAAATATATCATTTCTAAACCTTAACATTAGATTGGTGGCGGAGAAACTTAAAGATGAGAGGTAAGAACCTGTGCATCTGTTATAGCAGGTTCCCCCAAATCCAATGGTATTTTTTCTTTTTAATTGCTTTCATGAACAAAACTAGGGACTCAAAGGGTAGATAGAATAAAAAAAAATCAGACCTTTCAACCAAGGTTCCTTCCGATCTTTTCAGGGAAGGAACATTTCACTCATAAACTCCACAGACCGATACCGAAAAATAGGAACTAGCTCAACCCAAAGAGCTAAAGAAGCCTTTGAAGAGACTAAGACAGGGAGCACTATAGAACATAAAATTGAAGCATCAATAATAGTGGGACAAGAGGCAAGACCACTCAATCCTTCCATAGAACCAAACATTACAACCTTTGTTTTCTTACCACCATCAGGCGATCCTAATTTTGAAGACATCATAGACCCTAAACATGTGAATACTTTGTTTGGTAATTCAGCCAATATAATTGTCTCTCAAATTGATATAGAAACTTTGGCACCGATAACCTCAACCGACTCGAGTAGAGTCCCAAACATCCAAGCAGTCGGAAGACCTTCCCATAAGAGGGATACATTTCCTAGACAAAAACCTTGGGATACCTTGTTCTCTTTAAGGATTACTCTCTTTTTGGAAACCAAACTAGTACTCTCTTTTTGGAAACCAAACTAGTATGGATTATCAGGAGGATCACAACAATGTAAGACACGAGGAGGGAGAAGAAGCTGGAAACCAAACCAAAACTACCTTTGGGTTTCTAATTTTGGACACCACACCGAATGTCAATATGAAAAATATTCCCCTCTCAACACTGCCCACCTTTTATGGTAAAAGCAATGAAGACCTAGATACCTTCCTATTTGAGTTCGACATCTTTTGTAGAAGCTACAACTACTTACAAGATGCCTAGAAACTAAAACTCTTTCCTGCCACCCTCAAGGACTCTTCACTAAGATGGTTCATGGGGTTGGGAGAGTCCAGTATTAGGTCTTGGGAAGCCATGAAAGATATATTTCTTAAGAAGTACCAAGACTATTGCAAGACCAAGGAGTCTCGTAATGATATTTTCAAAGTCCAACAATTAGAAGACAAGAATCTCGAGGATTATATGGAACGGTTTTCTTATATCTCCCAAAAATCAAAATACCATGACCTTCCAGATGATGCAGTTAGGGCTCTTTTCCTTAAGGGAATTTCAGAGGAATACCTAGAGACACTTAACCTGATGGGATCAAGTGACATCTCCCATAAACCATTTTCTGAAATCTGTGAAATGTGTAAAAATTACTCGAGGAGCAGAGCTAAAATAGGGAAGAATGTTCAGGATCCTAATAGTAGAAACTTAAAACCAGTTAGTTCAGGCAGTATCATGAGAGTAGAGATAGGGAACCTTTTAGAGAATTTGAAAACAAATATCTTAAGAACAATAGGTTCCTAGTTGGACACCCTAAAGATTAAAAATAAACAGGAGGAGGAAAATGCAGCAATGAGCATATATTGCCTAAGATGCAGGAGGAAGCATTCCTCAAGGGAATGCCCATTGGATAACATTTCAGTTTGTGGCTTCTGCATGGAGGACCACTCAACTGAAAAATGTCCATCATTTCATGGTTTTTTAGCCATCTATAGGAGTGGGGATCCTGGGGAGTCCTCTTATGCATCTAGGAGGCCATGGCAGCCTAGGAACAAGCCTACATACCCAAATATATAACCTCAAGTTCCACCCTATTATCAACAACCACAACAGTGGAACTCACCAAGTTGGAAAAACTGGTCTACACAGTACCAACATCCTTGGCTTCAAGGATGGAGAGGATGTAATGTTCCTGACTTGGCTAGTCTAGGAAACACTGCTAATGTGTGTGTAGGATTAATCACTTACAACATATAAATGATCATACAAATAAAAAATGTGATAAATGACTGCAAAGTTTATATTATGATATCTCTGCGGAGTACAAAGACCGAATACGAATAAATAAAATGAATCACTTGGCTAGATCAAAAGACAAAAGGATCTTAGCTGGAATACAATAAGAAAACTAAATGATAATACTTGATAATGGATGAGCACTGCGGGATCAATGGATGAGCTGGAACTATTGCAACTCGTACGGTAACGGTTGGAAGTATGGAAAGTTTTCCCTAGCGGTTATACTTCTCAGAATGGCTTAGAAACTGTCCCAAATGGTGTGCCCTACTCTAGCTCTCAGGCCTAGTAACTGACCAACCCCTCTACTAGTGGGTCTGGACCCCGGATGGATCCCCCTTAGGGAATGCACCCCTCTCTCACTAGAAAAATGCGCCCTAGTGATTCCACTGTCTGAATTGGCTAAGATGTATCTCAAAATGATCACCTTGGCCTACTGGGAAATGGGTCAGAAGGGTTTCCCTGAATGTGATCTGATGCTCGCTCGGGAACCCCGAATGTGTCTGCCAAAAGTGTCGCACTTCCAAGTCTAGAAAATGCATCCTAGATGATTCCTCCGTCGGAATATGACGAGGAATCAAGCAAAAGATGTGCCTTGCCTCCCTCTCAACTGGGTCAGAGGGGAATCTTTGAAATCCTCTCAGATGGGACAAGTCGATCCACTTAACCTCCTCAAGAGCTGCGCCCTCACCCTAGATAAGTGCGCCCTTGCTGTTGGACCCTACGTAACTGTTGTTGAAGAACGATGGAAGACCTATGTGATCTTCCTGGTGACTAGGGCGTGTCTCTCAACACCGAAATCAACCAACTAGTGTCTTCCTCCTGGAATCCACTGAACTATCTCTTATGAGATGCGCCTCTCTCCTCATTGACAAGTCATAATCTGCATAATGATGAATTGGATCGTTGAACCTTCTCTTATAGATTTTCTAAACCCTAATTCACTACTGAAACCCTAATTCGTTGTTGACCTTTTCCCCCCAAGTGACTTTTACTTTATTTTATTATTCCTTGATTAAATCACTTAATTAATTAATTAATTAACCATTTTACCTTTAAAAAGTGATTTATCCATCCTTATGGCTTCTCCGACCACTGAAAGTCACTTCTCATCATCTTATCCTGCAGTGCTCTTCTTCCCGATTCTGATGAGCTATTACACTAAGAGGTTTCTCCAAGTAATATGCTCATTATGACCTTCTTAGTGAATTTAATTAAGATATGACCCATAATAACTCAAAATTAATGAAATCATCAGAATGCAACAAAACCAAAGCTAAGCTATGCAGATTGGATCCTGATGATGAATGATGCAAGTCGGGCCCAATAAAACCCCTCAATATCTCTCGAACTCTCTATCACCCCTATTTGGCTACTCTGGTAGGCATAACACTCTGTAAAATTATAATGTCCCAAAATGGGGACATTACAGTCCTCCCTGCTAGAATATTGCTTGTCCTCAAGCAATAACTAAATCCAAGTACATATGATACTGAGGTCTCATATCCACTTGTGTGATGCAAGGTAGACTGCCCTCAAGATGTGGTCTCTCCAAGTGCTCACCATGCATGACATCCATATTCTCCTGATGATTAGAATGATTAATGACCAAAGAATCTCAGTCAACTCCCTTGGCAACCACTTTACTCGAAACTCAACTCCATCCAATGCTGAATTACCAAGCACTCTAATCCCTGGATCCCATATCAGAATGTGAACCACAATGCCCTGTGGAGTATAATTCTGTAACATATCAACACCATGAGTCTCCTACAAATAACACATGGCCTCAACCCGAAATAGGTATATCCTACCAAACCATACCAAACTCAGCATGACCCCCACCAACTGAACATGCTGCTTCCATAGTGAGGTACTACAAGACCTCAACGAATCACCAGCCAATGACGTGCTCTCCCTAATACTAAAAATCAATTGAAAATCAAAGTGACTCCCCCCCTGCAAATGTCCACACGTCTCCATCAGTCAATGAAATGCCCGACCCTGTAATCCCAGGGTCCCATGCTAGTCTCTGACATGGACCATCATGTCGATGTTTCTCTACTCTGATCATGACTGTCTGCTCAAAGTATCCATACTTGACCCTCCACGCGTGGATCCTCATAAGATGAAACAAACTATCGACCCAATGGACTCCCAAATCCCATGTCAAATTTGGAAGTTCATCACTTCCAATCCCCACTAACTGCTGATGTGCCCTACTGGTAACTGTCGAAATCCCTCCACCCTCATCCCAATGAGAGTCTAAATATGTAGCAACCTCTAAGATATCCTTTGTCCCATGGCCTAAGATACTCTCAATCATGCTTAGGACCTCAACTGTCTGCCCCTAATAATCCACCCCTATCCTGTTGTATGCAATCAAGACACTCCTGTCAGGTGGTCTTAGCCTACCAACTCTCCATGTTCCCTACCACTGTCTAGCTCCCCCTATTTTGTTGTCAATGATAAAAGTGTCGGGAAAGGCTATCATAAATATCTGCAACCAACTGTGGGACTGAAAAGTATCATATGCTTTGGTCAATCCCTAGGATTGGACCAAAATCTCATCCACTAGCACCCATGGTGAATAATTGCCTAAACTCCAACTATCAGGTACAACAATAGATAACTCTACAAACTGCTGGTCAATCACTCTCCCTCCATCATCACTCAGATAGTTGTTTCTATTGTGAAGGTGATCTCCCAGAACTATGTGCTGCTGCAAGGGAGGGGAATCTCCATGCTCCACTAAGTGTGTCTCCTCCTTACTATCCAATGCATCCCCATGAATCCCACTATACATATCTCTCATCATCATATGTCCAAGGTGTACTTCTAGCTCAACCTCTGTGTGGATATCAACCAATCCTGGAACACGAATGAAAGTGTCCTCGTAACTGTCCCTCGCTCTGGAATCCTCATGTGTGTGTATGAACGATTGTCTCAGAACTACCCATGAATGGTGGCCCTTATGACACCTGGATATCCTCCAGCAATGTAATCGAGGAACATATCTGACTCTTTGTTGAGATAGATATGGTGTATCTCTGACTAGTCTCCTCAAGGAGCTCATCTAATCTGGACTATGATTTCTTAAGGGTTGTCTGTGTGCCTTCCAAGAATCCTTGTTTTTTCACCAACTCATGAGTGAGTCGGTCCACCTCAAGCTCCTGCTCCCTCAGTGCCCTATGATACATCTTGCCAATATCCAATAGGTAATCTATATCCATCAATAACTGCTGGTAGTCAACCCTCATCACAATCACTCTCTCCATGAGTGTATGGAAGTCATCAATGAGCAGTCCCCTATATGAATTATCATGTGCCATCGAGGCCCTCCAACAATAACCTACCACTAATGCATGTGTATCATCAATTCATCAAGTGGCTACCATGATCATGTCCTCACTGACTCTCAATTGTCCCATCCAGTGTCGTGACTCTTGATCACAGTCCCGCTGAGGTTCTACCTCATGCCTCTTACGAATAATGTCAGCAATGGAATCCCCAACAACACACTCCTCAAAATATAAGGCATTGAACTGCCCACTGTCCACTACGCTACTAAGTCCTCTTGTATGCCACTGCACACCATCACCAACTGCTACCCCCATATGAATCACACTGTTTCCTGTATGGGAAGCTGTATCCTCCTGTGTGCTCACCCTACTAATATCATCTGTGCCTGGATCCCATACAGATGTGTCCAGACATGGGCTATGGTCATCCTATCCAATAAGCAATGCATCCTCATCACTGTAGATCGATCCTGGAAGTAATTGTCCCAACAAGCTATCGGTCTCCACAACCTGATCCATCAATGGAATCTCGAAGAGTGGTGACTCACTCTCCTCATACTGATAGGTATGTGTAAGGTCAACTATCTCCAAGACATACCTCTCCTCCTGGGTCTGTAGATCCATATGTCCCTTGTGTACAATCCCCACACAAGGCTTCTCTACCATATCAGGAATGCCACTGGTATCCTCTTGTGTCGTGGCTAGCATAGGTGACTGAGAAGATGAAAAATGTGGCTCAATCATCATAGGAATCTCATCATCCTCCATACATGACTTCCTGGAAGCCATGTCTACACCCATAGGTAGGTCATCCAACCTCCTAACCTTATCATGTCTAAGTGCCAACACATATGAATCCTCACAATTGTCACCGCTATGTTGAAGTGTTGAATCCTCAACATTGCCTAATGGGGAAGATGAAGGACATGCACTATCATCCTGTCCATCCAACTCTCCCTCAAATGCGCAAGAGTCACTAGCCTCCATCTCGGTCATCTGGTTGAGCTGGTAGTACATGTCTAGATTTTGTACCCCATCTTTGGAACTGCATTTGGACGATCTGTCAAAAGAAGGTATGGTGAGTTTACCAACTTTCTGGATGAAATCTATGTTATGCACCTGTTGTTGTTGTTGACCTCCTCTCTAAGGTTCTTTGGGATGGTTCATGTCCCTAAGTCCATAGTACTCGACCAGTGTCATTTCATGATGGAAGTCACGACCCAATGTTGCATACTCCCTCTTGTACTCTTCAATGTCTTCCACCTGACTGGGCAACCTTTGTGCTAACGGTTGTTGTGTTGTTGGTGGTGGTGCCCTCTAAAAACTAGGGAACCATGGTCTGGGAATCCTACTCGAAGATGTGTATGTGCGAGTAGGTGTCTGGGATCTACTACTTGCCCCCGAGTTCCCCTGTGTTTCATGTGGGGTTGGTGTGCCCAGGGTGTCCACTATAGATAATCTATCAGCTAACTGTGCCAAAGACTACTTCATGGTTTGCTGACTGACTACCAAATTGTTGAGTACCTACTTGAAGGCTGCCTTTGGGTCCATGGGTGCCTTATCGGTTCCCTTTAGCCTCTCATATCTGTCTCCCCACATCCTCTCTACCTTCTGGGTCACCCATTGAACTCATTGACTTTAGTCATGGGTTGGCAGGACTAAAGATTTGATACCACTGTAATGTTCCTGACTTGTCTAGTCTAGGAAACGTTTCTAATGTGTGTGTAGTATTAATCGTTTACAACATATAAATGATCATACAAATAACAAATGTGACAAAGGACTGCAAAGTTTATATTATGATATCTCTACGGAGTAAAAAGGCCGAATATGGCTAAATAAAATGAATCACTCGGCTAGATCAAAAGACAAAAGGATCTTAGCTGGAATAAAATAAGAAAACTAAATGATAATACCCGATAATAGATGAGCATTGTGGGATCAATGGATGAGCTGGAACTATGGCAGCTCATACGGTAACTGCTAGAAGTCTGGAAAGTTTTCCCTGGTGGCTATACCTTTCGAAATGGCCTGGAAACTATCCCAAATGGTGTGCCCTACTCTATCTCTCAGGCCTGGTAATTGATCGGCCCCTCTGCTGGTGGGTCTGGACCCTGGATGGATCCCCTTGGGGAATGCGCCCCTCTCTCACTGGAAAAATGCACCCTAGTGATTCCACCGTCATAATCGGTTGAGATGTATCTCAAAATGATCGCCTTGGTCTAATGTGAAATGGGTCGGAAGGGTTTCCCTGAATCTGATCTTATGCTCGCTCAGGAACCCCGAATGTGTCTGCCAAAAGCGTCACACTTCCAAGTCTGGAAAATGCACCCCAGATGATTCCTCCATTGGAATCTGATGAGGAATCAAGAAAAAGATGTGCCTTGAATTCCTCTCAACTGGGTCAGAGGGGAATCTATGAAATCCTCCCGGATGGGACAATTCGATCCACTTAACCTCCTCAAGAGCTATGCCCTCACCCTGGATAAGTGAGCCCTTGCTGCTAGACCCTGCATAACTTCTGTTGAAGAATGATGGAAGACTTGTGTGATCTTCCCAATGACTAGGGTGTGTCTCTCAACACCGAAATCAACCAACTGGTGTCTTCCTCCTGGAATCCACAGAACTATTTCTCTTGAGATGCACCTCTCTCCTCAATGACAAGTCATAATATGCATAATGATGAATTAGGTTGCCGACCCTTCTCTTATAGCTTTTATAAACCCTAATTCACTATTGAAACCCTAATTCATTGTTTACATTTTCCCTCCAAGTGACTTTTACTTTATTTTATTATTCCTTGATTAAATCACTTAATTAATTAATTAATTAACCATTATACCTCTAAAAAGTGATTTATCCATCCTTATGGCTTCTTCGACCACTGAAAGTCACTTCTCATCATCTTATTCTGTAGTGCTCTTCTTCTCGATTTCGATGAGCTATTACACTAAGAGGGTTCTCCAAGTAATATGCCCATTATGACCTTCTTAGTGAATTTAATTAAGATATGACCCATAATAACTCAAAATTATGAAAATCGTCGGAATGCAATAGAACCAAAGCCAAGTTGTGCGGAATGGATCCTTATGATGAACGATGCAAGTCGGGCCCAATAAAACCCCTCAATATCTCCTGAACTCTTTGTCACCCCTTTCTGGCTACTCTGGTAGGCATAACACTCTGTAAAATTATAATGTCCCAAAATGGGGACATTACAGAGGAGGGCATAACCAAGGGAACTCTCAAGATCCACCTGTCCCTATGCCCAACCATCCTTATCATCAGTTTCCACTGAACATTCCACAACTTCTTCCAGGTTTTGTTCCACCACCTTTACCTCCTTTTCCACAAAAAAACCACAACAATATCAGAATGCAAGCTCCCTAAGACCAACATTATTACCAACACAACCAATTCCCAATCCCAATAATAAGCCCACTCAACATCTTGACAATGTTGAGATGCAGGCCTTCCCAACATATGTTATTTCTCCTGTTCCATTGTAGGAGATTCAACTAAGGTTGGGAAAAGTTATGGACATGCAAAGACCTTCAGTAGTCACCTAGAAAGAAGAAGAAGACGAAATCCCCAAACAACCCACAGATGACACTAGGTGGGAATATGTTATTATTCCTAAGTACCATGAACCCAAGCTTCCCCAAAATGAACCTTCACAAATTACGAAGGCCCCTCCTTATCCAGAAATATTAGTAATCGAGAAACCTACCACCCGACCAGAATTTGACATCTTGAATGAATTGAAGAATATTTGTGTCAATATTCCCTTGCTACAAGCCATTAAGGATATTTCAATCTATAGTAAGGTGGTCAAAGAATTGTGTATTAAGAAGCCATGGAGGAAGTAGAAGGATCCCCCAACAATACATTTGATAGGATAACTTTCTGAGTGCATATCAAAGCAACTTAAGGTAGAAAACTATGGGAACCCACGAAACCCCGTAGTGACCATAACCATTAATGAGGTTTCCATTGGAAACACTCTCATAGACCTAGGGGAAACCATCAATGTTATGACCATTACTACCTTGGAGGAATCACAGTTAAAACCTCTTCTTAGGCCTACCCCAACCATTTTGGAATTAGCAGATAAGACTAGGGTTATACCTAAAGGAATTTTGGATGATATCATAGTTACTTTAGCCTCATGGGAATACCCAGTAGACTTTCTGGTCATCCACTCAAAGGATCCTACCAAAGGCTATCCCGTTATTTTGGGAATACCTTGGTTAGCCACAACCAATGCATTTATTGGCTGTAGAGAGGGAGAAATGACCATCTCGAATGGACTCTCTATCCAAAAGCTCACCATATATCCACCAACCCAACCTATCATGGAGAATCCATGGTGGCTTGAATGTCCATACGAGAATGAGGACTGGGAAGAACCCGTGTTGCCAAGTGAGCATTCCTGGGCACTTCAAGAGCACACACTAGAAAATGTGCTAAACCAATTTATTTCTTCTATCACATGTGTTGATTTTCCACAATCTTTTCCCCAAGTTGACTACATGTTTGGGGAAGAATTTCAAGAACAACTGGACCCATCGATTTTGTCTTCGACATATTTGATCTTTGATATAGATGAGTTTGCCATATCTTATACCACTCCATATGAGATTAGCCTAGAGAAATTTCTACATATAAATTTCGAGTTAAATGTAGACCAACAAAAGCAGTTAGTAAGTGTCCTTAAAGAACAATCGGAGGCATTTGCCTGGGAATACACTGACATGAAGGGTATACACCCTGACACATGCATTCATCACGTATATACCCAAGGGAAAGTAACATCTGTTAGGCAACTGTAGAGAAGGATGAACCCAACACTCAAGGATATAGTAAAAGAGGATATCCAAAAGTTATTAAATGTTAGATTTATTCATCCCATCTCGGACAGTAAATGGGTATCCTCGCTTGTATTGGTCCCAAAGAAAGTGACCAGATTTGTGTTGATTTTTGAGAGCTTAACAAAGCCACTCTGAAGGATTATTTTCCCCTTCCTTTCATTGACCAAGTCTTGGATACTCTGTCTGGAAAGAAATATTTCTCCTTTTTAGATGGATATAGCGGGTACAATCAAATTCTCATAGCACCTAAGGACCAGGACAAGACCACCTTTACTTGTCCTTGGGGAACCTATGCCTATAGGGTCTTACCATTTGGATTGTGTAATTCTACTACCACATTTCAACGAGCAGTACTAGGGATATTTGTTGATCTTATTCATGATTGTGTGGAGGTATACATGGATGAATTCACTGTATATGGAAATACTTACCAGGAAGCCTTAGATAATTTAGAAAAAGTCCTTATCAGATGCCAATAAATTAACCTATCTTTAAGTCATGAAAAATGTAAAATGTTGTTGATTGAAGGAGTGGTTCTAGTACATCATGTTTTATCTGAAGGGATTGAAGTCGACGTTGCAAATATTGAGGTCATCGTAAGACTTCCGCCCCCCAAAAATCAGAAATAGGTGAGAAGCTTTCTTGGACATGTCAGATACTACCGATGGTTTATTGAAAATTTTACAAAGATTGTTTCACCCATATTTGGATTGTTAATAAAGGATGTTGATTTTGTTTGGACTGAATAGTGTCAAACTGCCTTTGAAACCTTGAAAGCTAAGCTATATGTGGCACCAGTTCTTAGGGGTCCCAATTGGGCTCTCCCATTTCACATATCCACTGATGCCTCTGACACCGAAATAGGAGGAGTATTAGGGTAGAAAGAGGACCAACGGTCCTATGCCATTTATTTTGTGAGCAAGAACTTGTCCCCTGCTGAGTTAGACTACACAGTTATCGAGAAGGAATTCTTGGCAATAGTTCATGCTATCAATAAGTTTTTCCACTTCATCACAGGTTATGAAGTATTTTTACATACATATCATTCTACCATTATATTTATCATAAATAAACCCATAACTAATGGCCGAGTGACTAGGTGGCTCCTACTATTGCAAGAGTTTAATATCATTATTCTTGACCGACCTGGAAGGGAGAATTTGGTAGCTAATTTTCTTTCACGAATAAACAATGAGGATGATGATATTCCCGAAGATGATAGTTTCCCAGATGAGCACCTTTTTTCCCTTTCAGTAAATACCCCATGGTTTGCAGATATGGAAAACCATTTGGCTACTAGGAAGTTATCGTGTCATTTGTCACCTCATGAAAAATGTAGAATTATTACGCAAAGTGTCGATTACTCTTGGGTTGGCCATGACCTTTTTCATACAGGTCTTGATTTTATTATTCGTAGATGTGTCCGAGAAGACGAGATACCATAAATATTACGAAGTTGTCATGATGGACCATGTGGTGGCCATTTTTCTGACAAATGTACAACATATAAGGTGTTACATTCAGGTTACTATTGGCCTAGAATTTTCAAGGATGTTGCCAAGTATGTGAGGAGTTGTGATAGTTTTCAAAGGATAGGAAGACCCACGTCAGCTGACGAAATGCCCTTGCGGGCCCAAGTTATGATAGAAACTTTCGAAAAATGGGCCCTTGACTTTGTAAGACCAATTTCACCCATGTCTCATAAGACAAACTATATTTTGGTTTGTACATATTATGTCACCAAGTGGGTAGAGGCAAAAGCCCTATTTAGGACTACAAAAAAATCTATTGTTGAATTCATTTATGAAGACATCTTTACCCGCTTCGGTGTTCCTCATGAAATTGTTACAGAACAAGACACTCAATTCACTTCCAAGCTAATGAGAGAACTAACAGAGAAATATGGGATTAAACACTGTAAATCTTCTTCATACGACCCACAAACTGATGGTCAGGTAGAGTCTACAAACAAAGTTCTGGAAGCTATCTTAACCAAAAATGTTCAATTACATCATCGGGATTGGGCTGATAGTATTCTAGAGGCTTTGTGGGCATATCAGACCACCTGGAGAAACACCATTGGGCACACCCCTTATGAGCTAGTATATGGGAAACAAATGCTTCTACCAATAGAATTACAAGTAAGGACCTTCTGTATTTCTGCATAATTGGGATTAAACATAGATGAGGATCAGAAACAACTAGCCCTACAATTAAATGAGTTGGATGAGATCAGGAAAGATGCTATCCAACGAACAAAATTAGTCAAAAACCAAAGGAGCAAGTGGCATGACAAGTTTATTAAGAAGAAACACTTCCAACCTGGTGATTGGGCTTTGTTGKTTGACTCCCAATTTAAAACCTTCAAAGGAAAACTTACCACTCGGTGGTTGGGTCCTTACGAGGTAGTCACTGTGTATGACAATGGGGTTGTGAAAATCAAAACAATTGACGATGGACAAGTCTCCTTTGTAGTAAATGGACACCGACTCAAACTTTATCATAGTCCCATTTCCAAAGAAGATTTTCTACAGGTCATGTCAAATGACAAGGCATTGGCCTTAGTATATGGGGAAGTCCCCCTTGTTCTTGAATGATTTTCTGAATTTTCGACTGTACATATGTAATTAATTTTGAATTTTGTTGATAGAAAATTTTAGATATTTCTATAGGTATTTATTTCACCAGGAGTAGACAGTTTCAAGGAAATATAAAAGAAGGATTTTTCTTCAAAATATTGCTATACTTGAACCTTGTTGTCTGCTAAGCATCAAATGAATAATGACTTGTTGTAATCAACCATATTTTTGCAAAGATTTTCATCTTTTTTTTCTCAAGGCATATTAAATAGCAGTTGCTCTTAAACCTTCACCACTATATAAGGAAGTGATACCGTAACCATCAAGCTTAGAGGTCAATCTTACAGTTTCCCCAAGAACCCTAAGTAAGTGAGTAAAGTATCTTTATTAAAGAGTAACAAGGAGGTCTGATTAGCAGTTAGCCATGGAAACATAAAAAAAAAAAGGAAGAAAGTGAGTTGAGCCTAAAGATACCTTTCTGTTCTTTCCCAATGGTACCATCTACTACACACTAAAAATGATTGATTATATCATATCTTTAGATAGGCTACGTCCTCTTAAATACCCCTTAAATCAGTACAATCACTAAGGAATATATGATGGAAAGTCATCCTCTAACATAAATACCATTCCAATTGAAAAAAAAAAATAAAAATTCAAAGCTGTCCTCCCCATCTTCTTGCACAAAGCAATCTTATGCTAAAATATTAAAATATGGAGGGCCAGTCTTTGAGGGTGTAAGAGGCTAACCCGCCAGGATACTGAACAGGTATTCTAGCAGCGGGTACCATCCCATGGTATGACTAGGTAAACCCATCGGAGTACTGAACAAGCTTGTTGGCAGCGGGGCATTCTACCCAGCGAGGATGATAATTTGACAAAAAACAAATAAGAAATTTAAACTTGTCCTAATGTACGAAATTACTTGTAGACAAAGCTGACATGAAGTATGTATGGTTAAGATAAGGTTAATGAACTCCATAAATTTTCCATTGGGAACTAACTTTGAGACTATCTCGAAACTCTCTTGCCTACATCTTCTTAACTATATATAGGATGTTCTATCCTATAGGTGGGGCCATATTCTAACCGTCTCGTCGGACTGATATGTGAAATTTATCTCTACACTTAACAAGTTGTAAATCTTCGGCTATTGGGAGAATTGACTGGTTTCCTATATTTTTGATTGTGAGCTATCTCAATACTTAGGTGTGGGCGAGGGGTTTCATTAGTTGACAAATGATAACATTGCCTAAAAGAAGTATAATCTTTGTAAAAATTTATGTGTATTGTTTTCATGATACAGGATATTATATCAACAGTTATTTTATTTCGAAATGCTAATTCCCTGTGTGTTATAAACTATTATACATTTCTTTGACAAACCACTTAACTGGTTTTTCTTTACAGACTATTCATTACAGAGTTGTGATTACATGCGTTATAATATGTGATATAGAGGAATAGATTGTGTGAGCACGATGGAAAAACAAATAATAATGGAACACTCTTATCCTGCCTTTGCTCTTGTTCTCTGAGGAATCAATTGCCTCAGTCACAAAGCTTCCAAGAGTTGGGGATCGATGGTCTAAACATCACCAGTTGCCACGAGCGAGCTACACCAGGATCTTCAAACCTGAGTTTCAGAATATCTCTAGAGCTAAGGGATACTCCAAGGAGTGGATTAAAGAGGAGCTAATTAACCCTTTCATAATTGTCACCAGAATGATCACTTGTGAAGGTAGATATTCTTTTTTTAAAGCCTGCCACTTTCGATTATTAGCTCAGTTTCAATTCAATAAGTCATTGAATTTCCCTTTTTACTTCTTAAAAATTCTTGAGAAGATGTCTTCCCAAGTACAAAAGAATGTAACCAATCCCCATAACAATCTATTCCACCATGGCCTCATCAAACTACTTGTTATAGCCGAGTTGGAAAAATAGGGGAAAACATGGGATGAGTTCGTTTACCAATTTTCAAACCCTCATCTTACAATCAAGACTAGCAAGAAAACAATTGATCTAGGGACTGTTACTCCATCCAAAACCTATTCTCCGAAGACTCCAAACCCTCCTACTCAAGCTACCCCTTTACTAGAACAAAAAACTAAAACACTTGTCGATACCCCTGCAGCCTCATCGGGAAAGAAGACTAAGAAGCCTATTGATAACTCCCCAATGCCTTCAACGTCTATTGATACTGCACCCAACAAGTTACAAGAGGTAATTCAACAAAACTTCCTTTTAGTTCCCATGTCACACACCCACTACGACATAATACAATTTTTTCATTTTCTTAAGGGACAGAATCCCCGAAGTCCTACAGGGGCCTAGCGCAGGCTAGATCTTCCCTATTCACCTCCATGTGATCGTGGGTTAGGACCACAGGCCAAACAAATATGGCGTCCTTTAGCTCTTTGCGGCTCAACACTACTAGAGTGTCGAGTCTTTCGACTCTGCAAATCCCGACAGAGCGAAGCGCCGAACCCGAAAGGGATAGCGAGTACAAGATTCATGTTTGGGTCTTGTCCTCGTGACCACATTCTGTGACCCTGCGCTTAAATCGGCAAAGACCTTACCAGCCCTTCGTGATTCATGAAATCACGATGCATGAATTCTTCCTTTCCCATTCAAATCCATAAAATTCATGAAGTCTCCCAAGTTTCCCTCCAAAGGGGATCAACGGCTGTACGCCTCCCCTGATTCAACAGTTTGGATCCTTTCGGGGTTTTGGTGCCCGGGGGTTCGAGATGCAATGATCCCAAAAACTCATGTCATGCAAATCTCCGAAATCCGACATGGGTATCCGTGTAGGAGATCAACAGTCCTTGATAGTGTCGATCCAACGGTCCACAGGATTTCAAAACTTTCCCTGAGCTCTGACCGCTCACCATGCGTCTCCCTTGATGGACGGTCTATATTCCTTCACGACTTCTCTTTGACACTTTTCACTACTCACAACCTTGCAGGTTGAAGCGTCGAGCTCTCGTGCTCTTCTTCCCCGAAATCCTGAGATGTGAAAGTCAGCAATAATTGACTTCCTCTTTGCGCTCCTCGCAACTCGCCACTTTGCGAGTTGTAGCATCAAATCTTGGCGCCTCTCCTTCGCGAACCCCAGAGAAGCGACATTTATTATCCTTCTCGCGTTCTCGCTACTCGGGACTTCGCAAGTCCAAGGGTTGATCTCTCAGGCTCTTATCCCTCAAATCCCCAAGACGCAAGAAGTCAACAGAACGTTGACTCCCTTCTCCAGGTGACTCATGTCCACCCGTCAATCACACGGCCCCACTAGGAAATTCTGCCACATGTTCTCTCGTGCTCGGTTCTCGGCACTTCGCTACTCGGGAAGTCATAAACGACTTCTTTCAACCTCCAAACTCATGAACCCCCGACACGTGAGGTATCAAGACGCCAGATCCCATGACTGCCCTTCCTCTTGGATCGATGGCCCAGATCATATCACGATCTTGTGGCTCGTGACTTCATGACTCCAAGAGTCGGGTCTTCTACCTTCAAACTTACGAATCCCCGATACACGAAATGGATGGATCTCTACCACCTGTCCTCCAACATGGATAGTCCTGATGTCTTCGGGACTTTTGGGACATAGTTGATTTCACTCTTCCACCTGAGTAAAGGATTAGATCGACGACTTATAGGGCTTTGATGGGTCCCTAGGATCTACGGTCCAGGATCCTCTCGCGACTTCGCCATTCGCGAGGTCAAGAGACTTCCTCTTCTGACTGTCGATGTCTGAATCCCCGATAGGGAGGATCTCGCGACATGTGTCCTCCTGCAGATGGGTGGCTCAGATCTGTTTCACCTTGTCGTGATTTATGAGGTCCCGTATTCGAATTTTCATCCTCTGTATCCCTGAATTCCCAAACGCCGATATCCTGATACGATCTCCTCCTTGGAGCTCTCGCTCTGCTACTTTTCGCGTGAGGTTTAAACCTCGTGTAATTCTTGACAGATCCAATGACTGTCGGTTGTTTAGACAAATATCTGATGGCTCAGACCTGTCTCTCCATTACGCCGTTCCTAAGCTGCCTGGACACGAATTCACGGTCCAGATTCTTTCACGAACCTTGGGGATCTACGATCCCGATTTCTTAGCTACTCGCGAAGATAAAGGAAAAAGTGTTAAGGCATTTAACACCCTCGTTTATTCCTTCAATCTAACGGTCGTGAATGACTGCAGATCTCCCGACAGGATTTCATCTATTGATCAATACTTATTCTTCGAATCCTCAAGGGATTCTGTGACTCCTGTGCCTCTGCAGAGTCTTTGCATGCAAAGTGCTACTTCTTCCGAGCTTCTCAAAAAGGTTGTCTCTATGGAGAGATTTATCCAGGGTATCACTCGAGATGGATAAGGGTATAGGTTTCCTGAGAAACGGCTTGAATTCTGAATTGATTCAATGCACGTATATACATATAAATCTATTTATAGACATAACCCATATGTGGCCCTTCCATTATAAGCATGCAACCACCACTTCAGAATCAAAACACTACACAGGCAGTCTTATACTCAGACCATTTATAAAACTGCATAGACTATGAGCATATATGTCAGCATATGAATTTCAAGGTGCAAGATGTAAAACACTTATCAGAAATAACACCATAAATGAGTGCAACTGCTGAGAGGGGTGCTCGTTTCCACCCAACCGTAGGCTCAGCGACTCCCAATGGATTTACCACTAGCCACCCCCGAGATGAGACCACGATGCTGTGAGACTGTGTCTCAGTTTTCCATTGACCGAGAACGAGGGTTACTCTCCCCCTTCTCCACTATCACTCACTCTGCATATCTCCAGAGTTCCTCCTCCTTCCCTCGCATCTGCCCCCTTTCGCTCCTTCCTCACGCATTTTCCCCTTGCGAGGTTGTGTGTGGCATGATTTCCCTTGTGGTGGTTAGGCCCGAGGCTCCTATGGATGGGCGGTTCACTTCCCCCATCCCTCATTAATTCCTGAGGAGCCATCTACCTACCAGCCTACGAGTAAATTATTTCGGGCCAGCGAGTCGTTCTCCCGTGCCAGTGAAGACCAAATACGGTATTGGTTTTTGGTGGAAGTTAATGCCACCTTTCCAGGTGCCTTCCACCACCTTTCTTCAACCATCATGGTCTCTTTTTTAGCATATCCTCTCTCAACAATCCTGCAATATATATATATATATATATATATATATAATCTTATTTACATTCATCAACCTTTTTCACAAGGTCCATTCACATCACACATTCACATTCTTGAGTTTGCCACAGTTCTTGGCTAGTATAGTTATTTTTACAAATTGGGGGAAACAGGGTGTTACAATTCCCTCCCCCTTAAAGGAACATTGTCCTCGATGTTCTTATCTATCAACATGACATGCATGTACATAAGTAAAAAAAATCGGATATGCCTGTCTCATGGCATCCTCCATTTCCCATGTAGCCTCATCTGGGCCAAAATGTCTCCACTGCACCTTGACCTGTGTAATGGTTCGGTTCTGGAGCAGGGTTTCCTTTCTATCCAGTATGCATTAAGGTTCTGGTAGAAATTCTCCCTCCGGTTCCACTTGGATCACAGACCAGTCAATTATATGATTAGCATCATGTACATATTTCTTCAATAATGAAACATGGAAAATATTATGTGTTTTTACTGTGGGAGGAAGTGCTAGCCGATAGGATATAGGTCCCACTCTATATAGAACCTCAAATGGTCCACAATACCGAGGTGCCAACTTGGCACAAGATCCCATTTTCAGGGAACTCTTCCTGGGTCTAACTCTGAGATATACATGATCTCCCATTTTGAACTCTCTTGGAGTTCTCTTTTGGTCGGCATAACTTTTCTGTCGGTTTTGAGCGACCTTCAGATTTTGTTTTATCTGAGTCACTTGTTGTTCCATTTCTTTTAACATGTCAGGTCCAAAAGATATCCTGTTTATGGGATTACTCCAGCGGATTGGAGTATTACACGACCTACCATAGAGAACCTCGAAGGGACTCATCTTTAGGGATGCTTGGTAGTCGTTGTTGTAGGCGAATTCTACTAGTGGTAGGTAGTCTTCCCATTTCTTAGGTTGATGCATTACATGCATCCTTAACATGTCTTCTAATATTTGATTCACTCTTTCTGTCTGTCCATCGGTTTGATGGTGATAGGTGGTGCTAAACAACAATTTGGTCTCTAAATCAGTCATTAGTGATTTCTAAAAGTTAGAAGTAAATTTCGTGTCTCTGTCAGAAACGATCTCTTTCAGCATACCATGCAGTCTGAATATCTCTTTCATGAATACCTGGGCGATATCTATTGCTTTGCAAGTTGATTTGACAGGGATGAAATGAACAGACTTGCTCAATTTATCCACCACTACCACTACCATGATGAAATCCATGGAGATGGTTTCCCATTTCCATTATGGGATTGGTAAAGGTTGCAATAACCCTGCTGGATGTTGGTGTTCTGCTTTAACCTGCTAGCATTCTATGCATTTGGCCAAGTACTCGACTATGTGTTTCTTCAATCCAGGCCAATAAAATTGTTTCTTGGTGGCAGTGACCATTTTCTGGTATCCTGGATGACTAGTATAGGGTCTTTTATGTAGTTCATCCATAATGAACCTCTTCAAGTCATCACACATTGGAATATAAAATCTATTTCTGTAAGTGAGCAGACCTCCTTCGGTCATCTGATAGCCTGCATATTTTACTCCACTGGGTTCTTGCTGTAGGTACATGGTCACGGTCTGAACGAAAGAATCTGTTCCTTGTGCATTTCTGATTCTTTCCTTGACATCTATCTCGTAGGTGCTCACTGTTTCCAGGTGAATTGTTTTCATGCTTTTGCTAAGGGCATCGACAACCCTATTTTCATTTCCTTTAATGTGTTTGATTTTGAAATCAAATTCGCTAAGGAGGGCCATCCATCTAGCCTATATGGCATTGAGCTTTGGTTGATCAAACAGGTATCACATTCCATAGTGATCTGTCATAAGTACAAATTTTCTTCCCAGATGGTAATGCCTCCACATTTTCAAGGCATGCACTATGGCAACCAATTCTAGATCATGGGTCACATAATTGACTTCATGCTCATTTAATTTTTGGGATTCATAGCAGATCACATTTCCTTTCTGCATAAGGACTCCTCCGAGCCCTTCCTTACAGGCATCTGTGCACACGAGGAAGTCATCTTATGGGTCGACAATTTTCAACACGGGTGCATGGGTCAGTAGATGTTTTAGGGTTTGAAATCTTTCTTCACATTTCTGCGTCCACAATAATTTTGTCTCCTTCTTCTGGAGGGCAGTGATTGGACAACCAATCTTGGAGAATCCTTCTATAAATATCCTGTAATATCCTGCTAATCCCATAAAGGATTTGATATCTGAAACATCCTTTGGGGTAGGCCATTCCATGATAGACCTGATTTTGTCAGGGTCCACTGCTACCCCTTCTTCAGACATAACATGACCCAAGTAATGTATTTGCTTCTGGAAGAAATCACATTTGCTGAATTTAGCATAGAGCTAATGCTCTCTGAGTACTTGCAGCACAAGCTTAAGATGTTCTTCATGCTCTTCTCTATTATTAGAGTAAATTAATATATCATCAATAAAGACTAGCACAAATTTATCTAGAAATTTACTGAGTACATTGTTCATCAAGCACATAAAAGTGGCAGGGGCATTGGTCAGCCCAAATGGCACTACCACGAACTCATAGTTACCATACCTCGTCTGGAAGGCAGTTTTATGGATGTCTTCACCCTTGATTCGGACTTCATGGTATCCCGACCTGAAATCAATCTTTGAGAAAATGGACGCACCCCCCAATTGATCGAACAAGTCATTGATCCTAGGCAAGGGGTACTTGTTCTTTATGGTTACCTTATTTAGTTGTCTATAATCTATACACAGTCTAAGGGTGTCATCCTTTTTTTTCAAAAACAGGACTGGTGCTCCCCATGGAGACACGCTGGGTCAAATATAACCCTTATCCATCATTTCTTTTAATTGCAATTTGAGTTCAACTAACTCGGGTGTGCTCATTTGGTAGGGTGTCCTAGATACCGGTACTGCTCCCGGTGCGAGTTCTATCAAGAAGTCTATGTCTCTTCTCGGAGGTAGACCCGATACCTCTTCCAGAAACACATCTCTATATTCTCTCAGGGTAGGATGATCTTCAAGGTTGGGTTTTTCACCTTCTATGGTTTTCGACACCTGTATTGCATATAGGGGACATCCCTTTCGACAATACTTTCTCATTTGCAGAGTTGATTTTTGTCTCACTGAGACGGGTTTTCGGATCCCTTGAAGGGTCATCCTTTTTCCTTCTTTGCTCACACATTCTAAGGTTTTATGGTAACAGTCCAATCTGGCTTTATGGGCGGCTACCCAGTCCATACCAATCAACAGATCGTACGATCCGAGGGGTAATACGTTAAGGGTTGCTTGGGTGGGAAATTCACCCAACATCAATTGGCAGGCTGGTATGACCTCCGCTACCCTTCTTTTGGTCCTAGTGGCTAACTACACCAACCATGGCTTGGTTTGTTTTTGTGGCTGTAGTTTACACTTCTCAACAACTTTAGGGGCTATATAACTCAAGTTTGAACCAAGGTCAATCAAAATAGACACTAGATGGTTGGAGATCACACCTTCTATCTCCACCACTGAAGCTTGATGGTTAGCTTGGTTATTATCCAAGGCTGCATAAATCTGTGGCACACTCCTAGCCACCTCATTGATTGTAGTAGCTTCCTGGACGTTATAAATCCTCTAACTATTCTGTTGTCTGTTTGGACAGTCTCTCAAGAGAGGTTCTTCTCCACAACACCAACATTTCAAAGGTTCTCTCTTTGGGTTATTAGTCTTTACTGGTACAGGTCCAGGAGTTTTATTTCCGCTCAAGGAGGGAAAATTCTACTGGTGCATACTCCGGGCTGGAAAGTTCATTCTTGGGTTCTTCTTTTAGTTCTTAAACCTTGGGGATTTAATTCCCCTTTTCTGAAATCTTGAACTATTCTTTTGTTTCCATCCTTCACGAGGTTCTGCCCAATGCCCAAACTGTTCATGACAATAAGTTGCCTTTCGGATAGTGTCTTCTAGAGTCTTTGGCTCATCAAATTCAATTCTGTTCTGGTAGTCCTTGGGTAGCCCACTGATGAAGCGCTTCACCTTTTCCTTTTCTTCTTTTATATAAGGCACATATCTCAGCAAGTCGAGGAATTTGTTGACATATTCTTCTATAGTGAGTTTCCCTAGTTTGAGTTCATAAAACTCTTTTGTCTTCTCGTCGAAATATTTTTCCGACAAATACTTCTTCCAGAAGTATTTCTCAAACCGTTCCCAAGACAGGTCCTCTTCGTGAACCCCTTTCATATTCTTAAGGTCTTCCCACCAAATGAAGGCCTTTCCGTTCAAGTTGAAGGTGGCCACTTGGGCCTTCATATTTTTTGAAAAGTCATGGACTCTGAAATACTTCTTTAATCCAAGTAGCCATGCCTCTGCTTCCTCTCCCTTCTTTATTTCACCGTCAAAGGAGGGTGGTTTGGCCTTTCTGAATTCTTTGAATTTTTGACCTTTGGAAGGCTTTTGCTTCTTCTGTTTCTTTCGGGAATAGGAACTGGCCCTGCTGCTAGAAGAGCCTTCTGAATCGCCAGCATCCTTCTCAAAGGAATCACTCAGCACTGGTCCTTTACCTCTGGGGTGGAACTTTTTCGAGGTGCTCCTCTCAATGTGGCCATTGATATGACCATGTTTCTGAGTTTCAGGTTCATGCTACATTTGTCTTTGTAGATCAGATAAACTCTGCAGTAAAACTGCGTTAATTTCTGTTTGCTTTTCTTGTTCTTTCATCATCCTTTCATTGTTAGCCTTGCAGCTTTGTAATTCGACCATGAGACTCCTCACAGTCTCGGCTAGATATGGAGGGGTCCCTACTTCCCTTCTTTCGTCAGACTCTTCGTCTCTATTGTGGGAGCCTTCTCCCACTTCTTGGTGAGTCACCATACTATGCGTTGATAATTTCCCGTGGTTGATCTTCCGCTTGTGTGCAAAAAGGAAAAACGTTGGTTGTTAGTCAATATTTATATTTATTTATAACCAGTACATAATTCATATTTTCACATGTACACACACACAATAGGGTTTTTTTTTTCATTCTTAACTTCATCTTTTGATTAGGAAGGTTAAGACAGGGGGGTTTACTCTTTTTTTTTTTTAAGAGTGTTCTGAACGGAGCTTCTGCGCAACTCGTTCATGAGCCCAAGAAGGCCAAGTGTTGTAACCATGCTTTGATACCAATTTGTCACACACCCACTACGAAATAATAAAATTTTTACTTTTCCTCAAGGGATGGAATCCCCGAAGTCCTATGGGGGCCTAATGCAGGCTAGATATTCCCTATTCACCTCCCTGTGATCGTGGGTTAGGACCACAGGCCAGAAAAATATGGTGTCCTTTCTCTCTTCGCAGCTCAGCACTACCAGAGTGTCGAGTCTTTCGGCTCTGCAAACCCCAACACAGTGAAGCACCGAACCCGAAAGGGCTAGCGAGTACAAGATTCCTATTTGGGTCTTGTCCTTGTGACCACATTCTGTGACCCCACACTTAAATCATCAAAGACCTTACCGACCCTTCGCAATTTGGGAAATCGTGATGCATGACTTCTTCCTTTCCCATTCAAATCCCTAAAATTAATGAAGTCTCCCAAGTTTCCCTCCAAAGGAGATCAACGACTGTATGCCTCCTCTGATTCGACGGTTTGGATCCTTTCGGGGTTTCGATGCCTAGGGGTTCGAGATGCAACGATCCCAAAAAATCATGTCATGCAAATCTCCGAACTCCGGCATGGCTATCCGTGTAGGAGATCAACAGTCCTTAATAGTGTGGATCCAACAGTCCATAGGATTTCGGAAATTTCCCTGAGCTCTGACCGCTCACCACGCGTCTCCCTTGATGGACGGTCCAAATTCCTTCGTGACTTCTCTTTGACACTTTTATCTACTCGCAACCTTGCAGGTTGAAGCATCGAGCTCTTGTGCTCTTCTTCCCCGAAATCTCGAGACGCGAAAATCAACAATAGTTGACTTCGTCTTTGCGCTCCTTGCAACTCGCCACTTTGCGAGTTGTAGCGTCAAATCTTGGCACCTCTCCTTCACAAACCCCCGAGAAGTGACATTTATTATCCTTCTCGCGTTCTCTCTACTCGGGACTTTGTAAGTCCAAGGGTTGAGCTCTCAGGCTCTTATCCCGCAAATCCCCAAGACGCGAGAAGTCAATGGAACGTTGACTCCCTTCTCTAGGCGACTCGTGTCCACCCGTCAATCACATGGCCCCACTAGGAAATTATGCCACGTGTTCTCTCGTGCTCGGTTCTCGGCACTTCTCTGCTTGGGAAGTCATAAATGACTTCTTTCAACCTTCGAACTCACGAACCCCCGACACACGAGGTATCGAGACGCCAGATCCCACAGCTATCCTTCCTCCTAGATCGATGGCCCGGATCATATCGTGATCTCGTGGTTCATGACTTTGTGACTCCATGAGTTGGGTCTTCTACCTTCAAACTTATGAATCCCCGATACGCAAAATGGACGGATCTTGCCCTCCAACATGGATGGTCCCGATGTCTTCGGGACTTTTGGGACGTAGTCGAGTTCACTCTTCCGCCTAAGTAAAGGATTAGATCGACGACTTATAGGGCTCTGATGCATCCCTAGGATCTACGGTCTAGGATCCTCTCACGACTTCACCATTCGAGAGGTCGAGAGAATTCCTCTTCTCACTCCCGATGTCTGAATCCCTGATAGGGAGGATCTCGCGACACATGTCCTCCTGTAGACGGGCGACTCAGATCTATTTCACCTTTTCACGAATTCTGAGGTCGAGTATTCAGATTCTCGTCCTCCGGATCCCCGAATTCCCGAACGTCGATATCCCGATACGATCTCCTTCTCAGAGCTCTCGCTCTACTACTCTTCCCATGAGGTTTAAACCTCGTGTAATTCTTGACAGATCCAATGGCTATCAGCTGTTTAGACCAAGATTTGATGGCTCAGACCTGTCTCTCCATTACGCTGTTCCTAAGCTGCTTGGACATGAATTCACGGTCCAGATTCTTTCACGAACCTTGGGGATCTACGATCTCGATTTCTTCGCTACTCACGAAGATAAAGGAAAAAGGGTTAAGGCATTTAATGCCCTCGTTTATTCCTTTGATATAATGGTCATGAATGACCGCAGATCTCTTGACAGGATTTCATCTGTTGATCAATACTTATTCTTCGAATCCTCAATGGATTCTGTGACTTCTGCGCCTCTGCAGAGTCTTTGCACGCAAAGTGCTACTTCTTCTGAGCTTCTCAAAAAGGGTGTCTCTATGGGGAGATTTATCCAGAGTATCACTCGAGATTGATAAGGGTATAGGTTTCCTGAGAAATGGCTTGAATTCTGAATTGATTCAATGCACATATATACATATAAATCTATTTATAGACATAAGCCATACGTGGCCCTTCCATTATAAGCATGCAACCACCACTTCAGAATCAAAACACTACACAGGCAGTATTATACTAAGACCATTTATAAAACTGCACAGACTATGAGCATATATGTCAGCATATGAATTTCAAGGTGCAAGATGTAAAACACTTATCAGAAATGACACCAGAAATGAGTGCAACTGCTGAGAGGGGTGCTCGTTTCCACCCAACCGTAGGCTCAACGACTCCCAATGGATTTACCACTAGCCACCCCCGAGCTGAGACCACAATGCTGCGAGACTGTGTCTCAGTTTTCCAGTGACCGAGAATGAGGGTTACTCTCCCCCTTCTCCGCTATCACTCACTCTGCATATCTCCAGAGTTCCTCCTCCTTCCCTCACGTTTGCCCCCTTTATCTCCTTCCTCATGCATTTTCCCCTTGTGAGGTTGCATGTGGTGCGATTTCCCTTGCAGTGGTCAGGCCCGAGGCTCCTACGGACGGGCGATTCACTTCCCCCATCCCTCATTAATTCCTGAGGAGCCATCTACCTACCAACCTGCGAGTAAATTATTTCAGGCCAGCGAGCCGCTCTTGGTTCTCTGGGCCAGTGAAGACCAAATACGGTATTGGTTTTTGGTGGAAGTTAACGCCACCTTTCCAGGTGCCTTCCACCACCTTTCTTTAGCCATTGTGGTCTCTTTTTCAGCATATCCCCTCTCACCAGTCCTGCAATATATACATATATATATATATATATAATATTATTTACATTCATTGACCTTTTTCACAAGGTCCATTCACATCACACATTTGTTGGCATGTTTTACAGGCAGCGTATGCTTGTCATTGATGGCAAGTACAAAGGTGATTATGGCTTGAGTACAACAACGATAATCAACAGTGCAGTGATAATTGGGGAAGAGAAGCAACAATGATCGTTGGATCAACAATTCAGAATTCCCGATGGCTGTCAGATTTCAATGTAGACACGCTGAAGAGGAGGATAGATCTCAGGAATTAAATCCAAGTGTGGGATTCGATCATTGTCAGATCAAGGAGAACCTACATGTTCTTTAAAGTGCAAGGAGTAGCGGGCTCACAAAATCCAGAAAGGAGGACCGTCCATCATTAGGCAGGACACGTGGGGAAAGATTGTCAGTTTGCTGACTGGAGAGTCAAAGGAACGGGGTTCCCTAACCTCTCGAAATCGCGATATGAGAAATCGCGACTTAATATGAGCTGTCAGATCAAGTTTTGATCTAGACCATTGATCCCAATCCATTTTGGAGTTTCGTGGATCGAGAGTTGGAGATGTCAAAGAATAATAACCACAAGAATAACGAAATCACGATATGTGGAATCATGACATAATCTAAGTCGTCAGATCAAGGTTTGATTTGGACAGTTGATCCCAGTCCATTTTGAAGTTTTGCGGATCGAGAGTTGGAGATATCAAAGAATAATAATTGCAGGAATCCCGAAATCGTGATATCCGAAATCGCGACTTAATCGTAGCCGTCAGATCAAGATGTGATATGGACCGTTGATCCGACCCCATTTCAGAGTTTCATGGATTGGGACTTTGTAGTGACAAGAACACTGAACATCAAGAATGTCGAAATCGCGAAATGCAAAATTGCGAAATGATCTGAGCCGTCAAGATCAAGTGTTGATTAGGACCATTGATTCCACGCAATTTCGGGGTTTTGGGGATCGTGACTTGGAGAGTTGAGATGCCTCATCTCCAAATTCACGAAATGTGAAATCGCGAAAGCGCCTTATACAGAAGGCTATGGTCACAACCCTTGGTCACATCAATGGGAGATGGAGGAAAGAGATAGAGAAACCAAGCTCCTTTTCGGGGATCGTGACTGGGAATGTCGAGACACATGGTCACACGAATGCCGAACTTTCAAAAGACGAAATGTAGAAATGAATGCAAGATCCCTTGGAATCAATCCAACGGTGTAGGTGAATTTGAACAAGATCGGAGGGCTACTGTAGCACGTCGCAGTATAACTGCTAGAAACCATTGACGGTCTCTGCCAGAGAATTCGAAGAGACCTCTATGTGATCGCCAGAGGAGACGAAGAGTCTCTAAGGTTCGTCCAGTGAAGCAAGACAATTTTTAGGGGGATTGACAGATGGATGAGTGTTGAAGTCTGTAACTGAAACATAAGGCATAAGCTTGATTGTGCCAGAGAAGATGAGGAGTCTCAACTGCCAGAGAGGTTGAGGAATCTCAACAGAACACCCAGTGATGATGAACACGTGGCGGGAACCACCAGAGAATATGAAGAGTTGCGATGATCAGGAAAAGCAATTGATATGTGCAGGAGATTTGGCACGGTGTGAGCATGCAGAGGCATGGAAAATATTGCATGCACAAGGAGCACAGGGACTATAAGTATGTTGAACAAAGAAGAGATGGGGGTTGTCGAGGGGAAGGATTCAAAAGTGAGCAAGGAGGCAGAGTGCAGGTGCATAAATGCACAGTAGAGGAAGGTTGCATTGAAGAGATATGGATAAGAGAGTATAAAGGAAGAAGAACAAAAAGTGCAAGGGGCGTGTAGAAGACACTGATGCAGACCGAGCAAAGTAGTGTAACAGAACAACGACAAGGTTGGTAAGTCATTGAATAACTTTATATCACTGTAATAAGTTTTAGTAACAAGGAATTTATATACCAGGGTGGTTGGGAGGTGCTAGGGAGGACTTGTGTCCTCAAAGGTTCAAGTGGGTGCTTGAACATAGGGAGTTGGTGCTTCCTTCTAGTTGGTAGTAGAGAACACAGGGAGTTGGTGCTTCCTTCTAGTTGGTACTAGAGAAACCAGGGAGTTGGTGTTTCCTTCTAGTTGGTACTAGAGAAACCAGGGAGTTGGTGCTTCCTTCTAGTTGGTGCTAGAGAAACCAGGGGGTTGGTGCTAGAGAAAATAGAGAGTTGGTGCTCTCAGCAAGTTGCAGCTTGCAAAAATAGAGGTTGTAGCCTCACAATGAGTTGGTGCTCATATGTATGATAATGTAAAGAATGTAGATAATACTTATCATATAAAGAAAAAGAGGTTTTTACCCTATATGGGTTTCCTCAGGAATTATATGTCTCTGTCTTCTCATATATGTGACTGATGCTAAATGTGATTTTGTTTATTTCCCATTATTTTGATCATCACTGAGTTCCATGTAAATATTTTAAAAGAAGCATAATTGTTTAAGCACGGTAACAACTGATTCACCCCCCCCCCTCTTAGTTGTCCAACAATTGGTATCAGAGCCGGCCCCTTTTATCTAAGGGTAGATCCTAGAGCTTAAACATGTCAAGCCATGAAGGAAATTCAACCAATAAGGCCTCTCTATTCAATGGAACAAACTTTGCCTTCTGGAAAGTTAGAATGAGAACCTACATCATGGCTTTAGGTGCAGATGTATGGGATTTGGTAGATACTGGTTATGTAAAGCCAGTTGTGCTAGCTAATAAGGATGACAAACTAGAATTTAGCTTCAACGCTAAGGCTATGAATGCTATCTTGAGTGGGATTGTAGAAGCAGAATTCGTAAAAGTTATGCACCTAGAAACTACCAAAGAAATGTGGGACAAAATCATTAGCAGTTATGAAGGTAATGAGAAGGTAAAGGATGCAAATATTCAAACCTACAAAATACAGTTTGAACAACTGAAGATGAAGGAAGATGAAACTGTTGGAAAATACTTTCTGAGAGTAGAAGAAATGGTAAATGCAATGAAGGCACTTGGTGAAACAATTGGGGAACCTTCTTTAGTTCA
>ML782252.1:176416-186421 GCA_009831015.1 Picea engelmannii
TGTTCATTTCTCAAGAAAAATATCTAAGAGAAATGCTGAAAAGGTTTCAAATGGAAGATTCTAAACCTGTGGGTACACCTATGGTAAATGGATGTAAATTAAGCAAGGATGATGATTCACCTGATGTTGATCAAAGCTCATATTGATCAATGATAGGAAGCCTGCTGTACATCATAGCATATCGCCCAGACATAATGCATGTTGTAGGAATGGTGGGAAGATATCAGGATGCACCCAAACATAGTCATTTGCAAGTTGTCAAAAGGATATTCAGGTATTTAAAAGAAACAATGACTTATGGTCCGTGGTATCCTAGAAATCAAAATCTTCAGTTGACTATTTATTCAGATGCAGTTTGGGCAAACTGTGTTGATGAGAGAAAAAGCACCAGTGGAGGAGCATTCTTCCTGGGTGACTCCTTAGTAGCCTGGCTTAGTAAAAAGAAAGGTTCCATTTCTTTATCAACCACAGAGGCAGAATACATTGCTGCTGCTACCTGTTGCACCCAGGTATTATGGATGATTCAGACACTTGCAGACTTAGAGGTAAAATACACTGCACCGATCCCAATTCATTGTGATAACACTAGTGCCATCAGTGTGTCTAAAAATCATGTATTCCACTCCAAGACCAAGCATATTCCCATAAAATATCATTTTCTGAGAGAGCAAGTCACCAATCAGACTGTTCAGGTCCATTACATTCCCACTACAGAACAAATTGTAGACATCTTTACTAAACCCCTAGCCAAGACACCTTTTGAATATCTTAGACAGAAGCTGGGTGTCATTTCATCTCACACCTAAAAGAGTCCATCTTGTCAGGGGGAGTTTTGTTTTGCTTGAATATCTAATGCCTCCTAAAACTACTGCAACAGCTCAGGGAGAGCATGTCTCTTCTTTGACATTGATGTCAAAGGGGGAGAAAAGAATTTGGGTGCCTTAGTTGCAATCAATGAAAAAGGGGGAGATTGTTGGCATGTTTTACAGGCAGCGTATGCTTGTCATTGATGGCAAGTACAACATCGATGATGTCTTAAGTACAACAGCGATAATCAGCAGTGCAGTGATAATCGGGGAAGAGCAACAACAGTGATCGTTGGATCAACAATTCAGAATTCTCGATGGCTGTCAGATCTCAATGTAGACAAGAAGAGTGCGCTGAAGAGGAGGATAGATCTCAGGCATTAAATCCAAGCGCAAGATTTTATCACCGTCGGATCAAGGAGAACCTGCACATTCTTTAAAGTGCAAGGAGTAGCGGGCTCACAAAATCCCGAAAGAAGGAGGACCATCCATCATCAGGCAGGACACGTGGGGAAAGATCGTCAGTTCACTGATTGGAGAGTCAAAGGAATGGGGTTCCCTAACCTCTCGAAATCGCGATATGCGAAATCACGACTTAATCTAAGCCGTCAGATCAAGGTTTGATTTGGACCATTGATCCCAGTCCATTTCATAGTTTCACGGATCGAGAGTTGGAGATGTCAAAGAATAATAACCACAAGAATCTTGAAATCGCGATATGCAGAATTGCGACGTAATCTGAGCCATCAGATCAAGGTTTGATCTAGACCGTTGATCCTAGTCCATTTCGGAGTTTCACAGATCGAGAGTTGGAGATATCAAAGAATAATAACCGCATGAATCCCGAAATCGCGATATGCGAAATTGCGACTTAATCGCAGCCGTCAGATCAAGATGTGATTTGGACCATTGATCCGACCCCATTTCGGAGTTTCGTGGATCGGGACTTTGTAGTGACAAGAACATTGAACATCAAGAATGTCAAAATTGCGAAATGCAAAATCGCGAAATGATCTGAGCCGTCAAGATGAAGTGTTGATCGGGACTGTTGATTCCAAGCCATTTCGGGGTTTCATGGATCACGACTTGGAGAGTCGAGCTGCCTCATTTCCAGATTCACGAAATGTGAAATCGCGAAAGCGCCTTATACATAAGGCTGTGGTCACAGCCCTTGGTCACATCAGTGGGAGATGGAGGAAAGAGCTAGAGAAACCAAGCTCCTTTTCGGGGATTACGACTGGGAATGTCGAGACACATGGTCACACGAATGCCGAACTGCCGAAAGTCAAAATGCCGAAATGAATGCAAGATCCCTTGGAATCAATCCAATGGTGCAGGTGAATTTGAACAAGATCGGAGGGCTACTGTAGCACGTCGCAGTATAACTGCTAGAAACCATTGATGGTCTCTGCTAGAGAATTCGAAGAGACCTCTGTGTGATCGCCAGAGGAGACGAAGAGTCTCTAAGCTTCGTCCAGTGAAGCAAGACAATTTTTAGGGGGATTGATAGATGGATGAGTGTTGAAGTCTGTAACTGAAACAAAAGGCATAAGCTAGACTGTGCCAGAGAAGACGAGGAGTCTCAAATGCCAGAGAGGTTGAGGAATCTCAGCAGAACACCCAATGATGATGAACGCGTGGCGGGAACCACCAGAGAAGCTGAAGAGTTGCGATGATCAGGAAAAGCACTCGAGATGTGCAGGAGATTTGGCGCGGTGTGAGCATGTAGAGGCATGGAAAATATTGCATGCACAAGGAGCACAGGGACTATAAGAATATTGAACAAAGAAGAGATGGGGGTTGTTGTCAAGGGGAAGGATTCAAAAGTGAGCAAGGAGGCAGAGCACAGGTGCACAAATGCACAGTAGAGGAAGGTTGCATTGAAGGGATATGGATCAGAGAGTATAAAGGTAGAAGAACAAAAAGTGTAAGCGGCGTGTAGAAGACACTGATGCAGACCGAGCAAAGTAGTGTAACAGAACATCGACAAGGCTGGTAAGCCATTGAATAACTTTTATATCACTGTAATAAGTTTCAGTAACAAGGAATTTATATACCAGGGTGGTTGGGAGGTTCTAGGGAGGACTGGTGTCCTCAAAGGTTCAAGTGGGTGCTTGAACACAGGGAGTTGGTGCTTCCTTCTAGTTGGTACTAGAGAACACAAGGAGTTGGTTCTTCCTTCTAGTTGGTACTAGAGAAACCAGGGAGTTGGTGCTTCCTTCTAGTTGGTTCTAGAGAAACCAGGGAGTTGGTGCTTCCTTCTAGTTGGTGCTAGAGAAACCAGGGGGTTGGTGCTTCCTTCTAGTGGGTGCTAGAGAAAATAGAGAGTTGGTGCTCTCAGCAAGTTGCAGCTTGCAAAAACAGAGGTTGTAGCCTCACAATGAGTTGGTTCTCATATGTATGATAATGTAAAGAATGTAGATAATACTTATCATATAAAGAAAAAAGAGGTTTTTACCTTGTATGGGTTTCCTTGGAAATTATCTGTCTCTGTCTTCTCATATATGTGACTGATGCTGAATGTGCTTTTGTTTATTTCCCATTATTGTGACCGTCACTGAGTGCCCTGTAAATATTTTAAAAGAAGCATAATTGTTTAAGAACGGTAACAACTGATTCACCCCCCCTCTCAGTTGTCCAACAACATTCACATTCTTGAGTTTTCCACAGTTCTTGGCTAGTATAGTTATTTTTACAAATTGGGGGAAACAGGGTGTTACACCCCACAAATAGGAGAGGAGCTAATCGATTCAAGAGAGGGTCTTTTCGAAAGAGTCACCAAAATACAAGAGGAAAACCTTATGAAAAACCCCCGATCAGTTTGGACCCTATCTAAGTATCCTCCGATCTCGAAAGAACTCATAAAAAACTTAGGGAAGTGTCTACAGAATAATTGGAGCCTCATAGAGAGACAAAATCTGAACCTATTTCTCCTCATAAACCCCTTGTTACTCCTACCTCTCGGATGCTTATACCAGATTCCAAATATGATAAACTTTCTACATATTTCAAGGGATCCAAGCCCTCCTCTGAGAAATCTGATCATACTCCAGCCATTGAAAAGTTACAACAAGAAAATGTTCAACTGTTGCAACAATTGGAAGAGAGGAAGACTTTGGATAAGCATCTTCACCATGACAATGCAATAGTACAAGCAAAGGTGAATTCCCTCCAACGATTGGTTTATAAAATGACCAATACCAATCGCAACCTCAGGGCACAATTGAAACATCATAAGAGGCACAAGACAAAATATTCAGGACAAGAGGGGGAAGTTTCTAAAGCTAATCCTTCTCAGCAAGTCTAGTCATATGGGGCAATTCATTTTTGTTTGCAGCGGGACTTGCAAAATCTTAGGTGTGGGGGTAATGTTAGGCTTGTGATTTGGTTGTTTAATGATGCTAATTGAATCCTTTTTGAGTGATATTATATATGTATTAATAACCATTTTGAATAAGTCTAGAAGGATTTCATAGAAAATCATCATAGCTTATTCCAGGTACGTGTAATTGATGTTTTGTGATGATTTTGAGTTTAGTTCAACTTGATTTAATGATTTCAAGAAGCTAATGTATGATCTGTGTGTCATAGGTCAAAATTGCATGGCGTTTTTCCAGCCAACAACTCATCTGATACTCCATCTGGCACTGTGTCTGATACTTCATCCGACACTGCGTCCGACATTGCATTCATCACTAAAAATGTGGGCGAGTTGGCAGTTGTTATATCGAAGAGCTGTGCTAGGCAAATCGATGACTTGGGTTTTGTTCACCCTCGTGTCCTCCAGCTACTAAGCTCTTGACATCTTCGATTAAGCTATATTATTCTAAGCGTTAAGTGGCTTGTTTGGTTTCTAGAAGCCACAAACAATTATAGTGTATTTAATGGAATTTTCTATTTTTAGAGGAGGTCGACCCTTCCAGTGGTCGACCTCTCGAATTGTAACTGTTATAAATACAAAAATAGTGGTCAGACAAGAATAGGGAATAATTGTGAAGGATTCCTAGAATTGTTTTGTTGTGTAATTCGAGACATTTCCATAAACTTGTGCAAGATTGCATTTTTAATTTAAATGTCTCAATTGTGTTGATTTAGCTCGTGATTCACTGTTGAGGAGTAGCCACGACCTGTTGGGGGGGCCCACCAGTGGTTTGGGTGAATAGTTAGATAGTTATCTTGTGTATTCGATTTGTGCAATTGTCATTTCTTTCATTTCCCATTACATGTATTTTTATCATTTCACATGCTGTGTGTTTGTTGTTCATAATTTAATTGTTTCAATTTCCTTTTTGCAGGTTGCTTGTAAAGGATAGTTGTTAATATGTTGTGTATTTTTAATTATTAGTAAATAGCTTGCAAGATTAGCTACTAACCTTGTGTGCTTAAATGTTAGTTTGAATTTCTGCAGGTTGAAATAGAATAGTTAAAACAGAGTATTGAGTTAATACAGAGTACATAGTTTCTTTGGCAAGGTTTCGATGGATGAATAGTTGCTAGCTTTGATTTTAATTCTCAGTTTGTTTATCTAGTTTGCTTATCAATTTCATTGTAGTATTTTGAGGTAAAAGTAGAATTTAAATTATGATTTTATAAGAATTTTTAATTTGCATTTTGAATTGTCAATAATAGGATTAGCTTAGTTTATGTTACACAATTTCCATTCTAGATCTATATTGCAATTTTAATTCAAAGTTTGAAGTTGAGTTAAGTTTTTAGTTATAAGTCTCTAATGGTGTGATTTTTCTTACATTAGCATAAGAGTGCATTTGAATTAAATAGAATAACGTTTTCTTATCGTTGATGATTAATGCATAAATTGAGAGATCACATGGATTTTCAGGGTAATTGATATTTCTTCTATGATGGCTAAGCTCTCGTTAGATTGCTTGATTCATACCTTTCATTTCTTCATAGAAGTTAATATTGAAATTATTCCTCTTGAGCTATCACTAATTGTTAGATGCCATCGTGATGTCATACGACACTGAAGACATAATCGTCATCATTATATTTGAAGTTTCTTGTTATTGTAGATTAAGAATAATTTTTGATTAATCTTTGAATTCTGTTGTGATGTTTTTAATTCAATAGGTTAAGATTTTCCTTTATAGATTAGAAGTAATTATGAGTTTTATCTTAAGAATAGAGTTCACTTGTTTAATAGTTGATTAGTTACCTGTTGAGTAGTTTTGATTAGTTTACTTGTTGCATAAGTTTTAATAGGATAGTTTTTTGCTTGTTTACTTGTGTACTTGTTGTTGTTGCTCATTAATTTGAATAGATTGATTAGATTAGTTTGTTGTTGCTATTGTTCATTAATTTGAACAGATTAAATAGATGGCTTGATTTTGCTTATTATATTGATTAAGTTAACTTGTTCAAAGTAGGGTTTTCATTTGTTTCCTTAGGACAATCCATCGATCCATTGTTTAAAAGTTACTTAGGGTAAATAGTTTAAGTTCCTTGATAGGATTTGATCATTGATAGTCTTTGATTAAGTAGATTATCCCTCAGATAGACCATCTCCCTAGTTAGACTAAACTACATCTAGCTTTTCTACCTTGGCATATATAGTGCTACAACTCTAAGTTTACTTACCCCGGGTTGATAATTTAATTGAGAGATTTAGTGCATATAGAACACCCATCAAACACCATAATCAGTGGGATTATATTCTACCACAAGCCAAATTTGCATATAACGACTCAATGAACAGGAGCACTGGGAAAATTCAATTTCAAATTGTGTACAGAATGAATCCGAGAGGAGTATTGGAGTTGAGATATCTGAAGCGGAGTGAGTTTAGAAGCATTGGAGCCAAAGACTTCGTTGCAGAAATGCATGAACTTCACAATCAGATCAAGGAGAAGTTGAGAAGGAGAAATAGTGAATACAAGTGCAGAGCTGATCAACACAAGAGAAAGCTTGAATTTGAAGTTGGAGATCAAGTCCTAGCACATCTAAGGAAGGAAAGATTCTTAAGGGGAACATACAATAAGATGAAGTTGAAAAAGATAGGACCATATAAAATCCTGAGGAGATTTGGTGAGAATGCTTATGAGTTAGAGCTGCTAGAGGATGTGGGTATATCACCCATATTCAATATTTCGGACTTGTATCCTTACAGGGAAGATAGAGTCGAAGGATCAGAATATGAAAGAAAGATCTAGTGGGAGAAACAGATGCCTGTAGCAGAGAAGTTGTAGATGGAAAAGATCATAGATCGACGAGTTGGTAAGAACACTAGAAGGACGATGTATTTTGAATATTTGGTGAAGTGGAAAGGAAGACGGGTATAATATGCTAGTTGGGTTGGTGAAGCAGAGATCTAGAAGCATGGGATATTGATGCAGGAGCTCATGGATGGGAGTCCATTAATTTTTCAGCCAAGGGAGTATGATGTAGGAGCATTGCTAGCAAAGCACAAACATGAATGACAGTTGGGCGCACTAGAAAATATTTTGAAATGTTTTGAATTTCAAAGATCAGTGTATTAATGTAATAACCAACAATTGTTTTTTTGAGTTATGAACATATTTAATGATCGGAGGCTGAGCCATCGCGTAAGATCAATGGGGAATGTATTTTGTTTATGAATCAGATCGCAGTACAGATCTGGAGCTTGCACTCTTATCTCTCTGACTCGGTATTTATTGTAATAAATAATAAGTAGTTGATAGCATTTAATTCCGATAGAATAATATAGAGTAGTTGGAGGGAAGAACTCAAGAGAGTCCCTTTGTATAAAGCTTTATATTATTATCGAGGGGAGGCCGCTGAATCTAATGTGTAAATTTCCACTATAAGCTAAGAGCTGGGAGATACAGAGAAATATTGTATGAATGTATGTAAGCTTTAGTTAATGAATATGACAGAGGAATATTGTCCCAAACATTTGTTGTTATGTGTCTATCTGGATGAGTGAATGGTAGACTTTCTGTTATTCTTCAATTCTCTGTTATTTCTTGTTCTTGAATCCATGCCTGCATCTACATTGTTGAATGTATGAGTCACTGTGAAGAGTGAATAAGTTTCAATTGTTTCTCTTGATTTAGTGAGTGCAAGGCGTGCATAGTGTCCGCAAGGAGTGTGTGACTTAGTCTGTTTCGACTCGAAAGCTTAGGAGGGAATACAAAACTCATGTCTTCAAGGAGTGCATTGACATCTGCAAGGAGTGCGTGACTGAGTTTTCAGACTCGAAAGCTCAGGAAGGGTAGCGTGATTCCAGTCACAAGAGATAGAAGCAGTTGGAGAACAGTCACAAGGAGTGCGAAGCCATCCACAAGGATAAGTTAAGTCGTGGAAGAGAATCTGTTGCAAGGCATGCACAGATCAAAACTTCGACTAAGTCACTAGCAAATTTGGGTCATTTTGCGATGACTATTTTGACGCTCTTGTGACGTTATGTCGTGGAATTTGAGACGAATCTAAACTCTCTAAAACGTCATTTTGTGTCACATGGAAATTGCGATGAAATTGGTTAAACGTCGTAAGAGCGACGCCCCTAGAAAACTTATCACAATTGCGACAAAAAAGAAATATCGTCGCCAATATGACAATTTAGGTAAAAATGTGAAAACAACATTTTGTCTCAATTGCGACGACCTTTGCGATGACAACTTTTGTTGTTTACATAAAAAAACTGTCGCAACTATTTAAGTTGTCATCGCACTTGCGACGAAATTTTTTTGTTGTTTAAATTGCAAAACTGTCACAACTATTTATGTTATCATCACAATGGCGACGACAAATTTTCATTGTTTACATATCAAAACTGTCACAACTATTTAAGTTGTCGTCGCACTTGCGATGACAACTTTTCATTGTTTACATAGCAAAACTATCGCAGCTATTTAAGTTTTCATCTCACGTGCGACGACCACTTTTGTTGTTTATATTGCAAAACTATCGCAACTATTTAAGTTGTCATCGCACTTGCGACGACAACTTTTGTTGTTTATATTGCAAAACTGTCGTAGCTATTTAAGTTGTCGTCTCACGTGCGACGACAACTTTTGTTGTTTATATTGCAAAATTGTTGCAGCTATTTAAGTTGTCGTCGCACTTGTGACGACAACTTATGTTGTTTATATTGTAAAAATGTCGCAGCTATTTAAGTTGTCGTCACACTTGCGCCGAAAAAGATTTATTTAAAAAAAAAAATTTAAAATTTTATTTGATTTAATATTACCATTTTAATATTGATATTAATATAGGATGCAAATGAAGAGCTTAATGATCTTATTAGAAGAGTTTATTAGATAATTAAGGTGCAACAGACCAAAGAGCAAGTGAATGAGAGATTCCAAGAATATCAAAATAAGATGAAAATTATTTTTGATAGAAGAGTTAAAGAGAGATTTTACTCTTTTACTCCATGAGATTTGGTGCCACATCAATGTTACCAAGGAAGAAGATGGTAAAGTCAAGGATATTCATGGAATAGGGGCATCAAGGAACAATTATGCGACAAGATATTATCAAATATTTAAGGAATCAAAGGAAAGGAAGCTATCAAAGAATGACACTGAAAAGAACTAAATATGGATGGATGAATAATCATATTGTATGAGAGCATAAATATAAGTAACTTGATTACTTGGTTTCATCACATGCAAAAGATTTAGCCACAAAGCCTTTAGGATAGTTTTTCGAATGGGGGTACTTATGTTATGACCCAATGGGGGGTATATATGGGGTTGAATGTATATGTAATTGGATTGAGTGCATATGTAATGGTGTTAAATGTATATTAAATAGGGGGCAGTCTAATAGAGGGGCCACCTGTGCAATGAGTGAGAATATGTATATATAGAGATCAATATAGTCATTATCGGGAAACATTTGAACATATGATTTGGATATATGGATGTACTTGGGTTATTTGGAGGAATTTGTTCCTAACTATAAGAAAGTTGTGCTCCACACTCACATTTGGTGTACACTGTGTATATTGATTGAGCATGTTATTTTGAGTATTTGGATAATAACTCTTACTTACCCCATGGATATATACTAAGGGCAATTGGTTTACATGGTGTAATCAACAAAAACTAAAATCAATTCTATAATTGTCAAGTTTCTTGTTAGTTCAAACAATATTTTTCTTGACAAGCATTATCTTGTTAAAGTGTTGTCATCCTCTTTATTTGGTCATCTTGAAGTCATTGTGCATTTTTCTCTAAAAGAAGGTTTCATT
>ML782252.1:230929-246218 GCA_009831015.1 Picea engelmannii
ATTAAGTATAATTAGTAATGTATATAATATATAAGCCCTATAACACCTAACCCCCGACCAATACAATTGTTAAAACCTAAACTCTAACCTATAAGCCCTAAAGAGATAATCCCTCTACCCTTTAACTACTAATCATGATAAACAATAAATCTATAACCACTTTATTCAATGCTCAACAAAACTCTTGTCATACCTAAGACTTATTTTACCCCTATAACCTCTATACCCACTAGCCCCTCGAATATCTCTCACCCTAATTCCTATAAACCCAATCCCTACATGCATCCTCAATTCACCAGATATCTTATGGGGTGCATGAGTCATTAAAACCCCTGGCTTCCATCACCCAACCCCTTAGTCAACTAAAAACCCTAATTTCCAACACCAATATTCATCCTCATATTATCCATAGGGGAATGGCAAACCACTAACTCCTCTAATATCTTTCACACCTAATTCCTATAGCCTAATCCCATAATCTTTATAACCCTTGAACATTATATCATAATCAATTTAATTGTCATTCGCTATCAAGAAAGTACCCTAACCCTTGTCCCCAATAGCCCTTAATCCCTAAATTATATAACTGCTAACCCTTGTAATCTCTAACCTCGAACTCTTATAACCCCTTATCCCTAGCACATGTAATTGATATGATCCATAACCATTATAAGTTGTGTTGCATGTTTCATCCTTAACCTCTATAAAAAAAATACCTAACCCTTATATTCCATAACAATTATAATGATTACCAACTAATAACTATATACACTAATGTATGGAACCCTAAACTCATAACCTTTATAACCCTCAACCCTTTTCATCCCTAATGTTTAACTCATATCACTTATAATATGTAACCCCTGTAACTATAATTTGTAAGTCTATTACCTACAACCATTATTACCCCAGTAACCCTCTAACCCCTATAAACACAAACCCCTAAACATATATGGCCACTAACCCTTATAATCACTATAACTTGTTTCCCCAAATACATATGACTGACAACCACTATAATTTTTAGAATCCCCAATCCCTAAACCCTTGAAAATTTAACCCTAATATTTAACCCTTATAACCTTGAACATGTACATTAGCTATAACATCTATCCATTATTAGTACTAGTCTATTACCTCTATTACCCATAATCACTAACCTCTATGATGTAAACCCCAAACAAGCAAATCCTAACTTATTATCCCTAAGCACCTAATCCATATATCTCATAAACATTAATCCTTATAAGCCTCAAACCATATAACCACTTTACTCCATAACACTATAAGCCTTATCATCCCTAACAATACTTAACCCTTAATTTTGTCCATACCTAACCCATATAAACACCAATCTTAAACCCTATAGAGCACAATTCTAAACCAATATAGCCCAAATAACCTTGATTTGACCTCTAAATCCTAATAAGCTTAACTACCAAAACCCCTAACCCATATAACCATTAATCTTTAACTCTTATAACCTTTATAATGAATAAACCCTATTCTCAAGCCCCTACAAACCCTCACCCATATTACATTAATTAATATAACCCTTATAACACATAAATTGAAATAAATGTGACCTCTTGTCCTAAAACTATAATCTATGATAAATCATGAACCCCAATCCCTAACAAAAAAGACTGTAGTCAATATAATCATTCTAACCCTTAATTTGTAATGATTATAACCCTTGATCACTATTATTGATATTACCCCAAAACTGGAAATTCTAAAACCCATAACCCATTAATTAACCTTTGTAACTCTAACCCATATAAACCATATCAATCCTAACCTATAAACTATGTTACCGTTGATCCCAAGCATTCTCGCTACTGACCCTTATAACCAATATAATCGAATTGCGACGAATTAGCTATATTGTCGACAAACTTTTTTCATTGATAGTATAGAAAATCCATCACAAGATTATTTACATTCGTCTCTCTTGCGACGATATCAAATGATGCTTGGATTCATTTCATATTTGGTTTATCAACTTGAAATCTCAATTTGATACTTTGCAAGCTAGCTGGACCTTCAGTCAAATACAAATATGAAACTTGGAATCATTAACATATCTACTAGAACATATGAAAAATAGGGTTTATGGTTTCCATGATGAATTGATGATGGAAGAAAGTGGGTGTGTCAGTAAAATTTGAGTTCAAAAACCCTCCCATATCATTAAGGCATGTGAATAGTCTATCCAGGTCAAATTTCAATGCATACAGATACAGTTTGAAAACATTTCGACGTTGGCCCCATTCACATGTCACTGTTGCCTGTCTCTAGTATCTTGATGGTGTTGATTAAGAAATAAATGAAATAGAGGGATTTTTCATCACAAAGATGATGCAGATACATTGTATATACATTAATGTAGAACCTGAAAGAAAAATGAAGAAAGACCAACGAAATCCTAAAACTTGCGTTAACCAAATTGGGTACTCTGAAAGAAAATTAGGGTTTATGGTTTACATGATGAATTGATGATGGAAGAAAGTGGGTGTGTCACTTGAATTTGAGTCCAGAAACCCTCCCATATAATTAAGGCATGCCAATAGTCTATCCATGAGAAATTTCAGTGCATACAGAAACTGTTTGAAATTTTTTTAGCATTGGCCCCATTCGCAGGTCCTTGTTGTCGGTGTCTAGTCCTCGTGCCATTTTCGTTACTCGTTCATCGTTCCTCATTCCTTGACCATGGTTTAGTCCCCAAGATCAATTATTTTTGTACAAAATTACATACTAATGGCATAAAATGTCCCACACAAAGACCAAATTAATATCTGCTACATAAGTCTTTTGTCTTTTTTCAACGACTATGTAATGGATCTCAATTCTAATAAGATTCAAATAGGACCTAAGAAAATTAAGTTCTTTCCTTAACCATAGGTGACATAACACTATCATTCAATAATAAAATTGTTACATTTCATTGTTTGTCATCATGTGTACTGAGGGCTTGAGCCACCATATCCACAAAGGAAACATACCAAGAATATTTGTCTTATGAACAAGATATGGTACTATCCATTTTGAGGTTTGACATAGAGATTGTTATTATAGAATACACTACATTGCACCATAATGTAAAACCTACACTCCTTGAAAACCATGTAACACCATTCAAATTAGACACAATATTCTTGCGACGAATTAGCTATACTATTGACGAACTTTTTTCATCAACAGTATAGAAAATTCGTCGCAAGATTATTTACATTCGTCTCTCTTGCTACGATATCAAATGATGCTTGGATTCATTTCATATTTGGTTTATCAACTTGAAATCTCAATTTGATACTTTGTAAGCTAGATGGACCTTCAGTCAAATACAAATATGAAACTTGGAATCATTAACATATCTACTAGAACATATGAAAAATAGGGTTTATGGTTTCCATGATGAACTGATGATGGAAGAAAGTGGGCGTGTCAGTCAAATTTGAGTCTAGAAACCCTCCCATATCGTTAAGGCATGTGAATAGCCTATCCAGGTCAAATTTCAATGCATACAGATACAGTTTGAAAACATTTCGACATTGGCCCCATTCACATGTCATTGTTTCCCGCCTCTAGTATATTGATGGTGTTGATTAAGAAATCAACGAAATAGAGGGATTTTTCATCACAACGATGATGCAGATACATTGTATATACATTAATGTAGGACCTGAAAGAAAAATGAAGAAAGACTGACGAAAACCTAAAACTTGCGTCAACCAAATTGGGTACTCTGAAAGAAAATTAGGGTTTATGGTTTACATGATGAATTGATGATGGAATAAAGTGGGTGTGTCACTCACATTTGAGTCCATAAACCATCCCATATTGTTAAGGCATTCAAATAGTCTATCCATGACAAATTTCAGTGCATACAAAAATTGTTTGAAAACATTTCAACGTTGGCCCCATTCGCAGGTCCCTGTTGCTGGTGTCTAGTCCTCGTGCAATTTTCATTCCTCGTTCATTGTTCCTCATTCCTTGACCATGGTGTAGTCCCCAAGATCCATTATTTTTGTACAAAATTACATACTAATGGCATAAAATGTCCCACACAAAGACCAAATTAATATCCACTACATAAGTCTTTTGTGTCTTTTTTCAACGACTATGTAAAGGATCTCAATTCTAAGAAGATTCAAATAGGACCTAAGAACCTTAAGTTATTTCCTTAACCATAGGTGACATAACACTATCATTCAATAGTAAAATTGTTACATTTCAGTGTTTGGCATCTTGTGTATTAAGGGCTTGAGCCACCACATCCACAAAGGAAACATACCAAGAATATTTGTCTTATGAACAAGATATGGTACTATCCATTTTGAGGTTTGGCATAGAGATTGTTCTTATAGAATACACTACATTGCAGCATAATATAAACCCTACACTCCTTGAAAACCATGTAACACCATTCAAATTAGACACAATATTCTTGCGACGAATTATCTATACTATCGACGAACTTTTTTCGTCGATAGTATATAAAATTCGTCGCAAGATTATTTACATTTATATCTCTTGCGACGATATCAAATGATGCTTGGATTCATTTCATATTTGGTTTGTCAACTTGAAATCTCAATTTGATACTTTGCAAGATAGTTGGACCTTCAGTCAATTACAAATATGAAACTTGGAATCATTAACATATCTACTAGAACATATGAAAAATAGGGTTTATAGTTTCCATGATGAATTGATGATGGAAGAAAGTGAGTGTGTCAGTAAAATTTGAGTCCAGAAACCCTCCCATATCATTAAGGCATGTGAATAGTCTATCCAGATCAAATTTCAATGCATATAGATACAGTTTGAAAACATTTTGATGTTGGCCCCATTCACATGTCATTGTTTCCCACCTCTAGTATATTGATGGTGTTGATTAAGAAATCAACAAAATAGAGGGATTTTTCATCACAACGATGATGCAGATACATTTTATATACATTAATTTAGAACCTGAAAGAAAAATTAAGAAAGACTGACGAAAGCCTAAAACTTGCGTCAACCAAATTGGGTACTCTGAAAGAAAATTAGGGTTTATGGTTTACATGATGAATTGATGATGGAAGAAAGTGGGTGTGTCACTCACATTTGAGTCCATAAACCCTCTCATATCATTAAGGCATGCCAATAGTCTATCCATGACAAATTTCAGTGCATACATAAACTGTTTGAAAAAATTTCAGCATTGGCCCCATTTGCAGATCCCTGTTGCTAGTGTCTACTCCTTGTGCAATTTTTGTTCCTCATTCCTTGACGATGGTGTAGTCCCCGAGATCCATTATTTTTGGACAAAATTACATATTAATGGCATAAAACTTCCCACACAAAGATCAAATTAATATCCACTACATAAATCTTTTGTCATTTTTCAATGATTATGTAACGAAACTCAATTCTAAGAAGATTCAAATAGGACCTAAGAACCTTAACTTCTTTCCTTAACCATGGGTGACATAACACTATCATTCAATAGTTAAATTGTTACATTTCATTGTTTGGCATCATGTGTACTGAGGGATTGAGCCACCATATCCACAAAGGAAACATACCAAGAATATTTGTCTTATGAACAAGATATGGTCTATCAATTTTGAGGTTTGGCATATAGATTTTTCGTATATACTACACTACATTGCACCATAATATAATACCTACACTCCTAGAAAACCATGTAACACCATTCAAATTAAACACAATATTCTTGCGACGAATTAGCTATACTATCAATGAACTTTTTTTGTCGATAGTATAGCAAATTCGTCGCAAGATTATTTACATTCGTCTCTCTTGTGACGATATCAAATGATGGTTGGATTCATTTCATATTTGGTTTATCAACTTGAAATCTCAATTTGATACTTTGCAAGCTAGCTAGACCCTCAGTCAAATACAAATATGAAACTTCGAATCATTAACATATCTACTAGAACATATGAAAAATAGGGTTTATGGTTTCCATGATGAATTGATGATGGAAGAAAGTGGGTGTTTCAGTCAAATTTGAGTCCAGAAACCATCCCATATCATTAAGGCATGCGAATAATCTATCTAGGTCAAATTTCAATGCATACAGATACAGTTTGAAAACATTTCGACATTGGCCCCATTCACATGTCACTGTTGCCCACCTCTAGTATCTTGATGGTGTTGATTAAGAAATCAACGAAATAGAGGGATTTTTCATCACAAATATGATGAAGATACATTGTATATACATTAATGTAGAACCTGAAAGAAAAATGAAGAAAGACCGATGAAATCCTAAAACTTGCGTCAACCAAATTGGGTACTCTGAAAGAAAATTAGGGTTTATGGTTTACATGATGAATTGATGATGGAAGAAAGTGGGTGTGTCACTCAAATTTGAGTCCAAAAACCCTCCCATATCGTTAAGGCATGCAAATAGTCCATCCATGACAAATTTCAGTGCATACAGAAACTGTTTGAAAAAAATTCAATGTTGGCCCCGTTCGCAGGTCCCTGTTGTCGGTGTGTAGTCCTCATGCAATTTTTGTTCCTTGTTCCTCATTCCTCGTTCCTTGACCATGGTGTAGTCCCCAAGATCCATTATTTTTGTACAAAATTACATACTAATGGCATAAAATGTCCCACACAAAGACCAAATTAATGTTGGGTATGTGTTATATTCTTTTCATGTGTGTGTGTGGGTGTGTCAGATAGGACAACTGCATCTGATGATCCCTAGTATTGATCCGGATGATTTTCGGTACGAAATGAGATCGGAGATATAATAAAGAAATGCACATAGATATCACAGATATTCGATAATATAACATAAATGTATCAGAGATGCAACCATAAACACGGATATACAGTAATACATGATTTCTATTAATGAAATAAATGTACAAAGACTGTAAAATACAGAGTGAAAGACTCAATAGAATGGTGGTAGATTATCTCTGAGAAGAGATGTGATGGCTACTCGCATTCGCAAGAAGATGATCATTACAATGAGGCTCTGAAGGAATTTTTACAATAAGCAGTAATGCCAAAAACCCTAGACATCCAAAAACCTAACCCTGGGAGATGAAGCGCCAAAAGTCATGTGGGCCCCGATTGGGTAAGTTGGTGCATCAACTTCCCGGGGTCGTAACTTTTTCATACGATCTCCGTTTTAGGTGTATAATAGCTCGTTGGAAAGATATATCCGATAAATACAACTTTTGGGTGAGAAACATTGATCTAAAATCCATGTTGCTCCCCATTTTCTCAAAAAACGTCGTTTAGGGCCTCAAAATGGCCCCAGAAGTTAAAAACTGCTAAAAATAGTAAATTACCAAAATTTCCAGAAACATGTTTTGGGCCAGTTGGAGAAGGTGGGTGGCCACCGATATCCACCTGGATCAATCCTCCCTCATTAGGAAGAAATGGTCTCCATTGCGTTGAGTTTCCGGGGGAGAGGGGAAAGCGATTGTTGAATCTGAATCTTGGTGAGTTGCTTGCCTTGTTGAAACCGTCGCACTTCTTGTTTTGTTGAAGGTCATCACGAACCTGTGGCTGGAAGGGTTGGGCCTTTTTAACCAGTCTGGCTACATGAGATGAATGTGTGCAGAATGAATCTTTGTTCTTTGCTACAACCTTGTCGACCTGCTTCTGGTGGATAGAAGGTTCTTGGGCCGAAGCTGTAGTGGTTGCAGTATCCTTTTGTTCCCCTTTTGAACAGATTGTGGAGAATATGAATTTTGTAGTATGAGATACTACCTTGCAACACTTTTTAGGTAGGGCAGTAGTTGGAACTACCTCTGGTATCCTGTAGAGATGACCCCCAAGAGTAATAATGACACTACGGGGTCGAGACTCATAGATAGCATGGCATTTCCACATAGATGGCTGGCCCAAGAGAACATCACAGACATCCAGTGGGGAAACATCACATAATACCTCATCCTGGAAGAGTTGGATGTCATATGACAATCGACATTGCTGGCTGACACGAAGATCTCGTCCTTGGCGAAGCCACCCGATGTTGTATGGTTGTAGGTGTGGTGTTGTCGACAATCCCAACTGTTTGACGACCTCTGTTGAGATGAGGTTCTTCTGGCTTTCGCTATAAACAATAAAATGCAGCGGGGTCCCCTTCACCCACATCTATGAATGAAAAAGGTGCTCCCCCTCTTCAGGATCTGTTGGTTCTTCTGGTTGAATTGATGCGGTCACGACAATAGCAGTGGGGTCTGCATCAATGATCTGTCTTTTCCCATTATTTTCAGAATCAGATTCTGAATCAGGGTTCGGCTCCTTGTCTTTGATCTCGGCCACCAATGACTGTTTTGAGAGACATTCATTGGTGTTGTTCCAGGGGATTTTGTGGAAATCGCACCATTTTCTGGTGTCCTTCTTTGTCTTCCCGTGACCCTTCTTTTCTTGTGGCTTGGACTCGCTTTCAGGAGACTGTTTGTTAGGGATGTCTTTGTCATACTTTGGTTGTTGTGGATTTGCAGACCCAAACTCCCATTTGTTCTGGTGCTTAAATTTCTGCTCGATTTTAATAGCATATTGATAGGCAACACCGAGTGATGAGATGTCCAGAAAATCCATTTCAGTTTGGATGTATCTGTGTAGAGCCCCACGGTATTTCAGAACCAAATGTCATTTGGAGTCTTTGATACCCAGCTTGGTGCACAAGGTATGGAAGCTATTGGTGAACTCCAGAACTGATTGGCCCCTCTCTAGCCGCAATGTGGTCCATCTCATGTATTAGTCCTCATAGTTTCCAATAGGGTAATATTATTCCTTTACCACATCCACCAAAAAATCCCAAGTGTGTTCAACCCCATATATTCCAGAATCCTCTATGGAACTCTGCTCCTAGTAAGTTTCCCACCAATGTTTGACATGGGGAAGAGCCTTAAGGAGTGCGAAGGTGATCTTTTCCTTGTCTGAAAAATTATGAACAGAGAAATAATCTTCTAGCAGATTTAACCATTTATCTAGGGCATCTGCATCTATTTGACCTTCAAATATGGGAATATCAAAATTAACCTGTACCTTGAAAGGTGAGGTGCCTCCAAAGTGGTTGCTTGATGAAGAGGTGCTTGATGCTATCAGTATGCATTGAAGGATGTGGGAAAAATTCTCCATCATTTCATCCCTCTGTCACGTGAGAGCTTGCTCAAGCAACAAACTAATAGGATCGTCTGCTCCATCGTTTTTCTTTTATTCCACCATTGAGGGTTTCTTGGGTGTGCGAGAGCGATTTTCCTCAAGAGAGACAAGCTCGAGACCCAACTTGCTATACTCAGACCTTGTCGGGGACATGCAGTGAAAAATGATCAAGAGCAGCCTTCTCTGATACCACTGATCCGGATTATTTTCGGTACGAAATGAGATCAGAGATATAATAAAGAAATGCACAAAGATATCGTAGATATTTGATAATATAACATAAATGTATCAGAGATGCAACCATAAACATGGATATACAGTAATACACGATTTCTATTAATGAAATAAATGTACAGAGACTGTAAAATACAGAGTGAAAGACTCAATAGAATGGTGGTAGCTTATCTCTGAGAAGAGATGTGACGGATACTCGTATTCGCAAGAAGATGATCATTACAATGAGGCTTTGAAGGCATTTTTACAATAAGAATTAATGCCAAAAACCCTAGACATACAAAAACCTAACCTTGGGAGATGAAGCGCCAAAAGTCATGTGGGCCCTGTTTGGGTAAGTTGGTGCATCAACTTCCCAGGGTCATAACTTTTGCATACGATCTCTGTTTTAGGTGTATGATAGCTTGTTGGAAATATCTATCCGAGAAATACAACTTTTCAGTGAGAAACATTGATCTACAATCCATGTTGCTCCCCATTTTCTCAAAAAAACATCGTTTAGGGCCTCAAAATGGCCCCGGAAGTTAAAAACTGCTAAAAATAGTAAATTACCAAAATTGTCAGAAACATGTTTTGGGCCAGTTGGAGAAGGTGGGTGGCCACCGATATCCACCTAGATCAAGTATGTGGTATACATAAACTATTTGAAAAAATTTCAACGTTGGCCCCATTCGTAGGTCCCTATTGTCGGTGTGTAGTCCTCATGCAATTTTTGTTCCTCGTTCCTCGTTCCTCATTCCTCATTCCTCATTCCTTGACCATGGTGTAGTCCCCAATATCTATTATTTTTATACAAAATTACATACTAATGGCATAAAATGTCCCACACAAAGACCAAATTAATATCCACTACATAAGTCTTTTGTCTTTTTTCAATGACTATGTAACGGATCTCAATTCTAAGAAGATTCAAATAGGACCTAAGAACCTTAAGTTCTTTCCTTAACCATGGGTGACATAACACTATCATTCAATAGTAAAATTATTACATTTCATTGTTTGGCATCATGTGTATTGAGGGATTGAGCCACCATATCCACAAAGGAAACATACCAATAATATTTGTCTTATGAGAAATATATGGTACTATCCATTTTGAGGTTTGGAATAGAGATTATTATTATAGACTACACTACATTGCACAATAATATAATCCCTACACTCCTTGAAAACCATGTAACACCATTCAAATTAGACACAATATTCTTACGACGAATTAGCTATACTATCGATGAACTTTCAACGTTGGCCCCATTCACAGGTCCTTGCTATCGGATGTGTCTATTCCTCGTGAAATTTTCGTTCCGCGTTCCTCATTCCTTGACCATGGTGTAGTCCCCAAGATCCATTATTTTTATACAAAATTACATACTAATGGCATAAAATTATTGACCAACTTTTTTCGTCGATAGTATAGCAAATTCGTCGCAAGATTATTTACATTCGTCTCTCTTGCGACGATATCAAATGATGCAGCTTGGATTCATTTCATATTTGGTTTATCAAATTGAAATCTCAATTTGATACTTTGCAAGCTAGCTAGACCTTTAGTCAAATACAAATATGAAACTTGGAATCATTAACATATCTACTATAACATATGAAAAATAGTTGGGTTTATGGTAATTTCCATGATGAATTGATGATGGAAGAAAGTGGGTGTGTCAGTCAAATTTGAGTCCAGAAACCCTCCCATATCATTAAGGCATGTGAATATTCCTTGACCATGGTGTAGTCCCCAAGATCCATTATTTTTGTACAAAATTACCTACTAATGGCATAAAATTATCGACGAACTTTTTTCGACGATAGTATAGCAAATTCATCACAAGATTATTTACATTAGTCTCTCTTGCGATGATATCAAATGATGCTTGGATTCATTTCATATTTGGTTTATCAACTTGAAATCTAAATTTGATACTTTGCATGATAGTTGGACCTTCAGTCAAATACAAATACGAAACTTGGAATCATTAACATATCTACTAGAAAATATGAAAAATAGGGTTTATGGTAATTCTAAGAAGATTCAAATAGGTAACAATATTGATGAAATCTTATACGATCATGATGGTATAAAAATGAAAGAGCTTCTCTTGGTTTCAATAATAATTTATCCTCTATTTAACAAGGCCAATCACGTGAAGGGGGAAACTCACATGGCCCCTCCCCTCCCCCTCACACCACTCTCAATTGATCCTAAAAACCCAATCTATAAAATATAAAATAATAGAAAGCAACGTCCTATTAAGATTCATGCATAGAAACTACTAAAACAAAAATTAATGAAGGTACATGAAATTATGTGTTTCTAAATGATATTTTTAGTCTGCCACGTACTTTACTATATTGACAACTATTTTCAGGTTTCAAATAATAATTAAACAACATGTAACCTAGGATATAAAACCGTCGCATAAAACTTAAAAACATGTAATTAACCCATGACATTAAAAGTAAATTATTTTAAGAGAATAATTCATACAAATTAAAATATTATATAGTCACGTACCTAATCCAACCTCAACATCTGTGTAATCATCCTTATTCTCTATCTTGATCTTCTTCATCGAACTCGACATTTGTATCATCATTTGGTTTTGAAACGATGTTGAAAGGATTGATGATATTATCATCGTCATCAATGTCATTTTCGAGCATATTTTCATCGACATCATCATCAAGAATTGAAATATTGTATCCTACGCCTAGATCATGATCTTCTTCATCTTCTTCATCAGTCGACCCTCCATGCTCTTCCGGCTCTGTCTAATATTCTGTCGAATCATCTTCTTCATCTTCAATATCATCTTCTTCCTGTAAATGAGTATACTTAATTGTCCTTCCTCTTGGATCATATCTAACAACAAATGACCAATCCCTTTCACCTGGAACATTTGAGTAAAAGACCTATTCACATTGGCTTGGAAAAACATAGCGATCATGTCCTCTTTAAAACACCAATGTTTTAATCATTAGAAATCCATTAGCATGTTGAATAACAATGCTTTCTTCATCACGTTCATGCATTCGTAACCTATACCATTTGACATTGAACAATACTAATTTGAAGGAATTAAAGTCACACTCAAGTATATCGTTTAAATACTCATAGTATCTATTTTCAGATTCTTGGGGATGTCTGTCACTCCTAGAGGAAACATTAGTAACCTGGAATACTGCAGTTATCCCACTATCTGAATTTTTCCTTGTTTCATCCAATTGTTTGATGCAAAATTTACGACCATTGCACCACATAGCCTTGTGGTGTTTCAACTGCAATATGTCAGATATGTAAAAGATGCATTGTAAATTAATAGATTAACATATATTTATATAACTTGGAAAGTATCTGAAAAATACAATACACATGTAGTCACATTAGTATAATATAAAATAACTGAATAAAATGGATGAAATTGCTTACCTGTCCATCTTTCAAACCATAGCCCTGATCAATTTCCCTCTGTGTAACATTGGCATCTCCGTTACGACGATCTTCTCTAACCAATTCAGACAGTCGTTGCCATGATAAACTACCTCCATTATGTTATTTACATCTTTCAATCCATACATTCATCCAATCAAGATTGTTTGCAATGTATAAATGTAGTGCATCCCACTCTAGAGCAACTGAATAAAAAAAAAATTTCACCAATATTAAATATTAGTTATAACGTACAATATGCAGGTAATTATAAATATTTATGTATTATGAAATAAATTATATTAATATATTAATGAGTATGATCATATATACACAAAAATGAAACTTTATATGTATTAATAATATAAATTTTCACAATTATTAATATATTACCTCTCATTTTTTTCATTCTACCTTTCCCCAACAGATGCTCCTGATATTCAATTTTTTTGATGGAGTTCACATCCCAAATGAAATCCATTGCATGCATAGTTGGCGCTGCTAATTTAGGAATATATTAACTAATATACACCATGGATTGATATACCATATATCCCTCCACCATAGAACCCTCAGGACGTTCTCTTTGTCTAACCAACACCTTCAATGATTTCAAGTGCCTCTCTACCATCCACATTGACTTTGTGTAAATAGTTCCACAAATTTCAATCTCCTCAACTTGTTGTATGAGGTAGTGCTCTTGTGCATTGAAAAATGTAGGAGGTATATACTTTTGCATTTCACACATTAGACGAGGAATTTCTCTCTTCCAATACTTTATATCATCTTCATGGATTTATTTCAATGAAAACCATCTACATGAGATCGTGACACAAGAAAATAACATGTTTCAACATAAGTACATAATATAATATATTACATTACATTACAAGTAAAACATGTGTCATTAAGTACAACAATAATTTGAAAGAACATTTCGCATATAAATCACAACTACGTCTTACCTCATGTATTTTCCAAGATCATATATAACTTGTTTAACATTGTTGTCAAAGTCGTTTAGGAGAGATAGCGGTAGAACATACTGTAACAACAAAATGAATCATTATTTGTTTCGACCAAAGTAGACAAAAAAGAAGAAGATCTATAAGGCCAATATATATAAATATGTATACCAAAATTATTACCTTAATGAAGGTATGCCAATCATGTGTTTTTACCCCACCAGATTCACCTTTCTTTGTTAAGATATTTTTTATGTTTGAAGCAAAACCTATGGGAAATTTAATTCTTTGAATGACCTCTTTTACATCATTGCTTTGTTGCTCTATTAATAACCATGGAAGGTTTTTTCGGTCTAGTACTCCATCTGATCTATTTGAATATCGGATCACACTTCGCATTGCATGATTGACTTCCTGAATGTCAGTACAAATTTTGACAATTTTTTCTTTGTCCCTCCTACCATCTATGATTCACCATAACGTTTCAGTCACATTCTTCCTGATATACATTGTATCAAACAAATGAGCTATTTTTATCTCCTCATAGTAGGGAAACCTCATGAATTGAGTGGGATAAGATTCCATTCCTTGTGGAAGCCCATTATTAATACCTTCATGATGATTGCAACCTTCATGAAGCATAAAAGAAATCAGAAAAATAATTATCAAATATGGTAAAATAAATTCAATGATTAAAATAAACATTCAAAACATTACATGATCTACGATACATTATGAAATTGAGTACCTTGACGATTTCTATTATATTCCAACCTCCATAGGTGAGGTGTCATTCTTTGTGGTTTTAAACCAGTCTCTTCTTTCCCATTGAAAAGTTGTTTTTCAGTAGTACGATACCTATGGTTCTTAGGAAGAAGGTGCCTATACTCATCAAACACCATCTTTCCTAAACTTTTTGAATGACGATATTTCATCTTAGGGCCACAAACTAGACATGCAAATTTACCCTTTGTTTGAAGACCTGCAACAAATGGATTAATGTCAATTATACTATGAGATTATTTAAAAAGTAAACATGCACCATGATAACATTAAAACATTATATAGTATTAAAGTGCAATATTAGAATTCTTATACATACCACAAAAATGTGTTAGTCCAGGGGCATCATGAATTGTCCATAAAAGTATTCCAAGGAATTTAAATTTCTTCTCCCCAATTGGTTTACATATGTCATACATTGTGATGCTATCCCATAACTCTAGTAGCTCGTCGATAAGAGGCTCGATATATACATTCATATCTTTAACCTGGTACTTACCTAATATTTGTTTGAAATTACACATAATTACTAAAGGAATGATATCATGTAATATATATAATTAAATAAATAAACAAAAGAAATTATGCAAAAATTGAAACAAATGAAAATGTTAAATTCAAAAAATTAATGTAAACAAATACCTGGAACAATCATTGTCAACATTATGTGATCCCTCTTTATTGACATACAAGGAGGAATGTTATTGTTGATAACAAAAATAGG
>ML782252.1:247661-299605 GCA_009831015.1 Picea engelmannii
TACCATCACCCTTTTCACCCGCTTTACTTTTTTCCCCACCTCTAATAACATTCTGTGACATTCTTCTGCACAAAAATACCCTTTCAGAACTGTCATTGTTATAGCAAGATTGTCGCAACATCTTTGGATCGTCAAATATTTATAGTGCAATTTTAGGTCATTGTTGTCATTGTTGCACCTCTTTTGTCACCTAAATGAGAAAAATAATGGTGCTTACAGGCCCATTTGGATCAGTTAGGCAAGACAGCAGTAAAGAAAAGGGTTAGAAAGATAAAGCATAAAAGATAAGGAAAGAATTAAACTAAGAATGATAAAAACAATTAAACTATAGTGCATAAGAACATAAGGAAAATGAAAAAACAAGACTCATGCCACCAATGGAAAGGATTGTATTAGTGGAAAGAAAACACCAAGAATAAATAGAGACTTTGGGTCCCCTCTTACTCCAAGGGAGGGCTCTTGAACCCCCAAATATTGAGCTCTTCTAACAAATGAGAAAGTAGGATGAAATTGTGAAGAGAATCCAAAGAACATTCATTCTAGAGGTGATATGAATGGCTAAGTGTAATGGTGCTAGCATACTCTTGATGAGGAAAGAGGATCCTCCAAGAGAATACTAGCAACATAACAATATAAATGAATTCCCTTGAAAATGTAGTGCACCCATGGCTTCCTTTTATAGCATAACTTTGAGTCATTGTTCAACCAGCTTTTAGTGTGAACAAGGGGTTATTTAGGGCACCTTTAGGTCTTTGACCAAACACCCAATCGGATTCAGCCGAGATTTGGATGTCAAATCGACTTGGAAGCTGAACAAGAAGTGGGTGGGAGGCCGACCAATATCATAAATTCACTGTTTTGAGTTGTGTGCAGCTTTTTGCGTCCACGGTCGCGCATCAGGCGCATGTGTGCTTTTCCAGCATTTTCGAATGACGCACATGCACGTGCTTCCTGTATATCTTTAGTGCATGCTGATTTTATAACTAGTTGTATAGTTTTGGACCTTTTGGAAATGCATTTTTGGTGATTTTTGGTCCATGGGTGAACTAGTAGCTGTTTGAAGATTCTGGATTCCTGTAACCATTTCCGGACGAAATTTCAGTGATAACAGATGCCCCCCGATGGATGAGGTTAGGAGCATAAGTATAGCCGAAATTCATCAATGTTTCTTCTATTGAGAGTACTATTGTAAGAAAGAGAAAAAATGAGAGTATCAAGAGCGACCCATTGGAGGGAGAGGGGAACCTGTAGTACCCAAACTTTCGCAAGGTGTGAAAAATAATTTGTGTACAAACAAGGTGGGCATGCCCCATGATTGTGTCATGTAACTCAAAAATGTGAAATACAGTAACTAAAATGGTGTGTTGGTGTAGATCACTACAGCGCCCTCCAGGGAGGTTTGATAATGACAGAGGACAATTATGATGATGAACAAACTCTGAAAAAAAACCCGTAAGGACACCTGTGAGAGGTGTCGATGATACGTAGGCATTGATATCGTATCAAATTTTAGAGGTCTTCGACATATATGAAAAAAAATGCAATAGTCGCGAAGTAAGACCCACTGCAACATGAGAAAGTGTTGAAGTCGAATGTTATGGGGGTCAATGACAGCAAAGACCAATGATGGTTCTCCCTGTTTCGTTCGAGACTCCTCATTGTAAAGGTAATGAGAGTCAAGATATTGTCGCCCTTCTGGAAACTGTGTTGATGTCGACAAAAAGGGAGACGCGACTCCAAGAAGCAAAGGGCTTCGTGAAATCCACTGGATGAGATCAGGAATTGATGAGGTACATGGACGAATTCAAGATGTGGTGAGACTCGAGAATGCCCTTGGTTGGGGATATATGTGAAGTATAAGTGGCAGCATCCATTCAAGTACGTCAAGTTTTAGGGGGACAACCAGACATGGGAAAAGTTGTGCCAGAGGTAGGACAAAGTGAACAAACTCAGAGAGTAGAGGTAGGGGACCTATGGGATACTCGGGGTTTATGGGCAATGTCAACAGGAGTAGGTGATAAGGAAGGCCCCAACCAAGGGTGACATGGGTTGCATTTGCCAAAAAGGAAGAACGTCGCCAAAGGTGACGACAAAAAGATATGTAAAATGATGGAAACAACGGCTTTGTATAATTACCAAATGAATAAAGAATAATTTGGGATGAGTGTTTAGATACAGAAATAGGTGCCCCAATGAAATATGGCTTGGCCAGTGAGGGTGTAAGTTGCTTGGATAACGGGTGGAGGGTGTCGGTCCCATAGGTGGGTTTCTGTATAAAGTAAATGAATGGAGGGAAATCTGCAGATGGGAAAACTGAAGGTGGATGAAATGGATGGTTAATGATGCTGCGGGAATGCAGTCAAAATAAATCCATGAGGAAGTACCCTGGGAGTCCATTGGGTAGGCTAGCAAAATGAGGAGAAGGAGTATGTGGCTGATTCGCGTCACGATGTAAGACTATCGGGACTCCCAACCCTAAATGGGGAGAAAAGCATGCATGTCAAAAGTTCCTGGGGGGGATGATGAATGGGAAAACTCATGTGGGTGAGAGTGATACCGGGTGACAGTACCGAAATGCGGTGGAGGGGATGGGACTACAGAGCCGGATATGGGGATCCTAGAGGTAAAAATCGAAGGGTGTGACTAGGAGATGCATCTTGATATTAAGAGGGAATGAATACATGCCAGTGTTGAGGATATACCTGAATGAAGATTGTTGAGATATGATGATCAAGTACCTGTACACATGAAAAATGAATACCCGGCGTGAACCATATCTGAAGAGAAAGATCATATAGCGGTTATTCAATAATGTAAGCATGTGTACCTGAGCGAAATATGAGAAAAATGGACCCAGGGGGCTAAGGATGAAAAGTGGCCTAGGGACTGTCATGATGTAGATGACGAGGTGTTGATCTCATGGCTGAAGATGGATTGAAAAATGGATGCCTGGAGCTCCCTGAATTGAGTCTGGAAGTTTGGAAAAATGGACTATATATAGTTGTAGGGCCCACAATGCCACCTCATTTGTACTTGCTATGTTATTGAGTGGACGATCAAGTTTAGAGGAGTTTTGGAGATTCTGGTAGATCGTGGTAGCCAATTCAGGACCAGCGAGCTTTAGGTTAGTTGTCGTATCATCCCCCATAGAACTAGGGTTGTTATTTTTTGGTAGGGCTTGTATGGAGGGCCATACAGGGGTTTTTGTAGGTGTGGGCGCCCTAGTGCGCGGGTGATCGAGAAAGTTGTGTGCACGAGTGTATGCCTGTAATTAAAAAATCCACACATGGGGGCGCCTTAATGGGGAGAACAGGTGTGCATGGCATGCACGCCTGTTCAAGGCTCAACAGTACATGCATGCACGTCTGTAATTCTAACAACAGTGCATGTGTGTGTCGTTGTGTAGTGAACAGGCGCGCTGTGAGGCATGCTTGTGTGAGTGACAGGGGCGTATGAGTGCACCTCTGTATGGTCAACAATTGTGCATAAGTGCATGACTAAGGGATGAACATGTGTGCATGTGTGTGCGCCTATGGGGAAAACAATTGCGCCTTGGAGGCAAAGCTGAAAGGTGTAAAAATTGAGATTTTTTGGAGATTTTCATGTTTGTATGTTTGAGATGGCTGATCAAGTACTATATATGTGGATGCAAGTGATCATTTGGATGATGATGGTTCATTGAAGAGAGAGAGATTGGTCCCAGTTGTGGCAGGCCATGACTGATGAGGAGCCGGGAGTTCGTGACACTTTGGAAGCGTGTGGTCTGCTAAAGTTCTTTGAGTGCCCCCTGATACGGGTCCAGGAGTTCCTCCTGTAGTTCTTGATTTAGATGTGGAGTCCGAATATGCATTGTTTTATGGTGTGGGGTAGGTAGTTGTCCTTCACTACGGCGGAGGATGTATATTTCTTGATGGGACTCCCTTTTCGGGGAACGCCCTTACTGACGGAGCCCATAGTACTTGGGGATGGGTAGTTGGCTATCTTAGGCCAGAGGTACAATACGAGGGAGAACTTTATGTCGGGCTCTGTGGTGAGTATTGGGGTGATGGATGCCCTGGTTCGTCATTGTGTGGCAACAATGGTTTTGAGGGTATATGGGTCCCTCGTGACTCAACGGATCAGTGGTGGTCAGCTGAGGATTATGGAGAGGGCGCTGGAAAAAGAGAATTTTTCCTAGGGCTTAATGTTGCAAGCCAAGATGGTAGGGAAGCTAGATAGGTGTCGAGTTGCGGACTCAGGGGAGTTTTCCTTTGGGTCAATCTTGGTGGCATGGTTTCTGGAGAGGGTGCCTATGTTGCGCTTGAGAGTATTATTGGGTGCACCTGGTGTGTGAGAGCTGAGACTGTGGTGGTGGTCAACGATTTTGATTTTCCAAGGTGGTGGGGAGGGTGGCCACTATTTCACGGCCGAGGTGACACAGGCGTGGCGTCAGATTCCACATATTATAATGCAGTACCCATACTTTGGGGTGGACTTTTGGGATGATCCGGAGATGGTGCTACCTCCAGGAGAGGTGTTCGACCATAGAGGTATGGTGTGATATTGTTATTTTGTAGATAGTATAGCATGTATATTTTTATGTATGGGTGGATGCTGATGCTATCATTTGTTTTTTGTATGTGCATATGTGGGGCCTCACAGGCGCGAGGTGGAGTTGGTTAGAGCACTGGCACGCTAGGGGCTGGTGAGACCTCCACGGGGAGAGCCGCGGGAAGGAGAGAGACGATGATGGGAGGATGTTGGGTCGAGGCCTGTTGATGATGAGAGAGAAGCTAGGAGACGTCGTTTTGATGACCCTGGTGTAGGGCCATCACATGCTCCTCCGAATGAGGCCGGGGGAGAGTTTGAGGATATTCACCACCACTTGGAGGCAGTGCTAAATGGAGTTCCTGAGGGCATGTGGTCACAGATCTAGGATGAGGGAATCCTAGAGAAGTGGGGGGGGGGGGGTTCTGTTGGTATGGAAGACCGTGGTCTGGAGAGAAACAGTAGCAGGTGTTGCCATGACTGGGCGACTACCTCCAGGTCTGGAGGGACCGATAGTGGGTGGGGCACCACCTCCTGAGGGAGGGACAGGTGGTGGTGCTCTAGAGGCACCATGAGTGTCTTTGTATGTATTTATATGTTTTGTTGTATTTATATAGGCCTGCGAGCCTACTGGGTGTAGTGGCACCAGTTTTGTATCTATAGGGGCGAGGTCGTTCACTGGCCTATGGATGTTTGTATATGTACGATATATATTTTTTTGTAAACATGTGGATAGCACATTTGACTGATATATATATGGATATACATTTTGGGATCTTGGTGATGTTTGCATGTGTTTTGTGTTTTGGTTGATGATGTCTATATGTTGTGACAAATTATTGATGTTTGATGTATGTGTACTGGTAACCTAATGTGATAAATGCTAATCTAATACTAGGTTAGCCATGTTATCTGCCATTTGATTAAATTATCTTGGAATATGTGTGAATGTAATGGAATAAAAATGTCGAGATAAAATTCTAACTTTCAAGTATTTGCGGAAGAGGCAAGGATCATGAAAGCGGTACACATTATTGAGTTGGAGGACGACCAGTTGGGAATCAAGTAAAATGCTAAGGTGACGGACATGGTGATGGTTGGCCTCAACGAGGAGACCAATGACGGTGGTGTATTCTGCTTGATTGTTGGTGGTTGAGCCTAAAAATATGCCACTGGAGTGGAGCAGTTCATGTGAGGGTGAATAGAGGGCCCAAGTAGCCTAAGCGATATTCTGTGTCCAATGTCTAGCTCCATTGGTGTAACCGATGTGGTAGGCTGATGGGGGTGGCATCTGTCAATAACACGAGTGATAGATTAGACGTGAGGTATGGATGAAAGAAGATTGAAAACTCTACAAAAAATAAAAAACCTAGTGTAGTATGGCTACGCTTAGGCGTAAAATTTCTTTAAGTACAACCTGTTGATGAGTTCTTTGAGAGGGTGGCCTTCGGGAGAGGTCAGAATGTATGCGCCTTTAGTGAGGCAATGTTGGATGATATATGGTCCATGCCATAGGGACTTGAATTTTCCATGGACGAGGGTATCGTGAGCGACATCGTAAGTGAGGAAAAGGTCACCTTTATTGAATGAGAGAAGTTTGACATGGCGATCAAAGGTGGCCTTTGACCATTTTTTGGCTGCCTCATTGTTCTGTAATGAAGATCGACGATCCTCATAAAGGGATTCTAAGTTCAGCAAACGCTCCTCCATTGGAGTAGTGTCAGGTAATAGCTCAATGGCGGTGCGTAAGGTGGGAATTTCACACTCGATGGGAAGAGTGGCCTCAACCCCATGGACCAGATGAAAAGGTGTGAAACCAGTGGCAGTTTTGATTGTCGTGTGATAATCCCATAGCGCGGAAAATAACATATGATGCCAATCGGTCTTATGTTTGTTAACCATGCACTACAACATGGTTTTGAGGACTTTGTTGACTACTTCGACTTGTCCATTTGATTGAGGGTAGTATGGGGATGCAAACTCGTGGGAGAAGCCTAATCTAGATGAGATTTCAATGAAAATCTCATCCTTGAAATGTTTCCTATGATCAGAGACTAGTTGTAGTGGTACTCCAAATCATGAAATGACGTGGTTAAAGAAAAAACGTGCTACAGTGTCAACGGTGTTGTTGAAGGTAGGCATGGATTCAACCCACTTGGTGAAGTAATTGACTGCAACAACGATGTATTTGTGTCCATTGCTGGATGGAGGGTTGAAAGTCATGAAGTCTATGCCCCATTTGTAGAAGGGACTAGCAGTGATGACTGGGTGTAGAAGAGCAGGTGGTGCTCGTGCTTTGTTGGCGTAAAGCTGACATTTGTCGCATCGTTTTACTATGTGGATACAATCATGAAACAATGTAGGCTAGAAGTAACTGGTGTGAATGATTTTATGAGCAGTGGACATCCCTGAGAGGTGGCCCCCGTAGGTACCACTGTGGCAGTCGTTCAAGACTCGCTCAGCCTCGTCGATAGTCAAGCATCGATGGAGTATAGTGTCAAATCCTCACCGATATAAGACATCACTTATGAGTAGGTAACGCGAGGATTGGTGACAGATACGTCGACGATCATCTCTGGAGAGGTGGTTTCCGAATTTGTGTGTTTGGAGGTAGATTAGAAGATCGTCATACCAAGGGTCATCTGAGGGGATGTAAAAGAGATGTTCATCGGGGAAGTTGGTATTGATGGGTGAACTGGTAGTGTCAGAGGGAAATGTCGTGATGAGTTCGGCGAGGACGTGAGCTTTCTTGTTCTTGGGTGTTGAAAATTTGAGATTGTACTCCTGAAGGCTGACAATCCATCGAGAAAATTTACCGTTAATTTGCCGACGTCTGAGAAAGTATTGCATGGGGTTGGAATCTTCTATGACTTTGGTAGTTCATAGCAGAATGTAATGGCATAGCTTCTAGACTGGGAGGACAACTGCAAGGGATAGCTTTTCTTCATGATTGTATTTCAAGGGTGTCCCTGAAAGGTTTTTACTAATGTAGTAAATGACATGCTCATGATCGTCATCCCCTATTTGGACGAGAAATCCTACTACTGAGACGGTTGAGGCCGATATGTAGAGGATATAGTTGTGGTTATAGTCAGGTGGACTAATCAACAGGGTGTTGGAGAGAGATGATTTAAGATCATCAAAAGTGGTTTGGGCATGTTCATCCCATTGGAATGGGATGTCATGACAGAGTAAGCAAAGGAAGTTGTGTGCACGATTAGCATAATCTAGGACAAAGCACCGTAAAAAGTTAGCTTTGCCTTGTAGGCTATGTAGTTGGCGTAAATTCTGAGGGGGTGGAATTTTTTTGATGGCTTGGAATTGGAGGGGGTACATGGTAATGCCACATTGGGACACGATGAACCCAAGGAGGCGCCCAACAGTGACGCAAAATACGCATTTGAGGGGATTCAAGAGGATGTTGTACTGACGACACCTTTGGAAGATGATTCGTAAATCATGGAGATGTTGAGTGTGTTTCTTGGATTAAGCTGTGAGGTCATCCAAGTATGCGAGAATGATATGAGCCAGATCATAAAAGATGTATGTCATGGCCCATTGGAAAGTGGCGCCAACATTATTGAGGCCAAATGGCATGACACAATATGTAAAGGTGCCCCAAGGGGTAGTGAATGCGGTTTTGTACTGATCGGCTAGGTGAATTTGGATTTGGGTGTAGCCAGAGAAACCGTCCATGAAGGACAAAGCCTCATGACCCACACAATCATCGATAATTTGGTCGATGAAGGGCATTGGAAAATTGTCTTTTGTACAAGCCTGATTGAGGTCATGAAAGTCCATAGAGACACGGATAGTGCCTTATTTATTATTGACAGGGATGGGGTTGGAGACCCATGACGTATATGCGATGGGGTAGATGAACCCTGCAACGCGTAATTTGTCAATCTCGACTTTGATGGACACTGCTTTGGATGGGTGTAGCGGTCGTTGTTTTTGATGGAAAGGTGTGATATCAGGCCAGGTGTCTATGTGATGTTCAACAATGGAGGGATCAAGGCCGAGCATCTCTGTGTACGACTAGGAAAAAATGTCCTAGTATTCTTGGAAGAGGGCTTTGTAGGCGGTGATTTCTTCAGGAGAGCACGCCACGCCAATGGTGATTTCTTCTATAATTCTAGATTTGATGGAAATATCTATTTTGATGGTTGGGAAAATTTTGGCCATATTGCCTTCCTCGAAAGCGTCGAAGGTAGGGATAGGGTTATTGAACCAATCTATATGCCCTGATGGGAGAAAATATTTGGTTTTGACTGTGTATATGGGTTGTTGGTTAGGAGGCATGAAGGGTTCCTATGAAAGAAAGAGAGCTTTGTGGTGGAGTGCATCCCATGGGAAATCGAGAGTAGTCAACTCCTCGAGGATATCTTCATCGCAGTGAAACTGTCGTGAATATAGGGGATTGAGAGGAGTGACATCAATGACTGTCACTGTGTCGTTGTCTCTTGCTGATAAAGAAGTAGGGGCATTGATGCAAGGGGATTGTGATGGTTCACTCAACATAAACCAAATATCAAGATATTGTGGGTTAAAAACGATAGTTGGGCGTAAAATTTCCGTAGGAAAATGAACTTGAGAATTGGGGGGATTTGGGGGTAAATCCTCGTATAAATCATCTAAGAACCATGGAGGAGTAGGGAGTTCTCCAGGATCAGTAATATGAAGAACCTATGGTGATGGAGTAGTGTTAGTCACCGATTCTACATGGNAGGGCCATTTGGCGTTGTCTGTATTCAATGATCATAGGACATTGGTATGTGAAATGATCTAATGATTTGCAGAGAGAGAAAGGGCACCTCATACGTTCGTTGACTGAATTCATGACAGAATGGATGTATATGACGTTGGTTGAGGATGATGCAGATGGAATGGGTTATTGCTGAAAGCTATGGCGTACTGCTACTAGCGTTTGTCGAAATTGGGGTAGCATTGGGAAATGGTGTGTATAATGGCCATATTCTAAACAGATGGCACATACGAATTTGGTTCGCAGTCCTTTGCTACTGGTGTTCTAGGAGATAGTGGCAGTACTGGAGGAAGCCACGAGTGGTGGAGGTGCTCGAGGGAGTTGAATGAGATTACGTAACTTGGGGAGATATGGGAACTTGTTGGTGGGGTGTTCATCTTTCTCGCATAGCGCACAAGGAGGTTGGACATGTGGGTGAAGTAGAGCAGTGGGCTCCTTATTTTTTCATCTGCCCCCCAGCTATAGTAGAGGTGCTAATGAGTGGAGGTGTGGGTGAGACAGTGGGGGTAAGTATGGGAATATGTATTGGGATTCCTTCGATTTGGAGAGGGAGGGATGGTTGAGGGACCATCTCAGGTGGATGGAGATACCATACTGGAATTGCTAACACCATGTTAGGAAGGGTGAGTGTTGTGGCTACCTGGAAAGCTTGTACATCTGGTGGGGGGTAAAAGAAAGGGATTTGGTTAATGGCTTGGGGGACTGTTTCCCAAACTGGGATATGGCCTTGGGGGAGACGAAGATCAGGAATGGGTAGAGCTGAACAAGTTCCAAGAGATTCCTGAGGGAGGTATTCTGCGACTAATGGGATGTCAGGGGAAAAAGAGTCCTTGGTGGGAGGGAGGATATCTTCAGTTTCGTTGGATGAGACAACACATACTTGATTGGAAGGATGAATGAGTGGTGGTGCGCCATGGTATGTCCCAAGCAAGGATGGGTCTTTGAAAATTCTGGGGCCCATCTCGATGAGTGAGTATGTATCAGGATTAGTGTGGATGAATGGGAGGATATTATCGATGTTGACAGAAGGGTTAGGCTCATAATGTGAAACTTGATTGATGGTAATGATCTTCCCGTTAGGGGGAACATCATGGTTTGAAATACAGAAGAAGCAACTACCTTCACAACATACATGTAGCTAAGATTGAACAAGATATTGTAATCGAGTGGGGCATCAATAACCTCAATATCAATGAGAATGGTTTTTCCCCCGATTTCTATAGGGATATTTTGGAGGAGCCCATCGGGAAAAGATGGTAGTCCATCATAAGCTCGTAAGGTAATGACATATGGTATGAGTTCGAGGGAACCAAGTTTCTGCCATATGGATTTGGACATGATACATGTGGATGCACCTTCATCAATGATGCATTGATAAATGGTAATGTTCTATATTTTCACGGGGATTTGAAAAGTGATAAGAGCGAGGAGGCGAGGTTCTCTACTGTCGAGATCAAATTTGATGAGTCGGGTATCAACAAGGTTGACTGCCCCCAGGGTGGAAAGTAATGACTTCCGTTGAGTGGGACAAGTTTGAAGGACTTCTAAGACTGACATGGCAGTCGAAGATTGTGCCAATTCATCGACCAAATTGTAATTATGAGCCGCCCTAGCCTAAGGGTTGTGGGCATTCCTACGTAATGGGATGTGAGGAATATGAAGGGGTATTTCTATATTAGGGTGAGGAATCATTAAGGGGGGTCTAGTTGTGACTAGGGTTGCTTCTGAGGTGGTGGGAGAAGACTCAGGGGTGTGCTATATTGACGACTGCGCATTTGCAGAAGGACTTCTTCCTCACTGGTGAGGAGGATACTGCGATCGACAGGATTGCTCGTATTGGGATACTGTCCCAACTGTGGTGGGGTAGGATGCGTGTCTTGTTGGGTATTTATCACCCCTTCATGTGGAATGGGGTTTTGTAGCACAACTGGGGGTGGTTGTTGCACATATTTTTGTGGGGCCTGTGAAGGGGTAGATGGTGCTGAGGGATGTGGTCCATTCACAGAGTCTTTCATCTGTTTAAAGTCAACGATTTGGGGGAAATGGTGAGTATAGTAACCAAACTCACCGCAAAGGTCACAAGGGAAGTTTGTCTGAATATTGTTGTTGTTCTTTCCTCGGTGTTTGTTGTTATTTCCCCCATGAGGGTTCTAGTTCCCCGGATTCTGGTTGCCCCCAACTGGTTGGTTTTGTTGGGGATAGTTTCCTCCTTGCCCTGGATTATTATTATTTGTTTTTTCTCCTTTCTTTTTGGAATTATTCGACTAATGGGTCAGGTTGGCTGTATTCAGTTGCTCAAAATTTTGGTATAGCTGAATGGGAGAGGGATGAACAAAATTAACCCCAGCGTGTGGGTGTCCTTGTGGTGGAGCCATGGGTTGTGGGGGACCAGGAAATGGAAAGTATGGATTATGTTGTGATGATTCGTAGGGTACATAGCAAGGTGTGGCGCTTTCACTAGTGCTTAGGGTATAAGCTGTGGTAGAGGGGGTACTAGAACTTGGTTGGACAGGTGGGCGTACTGTGGGTGTCGGCTGGGGTCCATTTATGGGTGGAGGTAGGGTAACAGGGTATGGTTGTTGATAAGGGGGAGGAGGATAATAAGGTATTCCTCCATATGTTAGTGGATACTGAGGGGTTCCATACATTGGTGGTTCTTGGGGATGTGAATTGTGGTGTGTAGTGGTACCAATCAATCCATCCGCTGAGTGAGACATCCCAGTTTTGTCCTGGCTGAATGGCATGGGTCTCGGGGCATCAGGGAGTACTGTATATAAGTATCCTAACTGGGAATAGATGAGTTCGAACTATTGGTCCTTGCTAATGGCTTCTTCTTTAGACCGGGGGAAGGTGCGGCCACATCTTTGGCAAGGAGGGAAACAAGTGATTTGAGGAACCAATTGAGACATTGTTGTAGGGTAGCTTCAGCTTTGCAAAAACTACGCCGCCGACACCATTCGTGAATGTGGTCAGTGATGTGCATGGTGGAGGTTTGTTTAAATTATGAGAGTAGTTCAAGGCCATTGTCATGATGAATTGGTAGTTGAAAGAAGGTCAAAGGTCACATGGGACCCTAATTTTTCTTCTACATACCACTTAGTTGATGGGCCAGTGAGTGTACGTTGAAATAACCTCAATCAGACGGAATTGTCCATGATGTTGTTTGAAGAGTACCATAAGTGAAAGGTCATGATATGTTTGGCGAGATCATCTCCTAGTTTTCCTTTGAACTTGGGGATGTTTGAAGGGAGTTTGGTAGGCATTACATGCCACGCGGGGTTGTGCAATATAGGATCATTGGTAAGTTTAGTTAGATCCAGTATGTTGAGGGAAGACAAGTAAGGCATATGAGGTGGCGGTGGAGGATTAGCTTCAGCCATAGTGTGAGTGTTTTGCGTACCTAACCCTTGAGGGGGACTAGGTGGGTTTGTACTTCCCCCTTGAGAAGAAGTTGGTCCCCTATTTCCTTGGAAAGGAGAGTGTGGGGATGTTTGACCTTGGGAAGTGGACCCAAGTAAGGTGGAACCAAGAAAAGATGATCCTAAGATAGTGGCACTCACAGGGGTGTGAGAAGGTGGAGCCGATGAGTTGGCAAGACTAGGAACTCCCCCTAGAATAGGAGGGAGATTTAGCATACATCTAGAATGACATGGGTTCTGTGGGTCCCCTATGATGTCCAACTAACTGAGTGGATGTGTGCGAATGGTGGTGAGAGCAATAAATAAACAAGAGCCTTTGCCGCAATTTTTGAGCCTTCACAATATATTTCCCAATCAGATGTAATCAGAAGGGAATCATACATAAAGTAATTTGATAAAGAAGAATATATGTGGATAGGTGGATTTGTCTACGTGGGAGAAAAAATAAAACAAATGCTCGTGTCCTAAAAGACGTAACGTATTTCCTCTCAAATAGCACTGGAATTTCCAATAACATTCGATAGTGGGGTCTGAAGCCACCGGAAGAGAAAATAGTGAAGGATGAAACAATCAATTATAATGAGGGGTAGAGGGGGCATATACCGAAAGATTTGGCGATATTTCTCAATAGCCGCACAAAATCTGATCAAGGTGCAATTGCAGCCCACAATTTCCACCTGGGTGGATGTCCTAAATTTTGGTCACTAGGTACCTCAGTCAAAGTGCAACGTTTAGATTTTCATCCTAAGAAATGGGTCATAGGCTGGATCTCGTCCAAGAGGTGGGTGCCTCAAGGGGGAATTCACAGAACAACCAGACCTCGGCCTTCAACGCTTCATGGGTATCTCCCTGCCTTATGGTGTAGGAACACTTGACTTGGAGGATTTAAAAGTTGCCTATTTGTCAACTTATATTGTTTTGACGATGTAAGAACCAGATAACGGGGATTTATTTGGATGCCTATCCTCGAGATCCTACCTAAACTAAAAAATTTCTTTTGGCACCTCCTATGGAGGAAAACTTAGTGAGTTTTTAGAAAGATTTTAGGTGTGGTTGTTTGAGAGATTGGGGTTGTAAACCAACCTCGTTGAAATTAAGTGGGAGTGGATAGTCTTGTCAAGAGAAGGGGTGGGGTGTTTTGGAATCCCAATGGAGGAAACTTACTTCAACCTCCATGATTTCTAGATAAGACTATGTGAGTGATTTGTGAACTTTGTGTGTGAACAAGTGAAAGTTTGCCAATTTTTTAATAATTTAGGTGTCACCTTGCTGCATGTGGACTTCGCTTGGTCCTTACAAGTTTTGATTACCTAAGTTACTATGTGTCATTGGTACAACCTTGCATAATTTTAAAGTCCCTAGGAGACTAGCATGTGGACATGTGAGTCCTTACTATTCCTTTAACTCCCTATTGTGATTTAATCTAAGAAAGATTTGAAAATATCATAGATTGTGGACATGTGGACATGTATGGGCCCTCACAATTTTAATATGTGTTTGAAAAATAAACTAAGAGGAGTCGTGAGGGAGGTTGTTGTCCTCTCCTAAATATTTTGTCTTTTTAAGGGAGATGAAATTGTCCCTCAACCTCTTTTTGATTCTCAAGATCGCTTTGGAGCGTGAGAGAAGAGCATACTCAATGATTGATATCCAATTTCTAGTCCCAATGCAAGTTTTAAATGTGATATAGAATGATTCCCACTTAACCTTTAATCAAAGCAAGCCATCCATGTGGAAACATGAAAAAAAAGAGAGGAAACAATTATGATTTTAACCCCCTAAGTGCCTATGTTTTGACTAATCCCTTTATATGGAGAGGGAATGTAAGTATGGTGCATATTACAATATGCATGGAATGAATTTTAAGAAGGCTATGTGCCCTCCACAGATCACAAAAAACTTACAATGTGTATTTTTTTGCACAGGTGCGCAGGTCTCAGAATAGACAGAGGCGCTTTGAGCGCCAATGTGCGAACTAAAAGAGACTTATGGGCATAGGTGCACAGAAGGCACTTAGTAATACAGTGGTTTTGGCACACATGTGCATGATGCGCAATTGTGGGCCAATAAACCCGTGCACACCTGTCACACGGCCGTGAAGAAAATTCTGGATGGAATTCTCTTAACTCAGCTTTGAATTTAATGTTTTGCAGGTTGGCTTGGGCCGGTTATGGTACCTGCATGTTAAATAAACAGAAAGAAGAGATAAAATAACCCAAATGGGGTAGGAAATTGATACCTTTCCCCAGTACGGTCGCCAATCTGTTGCACCTCTTTTGTCACCTAAATGAGAAAAATAATGGTGCTTACAATCCCAGTTGGGTTAGCTAGGCAAGACAACAGTAAAGAAAAGGGTTAGAAAGATAAATCATAAAATATAAGCAAAGAATTAAACTAAGAATGATAAAAACAATTAAACTATAGTACATAAGAACATAAGGACAAGGAACAAACAAGACTCATGCCACCAATGGAAAGGATTTTATTAGTAGAAAGAAAACACGAAGAATAAATAGAGACTTTAGGTCCCCTCTTCCTCTAAGGGAGGGCTCTTGAACCCCCAAATATTGAACTCTTCTTACAAATGAGAAACTAGGATGAAATGGTGAAGAGAATCCAAAGCACATTCATTCTAGAGGTGATATGAATGGCTAAGTGTAATGGTGCTAGCATATTCTTGATGAGAAAAGAGGATCCTCCAAGAGAATACCAACATCATAACAATATAAATGATTTCCCTTGAAAATGTAGTGCACCCATGGCTTCCTTTTATAGCATAACTTTGATTCATTATTCAACCAACTTTTAGTGTGAACAAGGGGTTATTTAGGGCACCTTTAGGTATTTGACCAGCCACTCAGCCGGATTCAGCTGAGATTTGGATGTCAAATTGACTTGGAAGATGAACCAGAAGTGGGCGGGAGGCCGACCTATATCATAAATGCATCGTTCTGAGTTGTGCGTGGCTTTTTGCGTCCACAGTCGTGCATCGGGAGCATGTGCGCTTTTTTGGCATTTTTGACTGGCACACGTGCGTGTGCTTCCTGTATATCCTTAGCGCATGCTAATTTTATAACTGATCATATAGTTTTGGACCTTTTGGAAATGAATTTTTGGTGATTTTTTGGTCCATGGGTGAACTAATAACTGTTTGAAGATGTTGGATTCTTGTAACCATTTGTGGACAAAATTTCAGTGATAACAATCGCTATTATGACGATAGTGACCTAAAAATATTTATTTTTACCTATTTATTTTAGGTCATTTTTAATGGTCAATTTTAAGTTTAAGTCATCTTTGGTCAAACTATAGTCGTCTCTCTTGCGATGAACATTTACCATAATAATTTGGTGAAACTACTAGCGTCGAGATTGCGATGAATACGGGGTGGATTTAAAAAACTTGAACTTTCTCTCTTGCATGTTGTGATGAAAGAGTACTTTCGTCGCAAAATTTTCAATATGTAGTAGTGAGTGTCGAAGGAGGTGTTTAGAGGAATGAGATAAGGTATAAGAAGTAAAGTTCAGGAGGGAGAGTGGTGAAAATTATTCAAGGATATAAATCCCTGGAGTCTTCACTGAAGTCAGTGGAAAAGATTCGTTACGAGAAGAGACGACCGATCCTAGACTGTCAGATCTGGAAAAGCTATGCGGAGGATAGTTGTAAGGTTTTTGGTACTTCGGAGTTCGAAAAGTTTGAATACTTGATGAAGATAGAATCACGAAGTCTGAAGTCGCGATCCAATCTCAATTGTTGATTGCAAGAGGAGCACGTGGCAGTGGATTAAGGAATTCGAGAATCGAAAGCCCGGAAGTTCAGAGCGAGAGACTTGGAGTTTCATGAAGTCACAAAACCCAAACTCTTGTGGGGCCGATGAATCTGAGGAGACGTGTGGTGGGAGTTCAGAGATTCGGAACAACGTGTTTTAGGAAGAAGAGAAGGTAGAGTTCGGGATATCCTCGAAGCCTGAATTGCGAAGGGATAGACTCACGGTCATAGTTGGGGTCACCAGGAGGGAAAATGGGAAAAAAGAGTCACTTTGACTCAGTATTTTAAATGATCCAAGACTGGGAGGTCGAGCAACCCTTTGGAGCTGGGAAGGGGTTATGCATCACATTTCATCCCATTTCTGGCTTCGAAGGAGTTTCCGTGTCTAGGGAAACCACATAGAATAGAGTTCAAAGGGGCTAGGAATAGATTGCATATGTCATAAAAGTTATTTATGTAATTAATGATACATAATTGAGAGAAGTATACATGGATGGGGGGTTGGTTTCGGTCACAGTTCCACCCCAGGTCAACAAACTGTAAAAAGGAGCAAATGGCATCAATCATGTAGGCCGACATATAAAAACAATGTTTCTTCGTACCTCAGAGATTCTTCATGTGTAGACATATATTGAAAGCCAATATTTCTTCCTAGTTGAATATTTTCCCCGTCTTGACGATGGTGTGTTCCAAAGGCGGCCAATTGGTCTAAAAATGGGTGCTTTTCTCTTCTCCATATAGTTAGCAAAGCATGGCTACTAGTATTTTGTAGGGCGTCTTGAGCCTATGAGTGGGAAATAATTTTTGGCCTTGTTTAATGGTTTCATCTTCGTCATCCCACCAATGTTTCATTTATTTGCTTGTCCTTTTCTTGCTTGGTAAAACCATTTTAATAATGGTTCATTTAGAGAGCACATGGGAGTAGGAAGATGATATCTGAAGCTGATGTCTTCAGGTATTAGGGACACCACCCGCTTCCCTTTTTTTATTACGATGGTCACTGTTGTTGTATAGAATTACTTGAGGCACCATTGATCTTCCTCGTTGTATGGGAAAAGTGGTGGCCGAGTGGCCACGAGATGGATGTCGCTTCTTAGGATATTATGGTAAACTCCCAAATTCTCATCATCCATGGGGAAATATTTAGAATTGAAGATCCCGTAAATTTATTCATAACCAGGGCAGTGGTCTTCACCAATGTGGTGATTAGTATCAGTCACCAACACTTCAACTGGTTGAGATGATGATTCAGGTCCTGGAACTGACTGTAAGTAAATTGAGCCCTTTGGTCTTTTGGGGTTCTAGCTTCTCGTGATTTATTATCAGTTGATCCAGTAATACCACGTTGAAATGAGTATCAACCTAATAAACACAATGTGTTAACTGTAACAACAAAAATATTTAAAACGCAAAATGGGCTACCTGTGATTAAGCGACTACAGTAACTGTGCAATAACACACAGTAAAAAAAACAATAAAGACAAAAAAATGATTCATAAAATTATGGCATAAGATATGTCTGAAGAAGGGGGTTTATAAATAATAACACACATTGAACAATCATGAATGCACTATAAATCATATGTTTATGAGAATCGTCTCTAAATCTGTCCTTAATATCTGTCATTAACGCTCATTAAGGGTGGAGGTTTCCTAGATTCGTGTGTCATAGGTGGAAAAAGGTCGAGGTTCAAAATGACCATTATCAGAGTCATGCATTTAGAGAGGGAGGGATTGTAGATTAATTTGAGCTCCGATGGGAGGGGTATCGAAAGAATATTCCCTTTTCTTTAAAAAAACTTGTCGACCTAACAAGTATGCAGCGTTGCGAGGAAGGTGGGACCTGTCGGATTCTTGGCATTAGGGGTCGTCGGGGTGACGTTCAAGTAAAAACCCAAGAAAAGGCATCGAATAAATAATCCCTTTTCTAAAAATGTGTGTCAAGCGTACTCTTTGCAAAATTTCAGAGAAAAGACATCGGAGTTCCAAATAATAAGGAATTGTTTGAACTTTGATGGAAGAAGTATCGAAAATAATATACATTAAACCTGGGAGAATGTGCTAGAAGCAAAAGTGGTAGGGCTCGAAAAGACTATCAGAGTTAGATTTTTGGAGTTCGAGAGGATGGGGAACAAACTGAACTCCGATGAGGATGGTATCAAAGGAATATTCCTTTGATACCTTGGGGTAGTGACTAGTCCTGAAAGAAATAAAAGGAAATTTATTGAATATTGATAAACATGGTAAAAAAGGGTCCAGTCTTAAGACGCTAATTGGGGAGGTAGCGATCAGATAGGTCGTACTGATTTGGGGGCATCGAGATAGGATGGGTTTTAATATATCTATCGATGGGATGCCATGTAAGGAGTGAATTTGATGCACCAGAGCTATCAAAGTGTAATGGTCAAAGTTTTGGGTGATGTGTGGAGTGAAATAGTCCGATGAAGATGATTTCAACAGACCCCTTTCCCATGAAAACATCGGAAAGGTTTCTATCAGAATAAATGATCCAAGATATTTTCATCGATGTGACTTATTAAAGAATTGTATTAAATGAGAATAAAATGAAGTGCACTATAAAGAAGGAAAAACTCAATAATAAAGAGACGTATGCATCATATCTGAACACAAAAACTTGATAACGGAGTTCATCCCTGGTGGACTACGTCTCCAAGTCCTACTCTCAAATGGGTAGGCCTTTTTATTAACTCAACAAAAGAATTTGGAAAAATACATAAGTATACCTCATTCTAGAGTTAAGCTATAGAAGCTTTGCTCAGATCAGAAAAAAAACAACACCACTAAATTCGTCACGTCGAATTACCCAAAAATGACTGTCTCCACACCTCAATCTGATTTTGGCACTTTCATGCCCATGAGAAATTTTGTTTCGGTTTGCATGCGTATAGTCTGCATTAATGATTGTCCTTTTGTGCACCTTGGTTTGACCCTTGTGCACTGACAAAATCCAATTTTTAAATAAAAATTGGGGGCAGAGTTAAGAATGAGGCAGTTTGGCCTATTGGTTGGTGGATGTATATTAAGGAACTTTGTTGGGGGAATTTATGTGGTCAAACCTGCAGACCTTCCATTTTAATACACTATGGGTTATATATATGTGTTATGGTTTAAATTCCATGGGATCTCCTGCTAACTTTGTTGATGGTGATAAGTATGGAAGATTGTGGCTCCAACCGGCTAGATATGACAGGTTATGGTTTAATATGGTGGATTGGGGGTTGGCGCCAACCAACCACACCTTTTTTTAAAACATTCAGTTGTTGGGCGTCCTTGTACTCTTGCTCGCTGCCATGTGGCAACCCATAACTGGGCCACGTGGCAACCTTTCATTTGCCCATGTCACCATACTTCACGCGCATGAAACATCACCTATACCACATCAGAATACCATGTCACCTGTCGGGTGGTTGTACGGTCTACCACATCACTATACGAACTTTTGCGTGGCACTTTCCCATTGGTCCACAAACTGACCAGAAAATTCCAAAAACAAGTGACACATGGCAGCCTCTGGTGTTTCCACATCATCATGATGATTCCATCATGACACATGTCACCCTTTATGTGTTCCACGTACCTTGTCGGATTTTGACATCATCCATACTAATGCTGACATCAACAGTATGGATGTTGAGTCATCCCTGTTGACTGGGCTAGGTTGACCAAAAATTTGACCGTGAATATTTTTTGATCCGTAACTCCATTTGATGAGTCGTTTACACCATTGGAAATATTGAGATGCGCTCTTCGCGATGATGTTAATTTCACTGATTTTTGAGGACTTTGATTTTTTTTTCCCCTTTCTGTGTCTGTTGAGGCCATTCTGAGCTTCCTGAGCTACTTTTGTGAATTCTAAGTTATTTGTAGTATTATCTGGATCCTTTTTGGATCACACCTTCCCACTAATAGATTTTTGGACCACCAAAATATTTCATCAATCAAGATATAAGTGAGGGAAGAGTTCTCTCACCTTTTCCTTCTCAATCCACTTTGCATTGCTTGGGTGTATGCCCTTTAATCCCACTCGAAGATAACCAACATCACCCCTGCGTGAATTTCTTGTCCTTCTTTCCAAGATGGTATCTTCCTTCAACTCATCTAAGTACTCAGGAGAAAACTCAACAACTGAAGGTATTGAAACTTCCTCACCCTGATCCATGATCACAGGAGGCTAAATTTTTTTCAATTTTTCCACATTTACAACTGATTAAATCTGCATATATGGTGGAAGATCTAAACTAAAAGCATTGGTACCACTTTTATCCAAAATAGTGAAGGTTCCATATCGGATGGGCTTGATTTTCTTGCCTTCACCCTTCAATCTCTCCTTGATGATGTGAATCCATACCTAGTCTCCAACCTGGAACTAATGATCAACCTTGTGTTTGTCATGTCAAGCTTTATACTGTGCTTGAATTTTCTCCAACTATTCCCTGACTACTTGATGTACCTATTGGATCCTTTCAACGAAACGACAGGCCATGTCTTCATTTCTTTCTTCATTTGCATCGACATCTATCCCATGCATCAAGTCCAAAGGGACCTTCGGTAAATATCCAAAACATGTCTCGAATGGCGAATACTGAGTGGAAGAATGTAAGGCTCTATTGTAAGCATGTTGTACATAGGGTATCTATTCATCCCATAACTTGGGATATTTGTTGCAGTAGCCTCGAAGCAAAAGTACCACTGTTTGGTTAACAACCTCTATCTGTCCATTGGTCTGTGGATGGAAAGTAGTGCTCCTCTTCAACTTGGTGTCCATCATTCTCCACAAGTTTGTCCAAAAATATCTAAGGAATCAAGTATCTCGATCCAAGAAAATGGATGTGGGTAACCCAAAGCGAAGCCAAACATACTGAAAAAAGAGATTAGCAGTCTGCTCAGCAGTGATATGCTTTTTACATGGAATCAAGATACACATCTTACTGAACCTATCCACTACAACATACAAATAGTCATGGACCCTTTTCAGCATTGGTAAACCCCCTAAAAAATCCATGGAGATATTTTCCCATGGATAGGATGGAACATGAAGTGGTGAGTATAGCCCCAATTTTCTATTAGTGGGAATACAAGTAGAACACATCACACACCCCTTTACATATTTAGTTACAATTTCTTTCATTTGAGGCCAGTAACAAAACCTTTGTAGATGAGCCATATTTTTTCCTACCCCAAAATTCCCAGACACAAGAGAAGTGCGAGCTTCTTGTATTACATGGACTCATTCACTTGTAGGAATACAAATCTTTCCAAGATGGTAGAGTAGTTTTCCCTGCAGACAATAGTTCTCTACCTGTGCACCATGGGTTAGCTTCTCAAATACCTCTTTAAAATATTCATCAATAACATATTGTTCCACATAGCTATCATGAGATAAATAAACATTCTTCAAAATAATAGAAGCAACAATAAGAGGTCTAGAAAACATATCAGCTACCTTGTTACTTGTACCCTTTTTGTATTTGATCACCAAATGAAACTATTGAAGAAAACCCATCCACCTGTAATGACGAGATTTTTGCATATTGGTTTGTGCTTGGAGATATTGTAAGGGTTGATGATATGTATGTATGATTGTTTCCTTCCCTAACACGTATTGCTTCCATTTCTTTACACTTTGAACTAATGCATACAACTCTTTATCATATGTAGGATAATTAACAACATCTCGGTTAAAATTTTCAAAGTGGTAACAGATAGGATTACAATATTGCATCAATACTACACCCATGGTGTATCCATTGGCATCTGTCTGAATCTCGAAAGGTTATTGAAGATTCAACAATGCTAATACTGGTGCAATAGTGATCTTTTCCTTCAAAGTGTCGAAGGCCTTTTGTTGATTTCCTCCCCACTGAAAAGTGTTCTTCACGCTGGTTAAGGCATGCAAAGAAGCTACAATAAATGAGAAGTTTGAAATGAATTTCCTCCAGTACTAGACTGGACCTAAGAAACTTCGTACTTTGGTTACATTTTTGGGCTCAATCCAATTTAAAATTACATCAATCTTGGAAGGATCAATTTTCAACTGTCCTCTTCCTACAATATGACCTAAGTACACAGGTGCAGTCTTGCCAAATTCACATTTGGACAATTTTACATACAACTTTTCCCTTTGCAAACTATCTAATACTTGTTTTACATGCCTTACATGTTCATCCCATGTCCCACTAATTATAAGAATGTCGTCTAAATATACAATTACAAAATCATCTAGAAATGGCTTGAATATATCATTCATAACATGCATGAAGGTTGTCGTAGAATTACAAAGCCCAAACGACATAACTAACCACTCAAACAATCCTTGTTCAGTTTTAAAGACAGTTTTCCATGCATCTTGTTCTGCAACCCTAATCTGATGGTATCCACTGTGCAAATCCAACTTAGTGAAATAAACAATATTCTTTAATTGATCAAGTAAATAATCTATATGAGGAAGATGGTATCGATTTTTCACCGTGATTTTGTTTAAGGATCGATAATAGACACACATTCTCCATGTTCCATCCTTCTTTGGCACCATCACGATTGAAGAACCACAAGGAGATGAACTAGGCCTGATGACCCCTTGATCCAATAAGTCTTGTACCTACTTTTTGATCTTTTTCATCTCTACAACTCACATCCTGTACATGCCCACATTAGGAAGAGGAGAATCCTGCTAAAGATGTATTTCATGTTGGATTTCCCTGTTAGGAGGTAATCCATCTGGTTCCTGAAAGATGTCATCATACTTAGAAAAAATATCAATTAATTCTTTCTTATGGGAAGGATCATATCCTTGGAAGGCATCAGATGTTCTGACATCCTTTTCCCTTATGACCATGAGTACATATCTTTTATTAGTGTTTATGAGTCTCTTCATGTGTCCTGCACTAACAAGTGTTGTGTTTACCCTCATGTCATGGGCTCTAACAATATATTCCACTCCCCCTTTAGTAAGGTGATATTTTTTCTCATGATGAAAGAATATTTCTTTTCTATCATAAAGATAAGGACTCCCTAGCACTATGCCATATATATCAAGTGATACAACATCCAAATCCACTTCATCAATCAACTTTGAAGCAATAGAAAATATGACCCTACACTTCTTGGTGACATTAAGTTTATCTTTATCACATGCCCAACCAAGAGGATAAGGATTTAGATGTGGTTTAGTTTCAAGACCCATTTTTTTTGACAAGTGCTTTAGATATCAAGTTTACTTGGTGTTACACATTATTTTGGTCATTCTAATGATGATATCACAGACATGTGTTTAGGCTCCTAACATGACTTTTTGCCTGAGAAAAGAAACTTATTTTCCTCCTCTACAATGATGCTTTTCAGAAAGGGTCTGCAGGTTTCTCATATTACACAGTACAAAAATCTATCATTTCCACAGGCTTCTCTATGGCTGGCCCGCAGGATTTCTGCAAGCTGCTAAATAGGCAGGGTGTAGCGGCGTTCCAAAGATAAAAGAGGAAAGAGGTTTCACAAATTGTCTAGAAGGGGAATCTTCTAGAATGTGAGGTGGCGTCCGTATGGTTGCTATCCTACTGGTTTCTATGATTTGGTAGGATCATCCTCATCCTTTTAACCACTTCACCTTCTCCTATATAAGCATGGGCTTCTCATGGAAAAGGTTAAGCAAGAAGAAGTGAGATTAAGCAGAGAATTGATGAAAGAATAGACTGAAGACTATGTGAATAATCTTGTTCTTATTAATGCTTGAGACCTCCATTTGTCCATCAAGCTTTTGTGGATTATCTTTATGCGAATTTCAGAGCAAGTGCATGTGTGTGTTGGAACAAAGAACCGCTAAAAGGGAACTTGCGACATCAAGGCAATTTGGTTGTATCTTTTACTTTTCATTAATATAATACGGGGGCATGTCTCTTTCCCATAAAATGATTAGTGTTTTATTACGACTCCTTGATCACATGTTTAGGTTGTCATTGAATTCTACTATTGCTTCTTTCACGTTGGTTGGTTTGTGTTGTCACAGATTTGATTCTACAAGAACACTGGAGTGAAGTAGGGACAACAAAGATATAAGGAAGAAATTCATAAGGTATGTTATATATTCCTCTTTGGATAGTAAACTCAATGATTGCAACTTAGGGAAAACATCTTGTTCCGTCTTGTTTTGTTCTAGATCCAGGTGGATCTAGGGGGATCATTTCATATCTGCATTTAACAATTTACCCAATAACAAAATTGGCGACTTCGTTGGGGATACAACTTGATTGTGGTTTTTTGTTGGCCGTTTGCTTTTGACATATTATTTTCACTTCATATCAATCTCTGAGTCTCTGGGAGACCCTTTCACTCTCCCTGGGTTTAAAAGTCCACCTAGATGTTTTTCCTTTTTCCCCAAATTTCATGATTTTTCAAACACGTCTGCACTGCACCTTATAGATAGCCTACGGAAATCATTCATTTATGCACTCTGGTGGTTTGTTTCAGCGTGGGATTTCTGCACCTTACATGTTTTGGCTCGCAGAAATCATTCATTTCCGCACTATGTTATATTCCCCACCTGCGACGACGTTTGAAATTTGTTTTTTTGGTTTAGGTTTTGGCCTCTACTGTTGTCTAGTTTTTCTTTAGTCACTTGGACAAGGATTTTTAAAGCCATTTCTTCACTTCTCCTGATTGTTTCAGCTTGATCTTGATTGGTTTCAGAGATCGAACACCTCTTTTTTGATCTTTTTTCAATCTTTGTTTCTTATTTTTGTCGACAGGGATATAATCTTTGGACTTACGTCTGAGTGCTTGCTCGATTAAAGGTCTTCGTTTGGATTTGGATTTGTAGGTGGGTTACACCTTCTGGATTGCTTGATGATTAGAAAAACATTTCTTATTCATATTTGAAGAGACATTTTCTTGTCAATTTTTATTTTTATCTTCATTGAAAGATCGATTTGGGTTATTTTCATTGATTGCTTATCCTTTCTTAGTTACATCCATGTTTTGGTTTCTCGAAAGGAAAAAATTAAAGAGTTTTTGGTCTTTTAAGTGATCATTTATACGTGAAATATTGGCATTTGAAACATTGAAAAAGAAAAAATAGTGAAATAACATTGTTGATGATTGTTTGGTACTACATTCAAAGAAAGGAATTGTACGTCGTAGTTCACATTGTTCCAGAAAAATACTTTCTCCCTACTGTAGATACAATTCATCGAACAAAAGTTTGCATCATTCATTTCTATTTGCATATTATTGGGTCGAAGTCTTACACAACATTGGTTTTATTCCCATCTACCTCTTGAGTAACAATAGTCTCTTAAAAAAACATTGCGAAATTTAAAACTCTAGTAACTTTTATTTTCTAGGGATCTTTTACACCAACATTAGCTAGGATAGAGCTTTGGAATAGGCAGTGAGACACACTCTCCAAAGCACAAAAAACACAATAGTATCTTGTGATAGGGAGTGCTCAAATCCATTTGCAACATTTTGTCCTGGGAAGCCCTTCTCAAACAAAGGTCAAACCTGATGTCGCATTGAGATTAGCAGAGTTACTCACCCTACTTTGTTGGTCTCAGTGTAGAGATTGCACGTATTATGGGGGTCGCTTGAAGGTATACCCACAATGATGAGTGGAATCCTCTCAAGTTGATTTCGTGCTCGATACCCTACCTTTGCGTGTGGATCAGACTGTCGACTGTTTCCCCAGGCATCACTGTCATTTGTGGTAACTTTAGTAGCCTATATTCTTAATATCTTACACAAGGTGACTCTGGAGGGAAAAGTCTTCACAGTACCTGGAATCGACGTTGGCCAAACTCACTAGGGCTCCTTGGAGGGTATACCCACGATTATGTGTGGGAGCTTGCACCAAGGTGTAAGTTCGTTAAGCAGGTCGTCAACATAAATTTTCCACCCTAGCCCAACCCCTTCTTATCTCGGTCTCGAAACGTTGGATTCCATCACCAACTAGTGACTTCGAAACGAGAAGGTTTGTTTGCCTAGTTTGAACTCTATATTTTATTAGCAAGTGTTTTTTGTTTTCATAGTTGGCCATATATTTTTTTCGTCAAATTTAGGGTTCCGCCAACATAGACCCTCCCCATCGTTCACGCAGGGTATAGGGACTTCCACCGGAAAACATGGAAGATTCTACCCCTATACCCCCTCACACATTAGAGGGCTCTCCTCAACAAAGTAAAGTCTAGGATACCAACATAATACAAGAGGAAGGTTTAGCCTCTTTGGAAAGTTTCCAAATTATTTTCGATTCTATGGAAGCTTTCCGCATCCCTCCTAGATATGAAAGACATTTTCTCTGGATGAATTCTGCTAGGGAACTTGTTTTTTTTTTCTGGAACTCTAATCAGACCTTTTGGAGTCGACGATCCTTTATGGACTATTGACATAGTTAAAATCCAACCTTGTACGGTGAAAGACCTTTATGGATCAGGGGAAAGAGCAGATATACCCACCATCCCTGAGCTACCCAAGACGTCTGTCGTCCTCACAGTATCCCTATGCCATTTTTCCATTACAACTGCCTATCTCTTTGCTGGCTCAGAAGAACAGTCAGTTAATCCTAGTTCAACCATCCCTTTTCAAATAGCTCACTCTATAATTCTTCCTCGTGCTACGACTATTCCCACTTGGAATACAGTGGTTAACCATGCTCCCATTGGTACACCATGTTCCTCTAGATCTACCCCTTCTCTTCCTCTTAGGTATCATGCTTTGAACACTTCTGCTGCCATCCATACCCAAATTCCACCCGGAGTACCACTTGGGCATAATACCAATGTTGGTCATGTTCCCACACCTTCCCAGGTCCTCTCCGGAGGCTCTTATCCACCTCTTCATGGTAGATCTGGCCCTAGTGGCTCCAATCCAATTGGTAGAAATCATCATCTACTCACTTCCAGTTACCAGATTCCCACTGGGGGGCAATCTTATGCTGGGGGGAAACCTCAATATGGGGGTCACACTCAAATTGGGGTGCCTCCTCCATATGGAGGACATTCTCAGGTTGGAACTTATAATTCACAATCTAGACCGAAAATGTCAAACTTGTTAGCTCACCTTTGGAACCTTCAAGCAAAGCCACATACCTCTGGGGGCCAACCTTCTCAAACCATTGTTTCGGTACCCCTGAACTATGGTTAAACATATCTGGGTTCTTTGAATCCCACTTGGGGCCCAAATGTTCAGTCCAATAGTTCTTTCCAAGGGAAGATCCCTAACCAACCCAACCCCATAGACTACATGCCTCCACACCAAAAACTGACTCTGCCCGGATATTTGCATTATATTCAAACTGCTTACGGTCCTACTGGTATACTGACAAGATTTCCTCCCTAAAGTCACACGTACCCTCATGTCAATAGACAGATACCCTTTTTTGCCACTTTGGACTTCCCCAATATGTCTATAATTTTGAATGACCCTATATGTCACTCTCCTCATTGGCCTATCATACCAGCCAAACTACCATCCGACATTCCTAAGTTCGATGGTAAGCCAGGAGAGGACCCAAAAAATCATGTCATGAATTTCCACCTTTGGTGTTCATCCAACTCTTTGATGGATGACTCCATTCGGTTAAGTATTTTTCAACAAACTCTCAAGGGTTTAGACACGAAGTGGTATATAGAATTACCACGAGGCTTATTCACCAATTTCAATACCCTAGATATGGATTTCCTCACTCACTACCAGTTACCAATCCGTTATGAAATGAGAACCAATATTTTGAGTTCTTTCAAGCAAAGTAAAACCACTCATATCTTCGATCACATTCATGAGTGGAGACGAAGATGACGTTTAATCAAACTCGACCTTCCTGATCATTTATTGGCAGAATGGTTCATGAAATCCTTCGTGAATGACATATATAAAGACATTTTTATGGGCGGAGTTGTCACAGAAGAATAGGCGATCAGTCGTGCCCAGTATATTGATCTCATTTATTCACAAATGAGTACTCTTTACGATCTACTCCCTGATGCACTTTGTCCTTCTACCATAACCACCTCAACAACCCCAACAACTTCTCATGTCATTGATGGTGTGATAGGTACTTTCCATGCCCAACCGCAATCTGCGTAGGCCTCTCACACCATGCCCAAATCCCATGCTTCTAATGTTCAAATTGCTCCGACGCCCACCCCTCCCACCAGTAAAAATTCAGAAGTGAACGTCGTTCAATAGACTCCTACCGGTAAGAATAAATCCAAAAAAGGGAAGGGTAGGAATAAGGAGGATAAAAATAAAAACCCACAATCCGACAAGACTAAGACACAACCTATTTATGATAACGATAAACACAAACCTTGTTGTCCTTTCCTTATCTATGGTGATGATTCCTACACGAAGGACTGTCCGAGACGTGCTAAGGTCACGAAGTTCCTCCAAGGGACCCCAAAACCTCCTACACCTTCCTTCTTGTCTCAACCCTTCCCTTCTCAACAATAGTCTCAATTGGTCATCCATGATCAGCCTTCTTTCTCCACCATCTCATACGTACTTATGTGTAATGGTGATTCAAAGAAGAATGACATCACACTTACCACTTGTGCCAAAGATTACTCTTCCTCCAAGGAGAAAGTTGATGATATACCACCTTTTTTGGTTCAACAATCTCCCTCAGCTCCACCTCCCTCTGGACCTCTTCATCTCAAATGACTGAACCCCGATACAGTCCTTCACCCTCCTCCAAAGGGCATGGTTCAAAAGTCTTCTTTCAATCCTCATGCGCATGTTTCCTAAAACTACAGTATCGTAGAATATCTGGCACAAGCACCGTCTGCAATGTCAGCCCTCAAAGTCCTTGAGAGTTTTCCTACACAATGGAAGGCACTGTTGAAAGGTATTGGTGGAATCGACCCTATGGATATGAATTTAATAATATTTGAATTGGAAGATCACATTCCAAGGTTACCCCCTCAGCTCACATTTCAAATACAAGTTGTTGTCACCAACAAGAACATTTGTAGAACAATTATTGACGAGGGTGCCTCAATGTGTGTCATGTCTATTGCCTGCTGGAAATCCATTGTCTCTCCTCCCTTAACTGAATCACACAACATGCTCAAATCCTTTAATGGCTTTGTCTTTAAACCCTACGGTGTTCTCCCTTCGTTTCCTGTTACATTAGAAGGAAAAATGGTCAACGTGGAAGTTGAGGTCTTTGACGCACCTCTCGATTACAACCTCTTACTTGGCCATAGATGGATCGATTCCATGTGTGCAGTCGTGTCTACTCTTTTCTGTATCGTGCACTTTCCACATAAGGGAAAAATAGTTATAGTAGACCAAATGGCCTTCTTTAACTCTGATACACATACCAGTAACGTACCTTTCATTGCAAAGACACCCCTTGGGTATGAGAATGTCGGTGTGGGTCTACTAAAAGATTCCACTCTGATGGGTATGTTTCCAATCCCACCAGCCGACGTTCCACCTCCTTTGGTTTACTCGATTAACATGATATCCACCTCCATCCGTGAAACTCTCGTGTCTTCTGAACCATGGATAGTACCCATACCCGGTGATTATCTTCTCTACGATGACCAGATTCCTTTAAGTCCGGTTGAATCTGCTTACCAAGCCATTCAATTGGCCAACCCTTCTACTTCCTCTCTCAGTGATTCGTCTCCTGATCCATTCCACGTTATTTTTTCCATAGACGAGATGATTTTGTCGGTTATGTCGATGGAAGATACCCCTTGGGATGATGGACATCATCGTTCCATTCTCTTTCTTGAACGACACACCATCGAGAGCTACCAACTGATCTCGACTCCCTCGACCGTTGCCATTATTTCTTTGGTTCCTGAATCCACACACGATGTGTTATATGAAGGGAACTTCAGTAACATTTTGCCCACTCTTCCCCTCGACATATCTATTAAACTTGGAGTTGTCAAAAATGTCCACATCGGAGCTTCATGTTCCACCAATGAGGTTGTCACATATAAGTCACATTTTCAAGAATTTCATGACATCTTCACATGGAGATACGAAGAGATGCCAGGTATTGACCCTGACATTGTTGTACATGAAATTAAGACCTACCCGGACGCTAAACCCATCTGGTAGAGACTTCACCCGGTCCACCCCCATAAAGCAGCTGCTATCAAGTTTGAATTCGGAAAACTTATTAAAGCTGGCTTTATTTATCTCGTGGATTTGACCGATTGGGTATCTAATCTAGTTCCGGTTAACAAGAAACAAGGTATGATCTGTGTCTGTGTTGATTATAGGGATATCAACAAATCTTGTCCTAAGGACAACTTTCCTATCCCCTTCATTGACCAAATCATCGACAATTGTGACATAAGTAAAATATTCTCTCTCATGGACGATTTCTCCGGATATAATCAAATCAATATCTTACCCGCGGATCAACACAAAACCTCTTTCATTTGTCCTTGGGGAACTTTTGCCTACCAAAAACTGCCCTCCGATTTGAAGAATGTCGGTGCAACGTTTCAACGTGCTATGTCTTATGCTTTCCATGATATTAAGCACATTGTACAACCATATTTAGATGACCTACCAGTGCATTCCATGCATCGTAGTGATCATCAGGCCCACCTCCGAGCCATTTTCCTTCGCTGTTGGTTCTATCGTATATGCCTAAACCCACACAAATGTGTCTTTTGTGTGGATTCTGGTCGACTCTTGGTATTTATTGTGTCATGTCAAGGGATCAGGGTATATCCTTTGAAGGTCGAGGCGATTCTCAACCTCCCTCCTCCTTCTTCACTTTGACAGCTACAAAGTTTGCAAGGGAAGGCAAACTTTCTACGTTGTTTTATCCCAAACTACGTTGAGTTAACACTCGGGTTTACTCAACTATTAAAGAAAGGCTCTGAATTTGTATGGGACACCACTTCCAACAAAGCCTTCGATGCTTTGAAATTGACTTTAACCCTTACCCCACTACTTTTCCCGCCCGATTATAGTCGAGATTATTTCCTTTATCTCACTGCTTCAAACTTGACCATCACCATGGTTCTCTTCCAAGAAGACGATTTACATGATGAACATATCATTTATTATTTGAGTCGGAGTCTCATGACTATTGAATCCAAGTACTTACATGTTGAAAAACTAGCCTTGGAATATTTTCAAGCTGTCCAATGTTTTCGTCACTATATTCTATTACACAAGACCATTGTAATTTCGGATTGCAACCCTCTGCAACACATTCTTACATGTCAATTTCTAGGGGGGAAATACTCCAAATGGATAGTGATTCTCCAGTATTTTGACTTAGAATTTGAACGCACTAAGTCCAAGAAATCCTTGGTGTTTGCCGAACTAATATGTGACCTTCCCTCCATTGAGACAGAAAAGTGGCAGAGGATTCCTTACCTGATGAATCCCTTTTTCTGATCAATTCTGATGATGCTTGGTATGGAGATATTATCATTTATCTCTAGACTCAAACTTTCCGACCAGACCTCTCTAGTACAAACCGTCGTTTCATCCTCTATCAATCCCATCAATACATCATTCTCGGTGACACTCTTTATCGCCGAGGTGTTGACACTATATTATTGTCTCACCTTTGATGAGGCAGAGAAAGCTTTGAATGACTACCACTCTAGAGCATGTGGCGGTCATATGTCAGGGTATGCCACTACCCAAAACATCTTGTGAGTTGGGAACTTTTGGCCTTCTTTATTTAAATATTTTATAACTATCATCCATAAATTCCACACTTGTCAAACATACAACCATAAGATCATATCTCATCCCGTTCCTTTACACCCTGTAGTTTCTGTTGGACCTTTCGCTAAATGGGGTATCAATTTCATGACTTGTAACCCTCACTTGGTCAGGGGGCATGGATACATTATCGTATCCATGGATTATTTCATGAAATGGGATGAGGCGATGCCTACATTCGACAATACAGGAAAAACCATAGCTCTATTCATATTCAATCACATCATTTCACTATTTGGAATCCCACAATCTATCGTTACTAATCATGGTAGCCACTTTAGGAACTTCATGATGTCTAAGCTCAGAGAAAAGTTGGGTCTTCAACATGAAAACTCAACCCCCTACTACCCATAGGCCAATGGCCAAGTTGAAACAATCAACAAGGTTCTTATCACCATGCTTTGACGGATTATAGGAATTCACAAAACGAGTTGGCACACGATGTTATTTTTAGTATTATGGGATTATCAGACATTCGTGAAGTCTTCCACAGGGTTTACACCTTTCCAATTAGTGTATGGTTTATAAGTTGTCTTACCGATTGAATGTGAAATCCCATCGTTAAAACTAGTCGTTGAACTTCTTCCAAACACCTATGTTGAAGAAGAACGTTTTTTATATCTTATGCAATTGGACGAAGCCCGTCGAGATGCCACCCTAGTTATTGAAACCATAAGAAACACGTCAAGGCCCAATACGACAAACATGTCAAACCACATGTTTTCTCTGAGGGCGATATAGTTCTTCTCTATGAACAAGATCGAGATTTTCTAGGTGCCGGGAAATTCGAAGCTATGTGGCTGTGGTGAGGCCCTTATATCGTCAAACGAGTGTTGGAGAAGGGAGCCTATGAGTTAGTAGATTATGATGGCATTCCTTTGAGTGAACCCAGAAATGGGATTTACTTAAAGAAGTACTATGCTTAGACTATCTTTGCATGAGTGCTTGTATTTTACTTTATCATACTGTAGTGTGCTACGTTTGTGTGTTTTTATTATTTGGTTTCTACCCTCGACCACTTATCTTGCATTGTGCTTGGTTTTCAGATGTCAGAGTATTCATTACCCTACCTTGGCTTCGCCGATGGCACTAGTCATAGCACTCAAAACCTAGCTTCTGCTACATGGGAAATCTATGCACCCACGAACAAACTTATCAGTCTACATGGTGTTTTCCTCAGTCATGCAACCAATAATATAGTAGAGTATAACACCGTCATCAAATTGTTGACTAATGCTATCTCACTTAAGATTCGTCGCCTGGTTATACGATTTGATTCGCAGCTAATAGTGCTACAGTTAAGTAATGTATATGCTATTTGAAGTCCTACTTTGTTACGAGTATATTTACGAATTCGCCTCTTGGAACGTTTATTTTATTATATCAAGTATCAACACATTCCTAGATGTCTAAATACATTAACTGATGCATTGGCTAATTATGTGCTAGACAGACATCTGAGACATTTATAAATCTAATCACACATCACATGTATTATACAAAGAAAAAGAAGTCGGTAGAAGCCTCATGTGTGTGTGTATATATATATATATATAACGATCAAAAGTTTTTACAAAAATATTGTTTTTCGTCCGAAGACCAAAATATCAAAAATAAAGCTCATAGCTTCTACAAAAATAGCATCATGGATGTTGCTCTCGGTAACACACTACTTCTCGTGCTACCCTACAAAGAAATCGTCTCAATGGACCAGCCACGCCTATGATATGGCGCTGGAAACACCTCGGGATATCACTGATTGACATATCTAAGATCCCTATAGTCAAACCTTCCAGATTTTGCTTGATTTCTTCGTAGTCATCCACATCCCATCCTTCTACTACCACTGCTTATCCTTGCCTCTGGACAGGGGATGTACCTGGGGGCCAGAATGGCCCTACATCTGTATAGTCATGATATTTTTTATTAGTCATTGGATTGGAAAACACATAAACATATTTAATATTTTGAAAAAATTTACAAAAACACTATAAAAACAAAATGTATTTCTTACCTAGTTCCCCCCACTGAGAACCCTTAGGTAGCACTAAGTCAGGATCATTGCAAAAATCCAGCCTGACATATGCATAGTCATCGATCATCAAGATCTAAGGCTCCAACCAATTGAAAAATGTGTCATTATATATAATAATGGGACCTACCACATGTTGGGACATGAGATCACACCACCACTTCATCCGCGGATCTCGTGGTGCTGGTATATTCCAATCTACTTGTAAGAAAAAGTGATGGACTCTTTCTAGGAAGAAATATACCAAAATAGATCTGTACCCAAAATGTTTTAGATCCTCATTCTTTCTCTTGATCAGTTGGCTCTTCATACTACGGAGAATCCCATCACACCAGTTGAACACACGAGGTTCTGTGCATTCTATCACATACTAGAAATAGCTCTGCAGAGCCATGTGTGGAGAAGCACTCCCTACCATCCATGCAATGGTGAAAATGATGGTTCTCAAGGTCAGATCATGAAACCCTATGATATCCACCTTACCCTTATGCCGCTCGGCCCTAGGTTCACAATAGAGTCTAATGTATTCACTCATCGGTGAACCCCCACCTCGACCTCCTGTTAAGGTCACTTGCGCCCCACGATGGGATAGTCCTGTCAATAAGTATATGTCTTCGATGTCTAGAGAGAGCACATGAACACCCACATGGAATACTTGTTGGTCCACGTCCCACATACAGACCAAATATTCCAACAGTCGCAGTTGGGCTCTCATGCCCTGGATCTTGAAGAATTTTAATAGACCACATTGTCGTAGGGAATTTATGGTGCCAGGATCAATTAAATCCATTGCATAATCGTCTTCATGCTCTCTTTCTCTCCACTCCAACATATTTTCAATCAAAATACCTGCATGGAGATGAAAGAAGTTAACACCTTTAATTATCATGATTTAGAATTCTTTTTGGTCCACTGTATCTTTTTCTTTTGGGTTTTACGCCGCCACGACTGGGATTTGGTTACAGAGCAGGGTTTTTGCAGGTGAACCATTAGGAACCAGCATAAATCCTTGATTTTCCCAAGCCCTGATATAGGGCACTTGCGGCGGCCCCAACGCACGCATATGGTCCAAAAATTCACCCAAAAATTCATCTTTTAACCAGTTAAAATGAATTTTAAACCATTTAAAAGGAAGAAGACGAGGTACTTACTGTTTCCACGCAGACCATTCGTCGAGTGATTTCTCGAGATCTCCACAATCGACCGCTAAAATACGAGGTGAAAAAGGGTTTTTGGACAAATTTTTTGGTCAAATACAAATGAAATAGTGAAAATGAGTTCTTATCCCTATTTATCACATTTTTTACTTTTTATAAATATATTTTATATTATTCAAATGTATTTTCTCAAAAACCTAATGGTCTCGTGAGTGTTGCTTCTCGCATATGGGCAGACTAGGGTTCCAAATAATGAAGTATAGACATTTTTTTGCGATTTGTTTGTCTTTTTTGTCTCATGCGCGATTACTTTTTAGGGTTTTTTAGAAAAAACTCGAGCTTAGTATTTGTTCGTTCTCATGCTCGAAAAACGATGAGAACGTAACCGAGTATACTATTGTCGTCTTTTCATACTCGTCATGGTAACACAAAAATAACACAACCTACGGAGTAACTTTTAAGCTCTTTTCACACTCCTTAAAAATGAAAATATTTCCAAGCAACCTTGTTATGTTCACACTCGTAAAAGTATTTGAATAAAATGTTCGATGGACGATAGTTTATCACTTTTTCGATCCTGCCAAACTATTTTATGAAAAATGAACTGAGAGAGTTCTCTTTTAAGTGTTTTTCTGGACTCTATAAAGATGAAAAACCTTCGAGTTTTCTATCTTTGGACTCATTAAACAAACATCGAAAGACCCATATGAGACCAAACCACTCCTTCTTAGGGTTCGTTAAAACTTCTCTGAAGGACTCGTCTGAAGGATGAGCTTACATCAACAAGAATATGTTATCCTCCTCAAGCTTGCGTAAAAATAAAGAGGTACTCGCCAGAAATAGTGGGGGGGGATTTGGGAAAGTGATGTGTCTTTGTATTTGTGTTAGTGGCAGTAAGCGTCGCTCTTGAACATGGTACCCCCTTCAACGTTTGAATCTGGGTTGGGAAATCCATTTGTCTCTCATCTGATTTTCTACAAGTTCATATCTTGGGTCGTCTTTGTGTCAATGCTGCCAAGACCAGTGTCGTTCCATTCATATGTTCAAGAGAAGTTCAACCAAGCTCTCTATTGATTCAACCATCTGCAATTGTCAATTCCTACCATGTCGGCCTTCCTTGTGTCAGTTTCAAATCATGTTCGTAATTTTCTCTACCCTAAATATGTTATTTATTTCATGTCATTTGATGGGGGATATATCAAGGCCCTCCTGTGACGAGTCTTTTCCTGTCAACTTTAGCTCATTATCCAGGAACAAGACTTAGAAATTATTTAGTACCTTAGATCCAGCATGCCTCAATGGCAGGTTTCTTCACTTTCGACAGTGGATTTACATCATTGATCCTTGATTGAGAGATTCCATCGAGTGCTCGACTTCTACTCATCTATTAACACTCGTTGGATTGTACTATTGTACCTTGGGAGTCATTGACATCAATGGTGATTTCATTCGTGCTTGTTAACGGTTTTCATTAACGACCAGTAATCAAGTGGTTTCTAACCATGTTCGACTTCAGTGCCTACAATCACATGGCTAGATTCGTACTAACGGTAGACGAGATTGAAGACCTTGGACCTCATCATTTTTTATCCAGGTTGCAATGGAGTATTTGTGATTTAAATTGACACATAGATCCACTTTGTATGTCTAGTGGCTATGTCTATATCTGAGTTTTCCAATACATAGATCCACAGTGTATTCCTAGTGGCTATGTAAAATCTTGATGACATGGATCCACATTGTATAATTGGTGGCCATGACTTATACTTATGATTTCAATCATTTATAGTCTAAACATGGGAATGCCTACTTTAGACATGGTATAATATTGTGCAGATGCTTGATTGTTTGTAGGTTCCCAATTGGTGCACTCCTTGTTCCCGACACACACACGCATTTTTACAAAGTATTTCGGCTGTCATGAGTTCTAGCCTCATACTTTGGGGGGGATTATGTTACACATTATTTTGGTCATTCTAATGATGATATCATAGACATGTGTTCAGGCTCCTAACATGACTTTTTGCCTGAGAAAAGAAACTTTTTTTCCTCCTCTACAAGGTTGCTTTTCAGAAAGGGTCCACAGGCTGCTCATACTACACAGTGCAGAAATCTATCATTTTTGCAGGCTACTCTATGGATGGCCCGGGGAATTTTTGCAGGCTACTAAATAGGTAGGGTGCGGTGGCATTCTTAGATAAAAGAGGAAAGAGGTTTCATGAAGTTTCTAGAAGGGATACTTCTAGAATGTGAGGTGGTGTCCATATGGTTGTGATCCTACTGGTTTCTCTGATTTGGTGGGATCATCCTCATCCTTTTAACAACTTCACCTTCTCCTATATAATCATGGGGTTCTCATGGAAAAGGTTAAGAAAGAAGAAGTAAGATTAAGCAGAGAATTGATGAAAGAATAGGCTGAAGACTGTGTGAAGAATATTATTCTTATTGATGCTTGAGACCTCCATTTTTCCATCAATCTTTTGTGTATTAACTTCATGCAAATTTCGGAGCAAGTGTATGTGTGTGTTGGAACAAAGGACTATTAATATTATGGTAGCTTCAGGAGGTATGAGCCTCTATTGTGACCTATGATGAGATTATAATATTTTGGAAAGAAGCAAAGAAGTGAAGGAAACCCTAGACATGTTGTCGGCTACAGAAATATATTTAATATGAAATTATTAGTACCCAAGAGGAGAAGTCAGCCCCAGTAAGCCTGCCCAGACTACTATAAATGCAGGGCGCCAGTTCTCATTATTCACATCTTAGCAATTGTAGAGAGAACTGGATCTACGCAGAATAGTGGCAGTCTTGTGCGCAAGTCTCTGGGAAAGTGTGTGCTAGATTCTGGGTGGGATTATCTGATCAGCTTGGTTTCTATTCTTGCTTGGTGCATTAGCCTCTCTTGGCTATTGGATTTCTACCAATATTCTCTTCTCTGTCAAGGTCAAGGTGCTCGCAGGGTGGCTTCGTCCTATGGTTGGGTGACGAGGGTATCGTCAATAGTAAAACGAGCACACTCTTTTATATTCTAACAGGTTATGGGCCCACACCTCCTTCATTCAGCCTAAAACACTGGAAGGAAGCATAGTCATTAGATATTGAACTTGTTGAGGAAATTTCGCTAGGGTTACTAGCATGAGCAGCTTCGAAAACATTGTAGATAGGGTTACTAGCAGAAGCAGTTGCAGAAACCCTAATTCTCAGATCCGACACCTTGTGATGGAGCATCTCACTCAAGGAGAAGATATTCAGATGCACCCTAGTTCAACGCACCTTTTGTCTCTCTCAGAAGACAAAAATGATGAATTTGAAGTTTTGGATCAAGGCATGACTAGTTACCAGTCAACCGAAGGCATGAGCAAAACGATCAGTCTCTTACACTACTCAACACTCACTGGAACGATTGAATATGACATGTGGTAATCAATAGTGGTGCTTCTAGGAACATGACGGGAGATCAATATAGACTCTCAAATCTAAATGAGAAGAAGACATCTTACAAAGTGGAGCTTGGAGACAAAATCACTTACCCCATCGAAGGATTTGGACAAGCCTCCGTCAAGTTGAAATCAGGTAACCATGTTCACTTAAGAAATGTTTTATATGTACCTAGTTTAGAAAAGAATCTTGTGTCAATATCATGTATAGAAGACAAAGGAAACATAATATCCTTTGTGGATGGAAAGGTGTTATCATGGCATAAGAACTCCAGCATAGAGAATGCTAGGGTTATTGGAAGTCGTGAAGGAAATCTGTATAGACTACTAGAACAAAATGAAGAATCTCTCGTACATGACGAAGTCAACCCTAATGAGATTTGGCATAGAAGGTACACTCATATCAATTATCAAGCATTACCTTTTCTCAGAAGAATGGTTGAAGGAATACTATAATTGAAATATACACATGAAGGAATCTACAAGGGATGTGCCCTTGGGAAGAAAATCAAGAAACCATTCCCAAGCAGCAACAACAGATCTAAGGAGATCCTAGATCTAATACATTCAGATGTTTGCGGTCCAATGTCAGTCAAATCCCTAGGAGGATCTCTTTACTACGTAATCTTCATAGATGACTATTCAAGAAAGACGTGGCTATACCTACTGAAGACAAAAGACAGAGTATTCAGCAAGTTCCAAGAATTCAAAGTAGAAATAGAAAACCTCACGAACAAGAAGATCAAGACATTAAGAACAGATAATGGAGGAGAATACACCTCAAAGGAGTTCATTGCATTATGCAAATTGACAAGGATTAGGAGGGAGCTGACTGTTCCTCATAATCCTCAAAAAAATGGTGTGTCAGAAAGAAAGAACAGATCTATCGAAGAAACCATAAAATCCTTATTGAATGATCAAGGTCTATCCATGTTCTTATGGGGAGAAGAAACAATGACGGCAATATATGTGCAGAACAGAAGTCCTCATCATATATTGAGGGACATGACACCATAGGAAGCCTTCTCAGGTAAGAAACCTAATGTGGAAAACCTAAGAATATTTGGATGTCAAGTTTACTCTCATATTCCCAAGGACAAAAGGAATAAACTAGAACCCTCAGGAAAGAAGGGGATGTTCATGGGATACAATGATTCATCCAAGGCCTATAGAATATATATTCTAGAACAACACAAGATCGAATTTAGCAGAGACGTAACGTTCAATGAAAGGATGGCCTTTAGGAAATCCATCAAAGAAATTATAGAAGAAGAAGAGCTTGAAGAACCTAATGAAGAAAACACAGAAAATGAAAACGACGAAAAGGATCAACCTGATCATCCTATGGAGCCATGTGAAAACACTGATTTAGATATCGTATCGAAGACTAATAAATGAACATCTTGGCTTGAATCTACATTACAAGATGCAAAAAGACTCAAGGTTCCAGAAGGAACATTCAGGAAGAGTAAAATATCGAAAAGATTCTCAAGTTATGCAACATACATGACGAAGCTTCTAAATGAAGAACCTACCACATTTGAAGAAGCAGTTCAAAAGGGACAATGGAAAGAAGCTATGATGGATAACCTCAAAATGGGTATACAAGATCAAACATGCAGCAGACAGAAGCGTGGATAAATACAAGGCAAGATTCGTGGCCAAAGGGTTCTCCCAGAAGAAGGGAGAAGATTATGACAAAACCTTTTCTCCGGTGGCTAGGTATACCTCCATCAGAGCTATCATATCTCTTGCCGCTTCCATGGGATGGAATCTATATCAAATGGATGTAAAGACAACTTTTATGAATGGAGCAATTGAAGAAGAAGTATATATTGAACAACCTCAAGGGTTTGAGGTACATTCCAGAGACACTCACGTTTGCAGATCGAAGAAAGATCTATATGGACTCAAGAAAGCTCCAAGGGCTTGGTATGCCAGAATGGACAGCTATCTAACAAGACTTGGTTTCTCCAAGAGTCATGCAGATCCAAACCTTTATTAGAAAGTCGTGGATAATGCACCTGTGATTCTACTATTATATGTCACTATCCAATGCAAGAAGGAATTAGCTTCTGAATTTGATATGAAATATCTAGGTCTCATGCATTGTTACTTGGGACTAGAAGTATGGCAGAAGCATGGTGAAGTATTCCTTGGACAAGGAAAGTACGCAATAAAGATCCTTCAGAAGTTTGGAATGATGGACTGTAAGTCCATGGACACTTCTATGAATGTGGATATAAGAAAAGTGAAAGTCGTAGATTTCGATCCAGTAGATCCATCTCTATATCGACAACTAATTAGATCATTGATGTATTTGGTAAATACTTGACCAGATATTTGCTTTTCTATAAATACATTAAGTTCGTTCTAGGTGGAACCTAGACAAGAGAATTGGATAGATGCAAAGCATGTCCTAAGATATATTCGTGGGACAATAAACTATGGCTTGAGATATACCGTATCCAGTGATATCCAACTTCATGGATTCACAGACTCTGATTGGGCAGGAAGTGCAGAAAACAGAAAGAACACTTCAAGTATGTGTTTCAGCTTGGGCTCCTCTATGATATCTTGGGGCAGCAGGAAACAAAAGTCTATCGCACTCAACACAATAGAAGCAGAGTATATGGCAACATGTGAAGCATGCACAGAAGCAGTATGGCTAAGGAAGTTAATCTTCGATTTATTTGATCAGATTCCAGAATCGACCATAATATATTGTGATAATCAGAGTTGTATAAGATTATCAGAACATCCAGTTTTTCATGAAAGGTCGAAACACATTGAGATCAAATACTACTTTATTCAAGATAAAGTCCAGGAAGGAGAGGTAAAGCTCGAGTATATCCCCACTGATGAGCAGACAATAAACATCCTGATGAAACCTCTATCCAGAATAAAGTTTGCATATTTTCGAGAGAAGATGGGGATCATGGAAATAACTCCCTTAGATGAAAGGGAAGACTCTCCAAGTTAGGAGGGAGCACTGAAAATATTATTGAAGAATTTATAATTATTTTAAAAATAGTCTAGATTGGATAGATTCTTTCCTGTTCGGAAAGCGGATTGAGATTTCTGATAGACAGTGACTTCCCATTATGGTTAACATGGGAAGTAGTCTGATTATTGATGTATCATAGACAATGAATTCCCATTATGTTAACATGGAGAGTGGTCTAGGGCAGTCTCTCTTCTTGAGGGTTACTCAAGAATACTAGCCCACCTCACCAGACAACAATTTCTCATTGTGGTTAACATGAGGAATGGTCTGTTTTAGAGGTTGATACAGGACAATATTTTCCTCTTGCGGTTAATAGAGGAAATGGTTCAGACGATCATTCCTTAGGGTTATACATTCTCTCCAGGGTGCACTTTGATTAGTGTAGGAGGAATGGCCAAGGGTGGGGAATGGTCCAGGCTCAACTATCAGGGACAAACATTCCTTAGGGTTTTACATTCTCTCCAGGGTGCACTTTGATTAGTGTAGGAGGAATGGCCTGGGGTGGGGAATGGTCCAGACTCGGACATTCCTTAGGGTTTATACATTCTCTCCAGGGTGCACTTTGATTAGTGTAGGAAGAATGGCCCAGGGTGAGGAATGGTCTAGGCTCAGAAATTAGAAACAATCATTCTTCCTTGTTTGAGAAGAATAGGGAAGATAGCCCATTGTTGATGCTCTATACTGAGGGTAGTATTCTTTCAGATCTAACAAATGTGAGTGAAATATTGGCCCAGATGATTCAGTTTATTCTTAACAATATTTTCTGTGCAGGTTGTCATCAGATGATTGTTATGGAGACTGTATGTCTCCAGACAGTAGAGATATACTACTGTGGTGGATATGTTCCACTGGTTGTGACTATGTGTCATGTAGTTTGTACTACCATGGATAGACACAGTTGTGTTCTATCAATTGATATTGTACCAATTGTCATAGGAGATTATCCAGTTGGATAATAATGACAGTGCTCGTGATACTACCAATTGAATGGTTTGTTTGTGCTTAAGACCACGCCTCCCTAGCTAGGAGAGAGTGTTAATATTATGGTAGCTTCGAGAGGTATGAACCTCTATTGTGACCTATGATGAGATTAGAATATTCCGGAAAGAAGAAAAGAAGTGAAGGAAACCCTAGACAAGTTGTCGGTTGTAGAAATATATTTAATATGAAATTATTAGTACCCAGGAGGAGAAGTCATCCCTAGTAAGCCTGCCCAGACTACTATAAATACAGGGTACCAGTTCTCATTATTCACATCTCAGTAGTTGCATAGAGAATTGGATCTGTGCAGCACAGTGGCAGTCTTATGCACAAGTCTCTGGGAAAGTGTGCACTAGCTTCTGGGTGGGATTATTTGATCAGCTTGGTTTCTATTCTTTCTTGGTGAATTAGCCTCTCTTGGCTATTGGATTGCTACCAGGATTCTCTTCTCTATCAATTTCAAGGTGCTCGGAGGGTGGCTTCGGCCTATGGTTGGGTGACGAAGGTACTGTCAATGGTAAAACGAGCACAATCTTCGATATTCTAACAAGGACCACTAAACGGGAACTTGCGACATCAAGGAAATTCGGTTGTATCTTATACTTTTCATTAATATAATACGGTGGCACGTCTCTTTCCCATAAAATGATTAGTGTTTTATTACATGACTCCTTGATCACATGTTTAGGTTGTCATTGAATTCTACTATTGTTGCTTTCATGTTGGTTGGTTTGTGTTGTCGCAAATCTGATTCTACAAGAACACTAGAGTGAAGCAGGGACAACAAAGATATAAGTAAGTGATTCATAAGGTATGTTATCTATTCCTCTTTGGATAGTAAACTCAATTATTGCAACCTAGGGAAAACATCTTGTTCCGTCTTGTTTTGTTCTAAATCCAAGTGGATCTAGGGGGATCAGTTCATGTCCACATTTACCAATTTAACCAATAACACTTGGGAACCTGGATCAAATAATGTATCTATCTTAATGTTCTTAGATACAACCCTTATCTGAAATAATTAATTAATCTTTCTTTCATCATCATGAGATTCATTATTGGAATTTGAACTAGCATGAATGAAATATTTACTTTATACTCCAACCGTTGTGATCTTTTCTTCGTCTCCCGAATCAGAACCAAGATCTTGTTGCACTATAGAAATGGTCTTTGTCTTCCCCTTTCCACCGAAATGTTTTGGTCTTTTCTCTAGATGTAATTTCCAACAATGTTCATCATCGTGACCATTCTTCTTTCAATGAGTGCAAGATTGTTTTCCTTCTTCCCTCTTTACAATGGTGGTATTTTTGTCCTTCCTTTTAAACTTTTTAAACTGCTTATGTGGGAAATTGGAAGGTTTCTTTGTGGGATCTGCTGGAACATTATTTTCCCTATTCTCAAGGTGAGTGGCCTGCACAAAAACTTTGTCAAGACTGGTGGGGTTAAACAATAGTAAAGTATGACGAATATAACTATGAAGTGCACCAATATACTTCATTAAAGTTTCATAAGGATCTAAAGGAATGTTTAATGCAAGAGATTTCTTCCCAAATTCTTCTATGAAACTTTGTACAGTTTAACCTTTACTTTGTCTTAAATTTTTCCATTCCATCATTGCTTTATGTAAATAACTCAATGGATACAATTGCTTCCTTATTGTTGATTTAAATTCCGACCATGAGGAAAGAAGATTACAACACTTGCTTCTATCCTGAAGTTTGCTCTCCCACCATACGAGAGCAGTGCCTTCCAATTGAAGACGACCAATTTCACTTTAACTTCATCTTCATCAATCTATTGAACATGAAAATATACTTCAACCTGTCGGATCCAATTATCTAGATTTTCAGGATTAGCATATCCATTAAGCATAGGTAAAGAAAATTTTACATCAAGCTTTAATAATGGTTTCTTAAAAGAATATTTATGGCTAGAATGATGAGAATGATGAGAATGATCAGAGGAAGAAGAGATAGAACTCGATGGTGAAGATGGAGGCTTAGGAGCGTCTCCTCCAGTCTCTTGATTCACTGAAGCATTATCATCTGTTTGTGCTTCCTTTTCCTTCCCTTTCTTCTTAATCCTCTTCTCGTAGTCTCCATACATTTTCTTGACCATTTTTTACATGCGATAGAAGACCATATGGAATTTTTTCTCTTGTTCATCATGCTTGTCCTCTTCAGCCATTTTCTTCCTTCGGGATGCACGACCAACTCCTGGGTTGAAAGTATTCAGTGTTCCTTCACCTTGTTTATTCTTGTCTCTAGTAAGCATTCACACTCAAAAATTCAAGTCAAATATGAGTTCTTTGATACCAACATGATCCATGATTTTTTCATCGATGTGACTTATTAAATAATTGTATTAAATGACAATAAAATGAAGTGCACCATAAATAAGGAAAAAATCAATAATGAAGAGACATGTGCATCATATATGAACACAAAAACTTGATAACGGAGTTCATCCCTGGTGGAATACGTCTCTGGGTCCTTCTCTCAAATGGGTAGGCCTTTTTATCAACTTGGAAAAAGAATTTGGAAAAACACATAAGTATACCTCATTTTGGAGTTAAGCTGCAGAAGCTTTGCTCAGAAAAAAAAAAAAAAACAACACCATTGAATTCGTGAAGTTGAATTACCCAAAAAATGTCTGTCTCCATGCCTCGATCTGAGTCTGGTACTTTTAGGCCCATGAGAAATTTTGTCTCAATTTGTGTGCCTGTAGTCTGCATTAATGAATTTCCTTCTGCATCATTTTATGTGCCCTAGTACGACCTATCGTGTGCCCTAGTTTGACCCCTGTGCACTGACAAAATCCAAATTTTAAATAAAAATTGGGGGCAGAGTTAGCAATGAGGCCATTTGGCCTATTAGTTGGTGGATGTATATTAAGGCACTTTGTTGGGGGAGTTTCCAGGGTCAAACCCACAGACCTTCCATTTTAATACACCGTGGGTTATATATATGTGTTATGGTTTGAATCCTGTGGGATCTCCTACTAAATTTTGCGATGTCGATAAGTTTGGAGGATTGTGGCTCCAACCGACAGATATGGATTGATATGGTTTAATATGGTGGATTGGGGGTTGGCACCAACCAACCCCACATTTTTTTTAAATATTTGGTTGTTGGGCATCCTTATGATTTTGCTCATTTCCACGTGGCATCCCATGACTGGGCCACATGGCGGCCTTTCATTGGCCCACATCACCATATTGCACAGATATGCCACATCACCTCTACCACATCATACTACCATGTCACATGTCGAATGGCTGTATGGTTTTCCACATGGTTGTATGGACTGCCATGTGGCACTTTCCCATTTTTCCACGGGTTGACCGAAAAAGTCCAAAATCAAGTGACACATGATTGCCTCAGGTGCTTCCACGCCATCATGACACGTGTCACCTTCTGTGTGTGCCAAAAACTTTGTATAAACATTGAAATCATATGTAATGATGTTGACATCAGCAATACAAATGTTCACTCATCCCTATTGACTGAGCTAGGTTGACCAAAACGTTTACTACAAATATATTTTGATCTGTAACTTCGTTTGATGATCTGTTTACGTCGTTGGAAATATTTTGATGTGCTCTTCGCAATGATGCCAATTTCAATGAGTTTTGAGGAGATTTCATTTTTTTCCTTTTCGCTGTCTGTTGAGGCCATTCTAAGCTTCCTAAGGCACTTATGTGAATTCTGAGTTATCCTTAGTTTTCTATGGATTCTTTTTGGATCAATAAATATTGTGTGAGGATTTTTCTAAATCAATGATGACTTAGAAGAAGGGTAGAAGAGTGAGATGAATCGCGACAGCTAAGTAAAATTAGGGATAGGGTCCTTACTATGAGGAAGAAGAACGATAGAAGTGGGGAGGAGAGATTGAAGAGTGCAGTATTCAGGGGGACTATTTTCGACTACGTCCAAAAGGTTGTTATTCAAAACGAATGCATAAACTGTATAAGTGATAGAAACCAACCAGTTTTTTAAGCTCATATCTCCTCAATGAAGCACACAAGTATTCCTAGTATGAAAGATTTAGGAAAAAAGAGGGACCCATAAGAAAAAATAAAATGGGTTGTTGTGGGAGGTGATCCAAAACACTGATTTGTTTGATAAAACATCCCCTCTATTTGATAAAATATCCCCTCATAAATGTACCAATTTTCAAGGTTGCAGGCTGCAAGAGATTCATCCCTTGTGTTATGCTTTAGTCTGTGCTTCTTTTTAGCACAGATTGCGTGTTATTTAGCTTATGATACTGAAGTGATTTCCTCTTAATGTATGACCACTTTGTGTCATTTTTTCATGTAGTTAATGGTGTGAAGAGGGTACCTCCATGGATTTGAGTATATGAATATGTTCAATTTTTGATGCATGGTTTAATGATCTGGTATAGCTATTAGAACTGTTGAATTCTTAATTGCTCATAACATTATTCTGTCCATAGATTCACCTTAAAGTTGCCTCACATGTCTATTTTGTATTTCTTCTAAATTCGCCCCTTCTCAAAATTAAATAAAACTATGTGAAGCACTCATGGACACATGCCTCTTCATGGTGAATGTCTTATTATTAGTTTTGGTATTGTTTGAGGGCCGATATTTTTATAAAAAAGAGATAGAGAGAGAGAGAGACGAAAAAAAACTTACCCATAATTTTGCATAATTTCTACTATTAATCAACATGGTTTTAAGACTCGCTCTAGGTATTATCCCATGGGGTGCCTCTACGTAGTTTCATTTAAAACCTGGAACATATCAAGGGATAACATCTAAAATGAGACCATTTTTAGGGAATGGAATTTGAAGATATCTTTCCCCAGGGATATGACATTGCAAGTCTGATACTTGAAGGTGAACAAGTTTTAGATGCATGGTTGTTAGTTATTTCACCTGTCGACTCCACAGAAAGAAGACATGGAATCTAATAGAAGATATACTAGAAGAAACCCAGATCCTGAGTCTACTACAGTATAATCAAACCCCAAGAAGCTCATGACCTAGAAAAATCTCAGAGAATGTCAAATATCTTCGCCTCTAGGTAACCCTAATTTGGAAACTTATCATTATGTTGTTCATGTAGGTATTGAATCTTTAGAGATAGACGATATACCTATTATTTCCACTTATATTTCTAGGCTACATTTTGAACCCTTAATAGATTTATGGAATTCACCTTTAGGATTTTGTCAAGAAGTGAGCTCTTCCTTTAATCCCTTCCTGAAAAACCATATTAACCCTCCATCTGTTGAATCTCGTAACGTTGTCTTGTAGAACCTCGTCGCCAATTTAGGAGGAGGAAGAGATGGGGGAAAACAACCTCCCCCACCACCTTTAAACCCTTGGTTCATGGCCTAATTCAACCCTTGAAATATTCCTGCTCACATCCATGAACTACCTGAAAATTACTTGAAGTTGTTGCCCAAGTACAATGGTGAACCAACACTATTTGTTGAAGAACACCTAACAACCTTCCAGGATTTCACTGATAACCTTTTCATGGAGAATGACAATTTATTCATGAGGTTGTTTGTCCAAACCTGAGAGGGGAATGTTCGTAATGGTTCAGAGAATTCCCCACAACTTCTATTTGCAGTTGGCAGGCTCTTAAGTCTATGTTTATGAAGAAGTGGAGGGAGAACAAGGACAACCTTTATTACCTGACTAAGTTTGGCTCCCTCAAAAAGAAATAAAATGAGTGTGTTGTTGATTTTAACAAAAGGTTTAATAATATTTACAACAAGATTCCAAGAGAAATAAATCCTTTGCAACAAGCAACCAAAGTCACATATGTTGGGGCTTTTGATGTAAATTTTTCCATGGCATCAAGAGAAAGAAGAGCCCCTAGTTTGTTGATAATTCAAGATGATGCAACCGATATTGAGGGAAATATGATTGAAACATGAAAGATGAAGAAAAATTTCTATCAAGCATAAACAAATAAAATTAAAGAAGGTTGTGATCCTTCAGATCCAACCAAAAATGCTCATGAAGATCAAATGGATGAAATGTCTAGACTGATAAGATATTTCACAAATTAAATGTCTAGATTTGAGATGGAGAATGGAAATTCTAACAAATCCCCTCAAGAAGGAGGGGTGAGGAACCCTAATAAGTTTAGGAGGCCTTTTAATCCTCAACTCATGAGGAGAGAGAGAAGAAACGATGAGAAACCCATTCATCCTCTTGTACAAACTAATGATCAGAATAACCCGGAGGAGGAAAAAACATATGAAGGACATGTTGATAAACTAGAAGATATACATCTATTGAAAGAGGGAAATATTACCATGCACTTAAATTAAGATGATTATGAAGACTCCCTGAGCATCAATAATCAAATCCCCAAAAGTGGATCTAATGAAAAAGTATTGTACTCTTCTCAATACAAGATGTTTGTTGATGCACTGCAGCCTTAGATGCACAAGAAGTATGATCTCAAAACTAGGAATAAAGTTGTTAACCAAGACATTCAACTACAAACTAAGAATATTAACCCAAGTATTTCTATCGATAAAGTCAAAGAACTAAAAAATATTATCAAGACTAAAGAAGTTGGTGAAAATTCAAAGGAAGAGAAGGAGGCAAAGGAACTCGAGGAATCAATTCCACCCTTCAATATTGAGAAAGGTCTTTCCAAAATCAAGATCCTAGCCCCACTAGACGAGCTAGCTAAAAATCCATCATACCACAATAAAATTGAAAAAGTCATACAGGGGAAGATCGCATCAAGTTCTCTTGATGCTGTGAATTTACAAGATGAGTCTCCCACTATAGTTTTTGGCCCTCACATAGATGATAAAGAAGAGTTAATTTCACCTTTATATGTGACCCTAAATATCCATGACAAAATGATACATAATTTTATGCTTGACTCTAGAGAATCTCATAATCTTATGCCAAAGGTAGTAATGGAGAAGTTGGGGTTAGAAATAACCATACCTTACCATGACCTCTACTCTTTTGATGCCAGAAAGGTGAAATGTGATGGAATGATGAAAGACATGGTGGTTACCTTAGCTTAGCTTCTTGTTAAGAGTATCATGATGGATGTGTTGGTAGTTGATGTACTTGCAAACTATGGCATGCTGATATCCTATGTGGTCAGTGATCAAAACAAATCTATAAATCACCCCATATATGTTGTTGATGAAGACTCAGGCTATTTCATTTTCACCATAAATGAAGAACACAAAAAATCCTTGACTCCTATAATTTCTGTTATGAGACTTGATAAAGAAATCCATGGTACATGGAAGATGTATTTTGATGGAGAATATTCAAAGGAATTAGTGGGAGATGGAGTAGTCCTCATTTCCCCTAAAAAATAAGAAATCCATTTGTCCTACAAATTGGATTTTGAAGCCACTAACAATGTAGTTGAGTATGAGGCCGTAATACTTGGTTTGGAAGCAACAATGAAGATGCATATCACCGAGTTGGTAGTGTAGTGTACCCCTTTTCAGTACCGAGGTTTCCAAACCTCTCAGTTACCATTCTATACATGAATGTTTACATAATTCGTACAAGAATTATAACCACATGCATTTAACACACTTAATTCTCAGAGTAAAATATATATACGTTACTGGTACAATTAAACAAGCCATAGCATTCAACAGTAACTCATTTACACAGCGGAAAACATGATACATAAACAGCACAGTCATGCCAAATGTGATAAAACATAATTCAGATACTTATCTTTTAACGACTGTAGAATTCACCAACCAAGTGCAGGCCTTCCATGAACCTCCCAGCCTTAGACCACACTGTTCATCATCTCAACAGTGGGTCACCCCCGAGCTGGGACTGAGCTCCACCCCAAGGCAAGGAATCCTAGGCTAGGTTGAGGTTACAGGGAAGATAGCACATGCACAACCACCAGGAAGAAATATCTCCCAGGAATCTCCCTCGCTCACTACCCACAGACCCTCATTCCCCACATGCCTGTTCCACCCCAGGAGAGTGCACCTTTTCTGTCACCCAGACAGTCCTTCGGCTGCCAGTCTCCCTTACCTTGGGTTATAGGAACAGACCGGACCGGAAGTCTCCGGGCTCTATGGCAGCTACAGGGTTCCTTCCAGGAGTTCTCTTCTCCCTATGTGCACTCTCTCACCTGGAGGAGTCGCTCACAGGCCAACAAGCCTCACGCAGTCGCGTACTGCATGGTCACAACAATCCACGGGGAACACAGGAAAAGACTCTCCGAAAACTGGATTCGACAATCACAGGATGGATTCACAGTCATGGCTTAGGAACAGGGAATGCTTACATAGGCTCGCTCATCTTTCCCGAACAAGCAAGACTCTTCCCCGAAATCAACACAGGATTCACGTAGGCTGGGGTTACATGTACGGGATTTCTAAGAATCTGACACAGACTCCACAGCTCTGGACAGGGGTGTACACAGATTCTTCAGGACAAACACAGGCTTTCTTTTCTGTATCAGAATTACACGAGGGTCTCTTGCTGACTGGCTTCCCTTGATCACCCTCAGGACAGACGGATCGAATGGATGAGAACCCCCTTCACGGCTTACTTCCTCTATTTTATTTGCATGCACCAAGGTTGACACTTGTCACCCTGGAAACTGCATGCGTTCCATCTGTACGCCTTCCTCCCACCACTTGGGAAATCACGTGTCCTTCCAAAAGGACTTAGGATAAAAATAATATGCACATGGCTTTTTAGGAATAATATTAAAATATTACTCCAGGCCTAAGCCCCCTAGGCTTAGCCCCTAGGCTCAACACTCAGCCCCTTTTCCCACCTTTCATCCCCTAATCCCTTGCCCACTCTGTGGTTGCTTAGTCCCCCATCACTCATTCATTGTGGTCGGTCTGCACCTGGCGGTGTTTATATTTTATCAAATATTTTGCATACATATAAGTACAACAACAGGCTCCTGGCCTTCAAACACTTAGGCTTCCTGGCCTAACAACCACATAAGTTTTCCAGCTTATACAAAGCTTGGCTCACCAGCCTATAGAACACATTTACAATTCATTGCATATATCATGATCTGTAACGGGGCTCGGCCTTGGGGACACTACAATCCCCCTCCCCTTATTTTTGCACTGTCCTCAGTGCAACTTACACTGCCTCTGTGTGT
>ML782252.1:303188-331272 GCA_009831015.1 Picea engelmannii
TGATTCCCTTTACAGCCCCAACACTCCATGGGTGGAGGCCTTGGCATCTGTTCACTCCCTTCAACTTTCCTGGGCTCTTTAAAAGATGACTGTCCCCAAGGACTGTTTCTGAAAAAGGAAGGCTTGCTTCCCTTCTGCCTCTGCTCTTTCTTAAACCTATTCTGGTCATCCCAAGCCTTCCGAAAGGTAGGATTTTCTCTTTGTTGTTCGTATAGGCATTTCTCCCTTCTTATGGTTTCTTCCATGGTCTTAGGATCATCGTATTGAATCTTGTCACCAATGGAAGGTGGAAGTCCACTCAGATACCTCTGAATCTTGACAACTTCATCCTTGATGAATGGAACATACTTCAGTAGTTCCAGAAAATTTCGTTCATACTCATCAATGGTCATACTACCCAACTTGAGTTCGAAGAACTCCTTCATCTTTCTGTCATAGTATCTTTTAGTCAGGTATTTCTTCTCAAAATACTTCTTAAATTCCTTCCACGTGACCTCTTTCTCTCTGATGTGTTGCACTTGCACAAACTGATCCCACCACATGGACGCTTTTCCTTTCAGCTGGTACATTGCAATTCTACCTTCTGCACGGGCAGAATAATTCTACAGTTGGAAGTATTTCTTCATGCCCAGCAACCATGTCTCAGCATCTTCCTCCTTCTTATGTTCTCCATCGAATGTTGGAGGCTTAATCTTGTTCATTTCTCCTTTCAATTCCTCCCTTCCATATTTCTGATGTTTTCTGGTAGGGGACGGGCTCGAACTACTGTGTGTCTCCCTGTCCGAATGTTTTTGGGAGCGACTGTGATGTCGGCTACCACTCCTCGATCTGCTTCTTCTCCCATGATTTCTGCGACTCTCTATAGTACCTGAGTCTCTTCCCTTCTCAATTTTATTCTCTATTCTTTCCAGTCTCTTCATCATTTTTAAATTGAATTCACCCTGCTGATCCCAGATTTTCATGAGCTTCCGGCTATCAGCTAGGCGAGCCTAGGCATCTTTCTGCAATATTTCAATGAGTTGCATCATATGTTCTTCCTTACCCATCTATTTTCCGTTCCCATTAGAGTTCGATACTTCGACTCCCTGGTTAACATCCTTTCCTTCCCGTTCATCTTCTAATTCAGGGGTAATTTGCACTCTTCCCCACTCCATACTCGACGTTGATTAATTGGAGCTTTGGCCTCTGTTGTATTATGAACACGCACTATGAAATCCAATTCAAAATTGTCAGGCCATTAAACTTCATGAATAATCCACAACATTTATAACTAATACGAACAAGAACGAAAGACATTTCAACTTCACAAAGTTTTCCAAGCTCTGTCTGGTTCTGCGATTTCTAGGGTTTCTTGAAATTCTCCTATTTCCCTATCGGGAAATTTTCCTCCTACAGGAAACTCTTCGAGGTCTCCCTTCCTTCTATCAGGGTTACCTCTATCGGGGTTTTGAAACCGGCAATGTTCTGGTGGGTTGCATCCCCGATTTCCTGATGCGCTACCTTGTCGTCTTAGCCTCCACCGACTAAGCCTTTAATCCATACGACTGGCTGCTATATGACCATCGTCTTATGTCCCTTATCGGGGTTTCAGGGTTTGTGGTGTCGAGCTACACATGTACTCAGAACTCCCGATCCTCCTATTTGCAGATGCACCTTTTTTCCTTAACCCCCCGGCTATGCCGAGGTCCATGTGACCTCTACCTTGTGACCATACTCAAACCGCTCATCAGGGTTTCGGCGTTTGTGATTACACAATGCGCATGTCCCCGGGACTCATGATTTACCAATGAACTTCAAACACCGATGGAATTACTCCTTGTCAAGACTTTCCCTGATGGCAGATCTCTGCCACGTGTCCCCTAATATGAATGACCCAGATCTTGTCGCAAAATCGTGGATCGCGATTCCGTGTGGCAAGATTTCTATGTGCTCGAGAACTCCAATTCTTTGATTTCCGATTCTCTCCAGGATTCTGACACATGTCCTCGTGCACGGCTCTTGGCACTTCGCTACTCGTGAAGTCGAAAACGACTCCTTTCAACCTCCGAACCCCCAAACGTGCAATAGGCGATGGGGTTCCTGATCCAATAGTCCTCCTGTGATCTGGATCCAACGGTTGTCCTTGCTCCTCACAATTTCACGACTACGCGACTTGGAGCGCCCAACTCCCGGACTCTCACCTTGCGAACCTCCGAGTTCGCGAGATCCCTTAATCTCTGCCACTTGTCCTCCTCAGATGGACGGTCCTGATTCTCTCACGACTTCGCCACTCACGAAGTCGAAAGACTTCCCCTTTTGACCCCCGATGTCTGAATCCCCGATATGGGCGATCTCGCGACACGTGTCCTCCGTCCTTCATACGGTTTAGATCTATTTCGGAGATTTCGCCCCTAGTTTCTGAGGTTTAACCTTAATACACCTCTCGATAGATCCAACGGTTGTCGGGTTTTCCGGCTGAGATCTGACGGCTCAGACCGTTCCTAACCAAATCGAGATTTCGCGTATCGTGATTTTCCAATCCCCTGTGCAATATCCAAAGGATTTAAACCTTGTGCACATTTTTCCAGATCTGACGGTTACAAGGGTTCACCTTCCCTCCCGAACAGATCCTACGGTTCTAACACCATTGGTGTAGAGACCTGTCTCCCCGTGGCCGTAGACCACATCGGCTGCAGTTTCACTGCACCGCTAAACTCCCTGAGTTCTTAATAAAAACTCGTCAAGTGTCTCCTTGATGCTTCAGAGCAAACCAGGGTCCGAAATTGGTCCTCCCGACTCCATTTCCCCTTGCATTCTTAGTCCAAAGACCGCTCCACTGGCCCATCTAGGCTCAGTGTCTAAACCTTCGCTCTGATACCAATTTGTAGTGTACCCTTTTTCACTACCGAGGTTTCCAAACCTCTCAGTTACCATTCTATACATGAATGTTTACATAATTCATACAGGAATTATAACCACATGCATTTAACACACTTAATTCTCAGAGTAAAATATATATAAGTTACTGCTACAATTAAACAAGCCATATCATTCAACAGTAACTCATTTACACAGCGGAAAACATGATACATAAATAGCACAGTCATGCCAAATGTGATAAAACATAATTCAGATACTTATCTTTTAACGGCTGTAGAATTCACCAACCAAGTGCAAGCCTTCCACGAAACTCCCAGCCTTAGACCACACTTTTCATCAGCTCAACAGTGGGTCACCCCCGAGCTGGGACCGAGCTCCACCCCAAGGCAAGGAATCCTAGGCTAGGCTGAGGTTACAAGGAAGATAGCACATGCACAACCACCAGGAAGAAATCTCTCCCAGGAATCTCCCTCGCTCACTGCCCACAGACCCTCATTCCCCACATGCCTGTTCCACCCCAGGAGAGTGCACCTTTTCTGTCACCCAGATAGTCCTTCGGCTGCCAGTCTCCCTTACCTTGGGTTACAGGAACAGACCGGACTGGAAGTCTCCGGGCTCTATGGCAGCTACAGGGTTCCTTCCAGGAGTTCTCTTCTCCCTCTGCGCACTCTCTCACCTGGAGGAGTCGCTCACAGGCCAACAAGCCTCACGTAGTCCTGTACTGCATGGTCACAACAATCCATGGGGAACACAGGCAAAGGCTCTCCAAAAACTGGATTCGGCAATCAAAGGATGGCTTCACAGTCACGGCTTCGGAACAGGGAATGCTTGCATAGGCTCGCTTATCTTTCCCGAACAAGCAAGACTCTTCCTCGAAATCAACACAGGATTCACGTAGGCTGGGTTTACACGCATGGGATTTCTCAGAATCTGACACAGATTCCACAGCTCTGGACAGGGGTGTACACGGATTCTTCAGGACAAACATAGGCTTTCTTTTCTGTATCAGAATTACACGAGGGTCTCTTGTAGATTGGCTTCCCTTGATCACCCTCAGGACAGATGGATCGAATGGATGAGAACCCCCTTCACGACTTACTTCCTCTGTTTTATTTGCATGCACCAGGGTTGACACTTGTCACCCTAGAAATTGCATGCGTTCCATCCGTACGCCTTCCTCCCACCACTTGGGAAATCACGTGTCCTTCCAAAAGGACTTAGGATAAAAATAATATGCACATGGATTTTTAGGAATAATATTAAAATATTAATCCAGGCCTAAGCCCCCTAGGCTTAGCCCCTAGGCTCAACACTCATCCCCTTTTCCCACCTTTCAGCCCCTAATCCCTTTCCCACTCTGTGGACACTCAGTCCCCCATCACTCATTCATCGTGGTCGGTCTGCACCTGGCGGTGTTTATATTTTATCAAATATTCTGCATACATATAAGTACAACAACAGGCTCCTGGCCTTCAAACACTTAGGCTTCCTGGCCTAACAACCACATAAGCTTTCCAGCTTATACAAATCTTGGCTCACCAGCCTATAGAACACATTTACAATTCATTGCATATATCATGATCTGTAACGGGTCTCGGCCTTGGGGACACTACAGGTAGTGTTTTGGGACTCTGAAATTGTGGTGCAACAAATCAAATGCGGTTATCAGACAAGTCATCCGAGGATGAGAGAATATGGACATCAAGTATGGTACCTAATTAACAACTTTTAAAAATATTTTAATATCACTGCAATTTCAAGAGAATTTAATCAGCAGTATTATTCCTTAGCAATAACAACTAGCACCTTTAGAACCACTTCTATCCCTTAGATGAGATATGAGATTGAGATGAAATACCGATCTTCCATCCCTGATAATATAAATACTTTCAAGTGTTTGAAGATGACCAACATATCAAAATATTCATGGAGGTCATAGATGAAGTTTTTAGCACACATATAGATTCAAATGATGAGGAAAATGGGGAAATTATGGCTGAAATAGAGATGCAAATGACCTATAAGTTTAGTGAGTACATGGTTGGGCATAAGGTCCTCCAAATAAAACATAACTTTATTCCTAAAGGACTATTACCCTTGGAGAAACTTTATTCCTAAATCCTGCAGTCTTACCCAAATATGAAAATGTTGAAGAATGCAACATTGGACGGAACATGAGCCAAAATTCATAAAATTGTCCAAATAAATCTCCCCAAGCACAAGGAAAAATACTTCTAGTTGTTCAAAGAATATATGGATGTCTTTGATTGGAAGTATGAAGACCTAAAAACCTATGATATCGACATCATACGTCATATGATACCACTCAATCTTGGTACTAATCCTTTTAGGAAGAAGCTAAGGCAAGTTAATCCCCTGTTGCTACCAACAATTGAGAAGGAGATGAGGAAATTAATTGATTCTCAAATCATCATCCCCCTTAGATATTCTAAATGGGTAGAAAATATGGTCCCAGTTAGGAAGAAGAGTGGAGAGATAAGGCTTTGTGTGGACTTCAAAAACCTAAATAAATTCTCACTAAAAGACAATTATCATTTTCCCAATATGAATCATATACTTTAGAAAGTGGTGGGAGAAAATAATATTTCCATGGTGGATGGCTTCTCATGATATAATCAGATAGCAATACATCCCGATGATAGGGAAAAAACAACCTTCACAACCCCATGGGGAACTTTCATGTATGATAAAATTCCCTTTGGTTTGATAAATGCAGGAGCTAGATTCCAGCGAGCCATGGATATAATAGCCTTCATGGGAGAGAAGGATAGATTCATTGTCATATATCTGGATGACATGATTGTCTTCTCCAAGACAGATGAATACCACATTAAGCACTTAAGGAATAATTTTGTGAAGTGTAGGAAGTTTGTCCTGTCCTTGAATTCAAAGAAGTCCTACTTTTCTATGACCAAGGGAAAACTCTTGGGTCATATAGTGTCAAAAGAAGGAGAAAAGATAGATCTATAGAGAATAGAAGCAATACAAAATATAGCTATACCTAGAAACATGAAAGAGTTCCAATCTTTTATGGGAAGAATCAACTTCTTGAGGAGATATGTCCCCAATTTTGTTGATATGGTTAGGCATATCACTAAAATGTTAAAGAAAAATCATGAAGTGAAGTGGACTCCTGAGGACAGAGAATATTTTCAAATAATCAAAGGAGCATTGGCAGAATCCCTAGTTTTAGTTAGCCCAAATTATGATAAAGTGTTCTTCATGTTTTCTTTTGCTTATGAACATACTATAGTTGTTGTCTTGTTGCAATCTATTAGGATCAATCTATAGCCTTCTTTAGCATAGATTTGAGAGATGAAGAATTAAAATATAGTAAGTTGGAGAAGCAAGCATATGCCCTAGTTAAATAATTAAAATCCTTCAGAGATTATATATTACACTCCAAAATGTTTTCTTGTGTACTTAATAGTTCTATTAAAGACATTCTCACATAGCCTGACAATGAGGGAAGAAGAGGAAAATGGATTGCCAAAATGTAGGAGTACGATTTGGAGATAAAACCCACTAAGACAGTAAAAGGAAAAGGGTTAGCTAAACTCATGGCTGAATCAAATTACCATGCCATTGATTTAAATCTTATGACAACAAACATCAAGGAAACATGGAAAGGAGAATATGAAACACAAGAACCATGTCTTGAGGTGAGCCCTAAGTTCGTTGAATATGATTGGTAAAAAGATGTAATTTTCTGTATTCAACACATGAGTTTCTCACCAACATGGGACAAAGCCAAGGATAGGTCCATCAAGCTCAAAGTTGTGAAGAACTGCATTGTGGGACAAAACAATTTCTGGAAAGATCTAGTAGGAATACTGCAGAATTTCCTTACTGAAGAGGAGACTGAGGATATTATCAATGAGTTTCATAATGAGATAAGTGGGGGTCATCATTCTTGGAGACCTACTGCATACAAAATCCTAAGAGCTGGTTATTACTGTCCCTCATTATTTTATAATGTAAACTGCATGGTTAAGGTAAGTGTAGAGTGTCAGATGTTTGCAGGGAAGCATAAATTGCAACCTATTCCACTGAAACCTATCAAAGAAAAAACACCTTTCAAATAGTGGGGTTTATATTTCATTAGTGAAATCTACCCAAATTCAAGTGGGCAACACAAATGGATCTTGACAGACATAGACTACTTCACCAAGTGGGTGGAAGCAATCCCCATTAGGGCAACAACTAATGCAACCATCATCAACTTCATTGAGGAGAAAATTATAGCAAGGTTTGGATGCCCTAGAAAGATTATAACTGATAATGCCCAAGCTTTCAAATCTACCAAACTACTACAGTTTTGTCAAAATTACAACATAGAACTGGAACATTCCACTACATATTATCCACAACGAAAGGGATTGGTTGAGTCATCCAATAAGAACCTCATTACGATCATCAAGAAGGTGTTGTCCCAAAACAAGAAAGATTGGGATTCCCACCTAAAATAGGCAGTCTTGGAAGATAAAGTAAGCATCAAGAGGTCCCTTGGTATGTCTCCATTTCAACTGGTATATGGAATGGAAGCTATTTTTCCTATACAACTCAACCTTCCTATGATGGAATTGTTGCAATACGAAAAGGTAGAGTCAGCGGACATGTAGAGAAGAATCAACCAACTGATTGAGGTCCAACAAGTAAGGGATCAAGTACAATTGAGATCTCAAGCTCATCAGGAAAGAATTAAAGAAATATTTGACAAAAGATCTAAGGCGAGAAGATTTATGAAAAGAGATCTAGTTTTAAAGTGGGATACCAGAAGAGAAGCAAAGGGAAAGCATGGAAATTTCGACAACCTCTGGCTTGGACCTTTCCAAATTGTTGCAGTTCAAAATAACAACGCATATGAAGACTCCAAAACCCAATAGGAGAAGGCACTCGGTCTACAATTCTTAGTAAACCATAGGGGTATGTTTTCCCCATTGGAGTCAATGTTAGTACTGGATTTGATCTAGTCATTAGGATGCACCATGATTGATATTAAGGGGTTAAAATACAAGAGAAATAGGTTGAAGGCTAGCTTACATAGATCACACATCAAATAAGTAATGTGTATGGCTGAGATCCAAGGAATTTACAGTGAAAAATCAATCCCTAAGGTGTTGGGACTCAATTTCAATACTCGGGTGCTTATTGGGAGCATGAAAGGCAATTATCTCATCCAAAATAAGTTTAAGCCATTTCCCAAATAGATCTATATCATATAACCAAGGCTTAAAGAGAAAGCGCATGAGAAGGTATATGCCTAATCATTCGAAGGCTACAATAAAGACTGATCAATGGTTGAGGGTGCATGTTGCATCAGAAAGACATCCAAGAGGTAACAAAACATTGGGGCTCGACAATGATTTTAAATAGATACATGTCAAAGAAAAAATAGTGTCACATGGTAAGATACAGAAAAGAAAACCACTCCCCTAGGGTCATGACAATGGTATTTTGGTCTTGCTTGGTCACACATCCACTAACTCATTGTGTACCCAACAATTTTCTCAATGCCAGCTAGAGCCAACGTAGCAGTCCACTTGGACATTAAGGAAGCTAAGAGAAACTTGTAAAGTTAGCAATGCATATGTTGAGCCTATCAAAGATCACCACCTGTGAGGAGAAGGCCTACCCAAGTTTTTGGTTTTCATATGAACTCAACCATACATATGTCGATCCCCAGAGGACACTTCAACACCTACATGGACCTATCCCAAGCTTCCATGTGTCCACAGATCCATGTTGACATCAACATGACGTAACCCTGATTTTTCGCATTTTCTAAATTTCAAAGGGATCCAAACCATAGGGAAAAGGACATGTGTATTCAAACAAGGGCATGAGGGAAAATGTTTCAGGTGAGTGGGAAGATTCACTGACATCCTACCAAATCAGTTGGAAAATATGTGACATGTAACATGATATCTAACATCATGTTTTCCATCCTTCATCCATCATCATGCCCATGCCTGCAACTGTCAGAGGACAAAAATCATTGCCTAAACATGCTCATTCACACGCGCTGAGGATATTAATAGATCGAGATAGGCATGACCAATCACGTCGCTCCATCAACTATCTCACCAGACGCATGGAAATATTTTATAGGAAAAGAATAAGGAGACCAAGGAAAAACCAATCTGTAGATAGTCTAGTTTCCGATGATACAACCATCTTGATGCCCAATATAGTAGATGATGATCCACTTGTGAAAACCTCTTCACGTAAGGGAATTATTAGCCATCCTGGCTACAAATGTGTGGAGAAGTTGTTCTATGTGTCTCTATGGAAGGAATGTCCTTCTCGAGTATCATTAGCACAACCAAGAAATCAGAAGGGTATTCGACAATTCACCCTAACGTGTAGTTGTATCAATTGACCAGTATAAGGCAACAACTCGAGGTGGGAGATTTAAAGCTCCGGTGATTGATACTCTGTGCCAATGAGCAGTGGGGTCTGAATGGAAAGTTTTGGGAGTCCTTCCAACCAATCAACAACCCAAATTATTACATGGTTAAATGGGCCCACTGTTGTAGACGAAGACCTCATGGAGCTATTTAAGAAGACCCATATGAAGGCTCAATTAGATGAAGAGAACACACCCCTTCCAATATCAACATGTCATCTTTGGGGGTAAAAGTTTACTTTTACCTAGTTAAAATAGACAAAATCAGTTGAGAAGCTAAAAGAGGTTAAAATGTCAGAGGTGGTATCAATAGTATGACAAGTTGAAATCAATTTTCAAGAAGCAGTATTAGTCTAATCAACTGGTTTTATCTTAAGAAAGAGTAGCTATAAATCAACATAAGGATCTCATTTTTAGGGTCGACACCTTGGGGAATTTAAGAGTATCTTATACCTGAGTTGTTTGATCAAAGATCCCTCAAACATAGACCAATTTTCAAGGCTGCAGGTTGCAAGAGATTCATCCCCTGCGTTATGATTTATTATGTGCTTCTTTTTATGTGTATGTTCTCTTGTAAAATCCATCCCTCTCATTTCATGGCTTCTTGTATCATATAGCCATTAATAAAAGCTCAAGCAACAAGTTTTATGACATGTAAAATGTTATTGCATGTTGTTTATCTTATGATATTGAAGTGATTTCCTCTAAATGTATGACCACTTCATGTCATTTTTTCATGTATTTAATGTTGGATATTTGCAACTTAGGATAATCATTCTCCACAAGAAAGTACAATAAGACCCATCTACACCATTACAGAAGCCCCATAAAGAAGTTGAAGACCCAGGAAGAGAAGTCAACCCACAATAAATTAATAAATAAATTGAAGACCTAGAAATAAGAAATTGGCCCTAGACTGGCACCCAGATTAGTGTAAATACAAGACTGGCTCATTTCATTTAGACAATCAGACAACTCCTTTTGTAGTGCACACAAGGTAGTTGAAGCTACAGTTTTTGGTAATTTCACTATTTTTGGTTTTCTGGTATCTTGAAGGGTGCACCACACTTGGAGAAGCTCTTGCTTGGTTGTTTTGGGTCATCTTATTGAGGCACTAGGTCTTGGTGATGCTATCCTTGGGGAGGATATTCTCTGTATAGTATTTTGGATATGATGGTGATGTAATGATAATATATTGGACTGAATTATTCTAGATAAATATTGTTGGGTTTTCTCCCAAGGTCGGGTTTTCCATGATAAACTCTTGTGTTCTTGTATTGTTTTCTTGCATCTATTGTGCATGGTTAATATTTCTAGATATTGTTATTTCCATTGTATTTCTATAGTTGAGATATTTAGTGTATAGTTATTATATGATGAATATGATATAAAAGTAAATCTCAGTTGTAATCATAAGGAAATAACTATCAGATTTGAGAATCATGTAAACACCAACATGGAATCAAAGCTAGTTGAAATATTTCCACTGGATGGTTTTTGTTTTCCACTGCACATGAAATTTGTGGCTGCACAGATATGAACTTGTCAAGCTTGTTGAGAAATTTATTTGAGGAGGATGAGATTAATTTTTCCATATATCAACTTTCCCTATCCTAGTGCACCTCCTGGTGATATCATATTACAACTTGGTGAAAGTTGAAATTTCTCATTACAGCTGCAATTCCAGTTGCAATTTCCAGTTACAGTTGCAGTTGCAGTTGTAGTTTCATTTTCTAGTTACAATTGTAGTTTCAGTTACATTTACAGTTGATAGTCGTTAGTTGCAATTGCAGTTTCTAGTTGTGCAAACCTTGAGATTAGAAGACAAGCTGGATGGTGCTACAAACTTCATAGGTATACAATTGTATATAAGTTATATCATTTAACATATTATGAGGATGTTTGCAGGGGATGTACAAGAGACCTTTTCCAATCAATGACCCAAAGGGATCATTGGATCTAGTGCATTCAAAGGAATAGTGCACCCTCCCTAGCAATTAAGACTCCAAGTTTTGATATCAGGTTTGATATTTTATATTGTTTCATATTAAGTAAATGTTGTAACTGAGACAACATTATTTAGAGTTCTATTATTGTCGAGTAATTTTTCTATCAAATGTATTGAATATTTTTGGTACTATGATCATTATGTAAAATCTCATTGTTTAGTACTAATGATGCACTTATTTACAAGATGAAATTGATCTCTTATAAGAGATGCTCTTGGTTGTTGTCTTTGTTCTGGGCAGGTTACCATGGAATAATGATTTGTAACAACACTAGAAAATTGTTTTTATTGTTTCCCATTTTTTTTATTCTTGTTCCTATCATAAGAATATTGTTCTTGTCTTCTATTTTCCCTTGTTATTTCTCTTGTTCTGGGAAGGTCATAGGTGGTAGCTCTGAGAGGGAGCTATAGTGACGGTTACATGAGGGAACATATTAGATGATATCTATTTTGATACATGGAGAAGACTATCTAGACGTGGAGTTGCATACATAATAGTATACATCCATATACCGAAGGTGAAGAAGACGAAGTTAGAACCTTCCAAAAAGAAGGATACTTTTTTGTAGGATACAAAGTGTTCCACATGGAGATTGATGAGGAGGAGTAGCTGGCTTCATTAGTGGTGAGGAAGATGACCCCACCTAGTACCAGTTTAAAGGAAGCCATATTTCAGAGGGAGTCATCCCTCAGGATCCGGTAGGGAGGAGCAGCCTCCCAGGACAGTTCATTAGAGTTCAAACTTTATATGATGCAGAGGGAGAAGATGGCTCTAGATATTGTATAGACTCATAGGGATTCATGTTTCATAGGGATCATGGTACTCCAAGATCAATGGATACTTCATGAGATTGGTTTTAACCAAGAATGTACAGAGTAGGCCCGATCTCAGAGAGAGTCGGTTGGCTCAAGAGAGAGTTGATTATTCAGAGGGAGTTCCCCCCCAGATCCAGGTGGGAGAGAGACATGTCCCAGGACTAACTGACAGGTGTCATGAGTTGAGGAGGAATGACAAAAGATTCAGAGGTAAGAGGCTTCTAGGATATGTGATCTTTCTACAGTGATAGAGGAGTAAACTAGTTAAGAGGATTGGGTATGGATTTTGTCTCAGTCACAGAGGGAGAAACCAATGAGGTAGATTGGACAAAATGACTTACTCTAGTGATATAGGGAGTTTCCCTCAGAGTTAAATATGGAGGATCATGTCTAGATGTACTCTTGGTATTAGAGGTGTGATGAGATTAGATGAGATCTTCCTCATTCAGGGGATACTGATGAGATTCGATATGTTGGACTGCAATTCCATGACTACACCTATGATGAAAAATCTGAAGAAGTTGAGTGATTCTTCTTCAGATTCATATTTGGTGGATCCCACGATGTACAAGCATTAGATTGGATCCTTGATGTACCTGGTTAATACCATGCCATATATTTTCTTTGTAGTGAGCACCCTGAGCTAGTATTTAGTTGAATCTAAGGCAATTCCAGTGGGTGGCAGCGAAGCATAGTACAGTTGGATATGGTTTTTTTCAGGTGATGAAGTGAGGCTGTAGATATATACATATTTCAATTGAGCAGGGAGTGTAGTAGACAGATTGAGCACCGCAGGGTGCTGCTTCAACTTGGAATCAGTTACGATTTCCAGGATAAGATGGAAGAAGGATTTTGTAGCACTCAATACAATATAGATGGAGTATGTCACAACTAGGTTTGCAAGTCGTGAAGTGGTGCAACTTCATAAGATTCTTGCATGACTTCATCCGAGACATGGCACAAAAGGGAGCAGTGAAGCTCCAATACTTATCCACAGATGAGCAGATTGCGGATATCCTTCCAGAGTGGCCATGTTTATTTGGCTAAGGAGGATAATACAAAGGATTAGCCATGTTGATTTGGCTAGTGATGAGCGTTGATGTTTCAACATCAGGAAGACGTTCTCCCATAATAGTCATGCACGGGGATATGATAGTGTTGATATGACCAAGGGAGAATGATTCATTCAATCAAGGGGATCTGCTAGTGGTGAATGGACCAGGTATGTTGATAACATTGGGTGTACATTCCCCTAGATTGGTCATGCACAAGGCTATTCTAGTGATGATATGACCAAGGGATAATGATTCATTCACTCATGAGGCTCTGCTAGTGGTGAATGGCCCAAGTATATTGATGTTATCTAGGAAATAGCATTGGGAAGAAATTCTCCCATATTGGTCATGCGCGGGGCTATTCTAATGATGATATGACCAAGGCTAATTCTTCATTCATCCATGGGGATTTTCTAGTAGTGAGTGGCCCAGATAAGCATCAAGCATACATTATCCAAGATTGGTCATGCACAGGGCTATGCTAGTGTTGATATGACCAAGGGTAATGATTCATTCACTCATGGGGCATTGCTAGTGGTGAATGGCCCAGGTGTATTCCTTCTCCTGTCAAGTATTAGATGGACTCGATATGTTATCACATGCATATTCCAAGACAAAATGAGTGTGCGAAGATGACACATCAACATGGCTCATGAAGGAAACCTTTCTATGATAGAAGAAATCCAAGTATGGAGAATTTCTCCCTCGTTGAGAGGGAGTGTTCGATTTTCGAAACTTCAGGTAGTAGTTCTCCACAAGAAAGTACAAGAAGACCCATCTACACCATTATAGAAGCCTCAATAAGAAGTTGAAGACCTGGAAAGAGAAGTCAGCCCCACAGGAAATGAATAAATAAAATTGAAGACCCATAAATAAGAAGTCAACCCCAGACTGTCGCTTAGATTAGTATAAATACAAGACTGGCTCATTCATTTAAACATTCAGGCAACTCCTTCTACAGTGCACACAAGGAAGTTGCAGTTGCAGTTTTTGGTAATTTCACTATTTTTGGTTTTCTGGTATCTTGGAGGGTGCTCCACACTTGGAGAAGCTCTTTCTTGGTTATTTTGGGTCATCTTATTGAGGCGCTAGGTATTCGTGATGCTAGACTTGGGGAGGATCTTATATATATATGGTATTTTGGCTATTGATGGTGATGTACTGGTGTTGGGAGCAGGCCCATTTTGGGGAAAAGACTATTTTTGGAGAGAAAAACATGAAGTGGAAGAAATATAGTTGGAAGGAAAAGAAACACATGCGAGGAAAGCATACAAGGCATGCATGAAAGGAAACCTAAATACATTAGGGTTAGGTTTTTGGTAAGATATTGTAATGACTGATAAGCCAAGAATATGTATAAGTAAGCACCTAAGAGGTTTGAAGAGGTGGTTAAGATTTCATAGTCTCTAACATGTAAGAGAGGACTGTTTTGTGGAAATATTGTAAGAGTTGTAACCTTTTGTAAGTTGTGAGCTAGAGGAGAGTCAAGCAACTTGGTCCCGAGGGTTAGATCGCAGGTCGAGGAGCCTGCTGTGATCTAGTCATCCTCACAGGGATCAAGAAGCCTGCTAACATTATAAGATTAGAGATTGTAGTGCATGCAGCACGATATGTTGCATAAACATAATAAAAGAGCTTGAGAGAGAAATATTTGTGGACGCAGCCTAGGAGGGGGTGAACCACGGTAGATCATGTGTTATGTGAATTGTTTATTGTTTATTTATTTTTTGTCAATGGTAAACTCCTAGGCAAATGTCTTAATGAAGTAGTTAGAGCTATTGATTTAGATGCATGGATAAAGAACATCAATATATTAAATCTAAGATGTATGAGATAGTAAATGAATGAATATCACAAAGTACAATCCCAAATCTCCACTCATTCCTAGGTTGCATGCACCTGAGCATTGCAGCTACCCATAGAACTATCTCGGGTGAGACTGTGCAATACAATCTGTGTGTTGTGTTGCTTTTTGGTTTACCAGGAGGGCCGATAGTTTTAGAGGGATTTGTTGGAAGCATGTTTAGATCTGAACCTGGGTCAACCTAAGAAGTAGAAAGAGGATAATATCAACCAACAAATGGTTTTGTTTCTAGTTGGAACAAAATGTGATTGTGTGAATGAGATCTGCTAAAGAAACGTTAAAAGAATGTCAGATATGTTGAGGAAGCGTTAAACGAATGAAAATATAGAAGGGGATGTTTAGACCGTGGAATCCAACAAAGGAAAATATCAAAATATGGTTGAATAAAAAAGATCTAGAGTTTGTGTAGAAAGACAATAAAAACCCTAAAATAACACCGCACAAATATCTGGACAAGTACATATTTAGCGACTTGCATGAAGTATTTTTCTGTGATTTACCACATGTGTTGCAGGAGTGGATATTGAGGTTTAAATACAACCACACAAGAAATCAGATCAGACATATAGAGTGGAATCCCATGGATATCGTGTAGTTACAACAAGTTGACAAAAAATTCACACGTGTAGTAGATTTCTGGTTAGACAACATTGTTGCAGGATTTATCATAGAATTTGCAGGAGACACTGTGAAGTCTTACAACATAGCATATAAAGAGTTCCCAAGAGTACCGTGAGGAAGGTATATTCGATCGCTATATACTTCCATAAATATCTTACTATATAACAAAGGTGTAATGACTATGGAGTCAAACAACTAAAACTTCCCTGCGTGCATGGGGAAGGGGGGAAGCACTGACAAGAGATGAAGAAATGGAGGAATAAATGGAAAAAGGAAAGAAGGAGGAGGCCTTGGACCCAATCACGATGGAGGAAGACCAAATCAACCAAATCATGGAAACAACTGGAAAAAAACACAGTGGAGCACCCTACCAATATAAGATGAACAATAAAAAGAGAGACATAGCAGAGAGAGAGGGCTTGGAAAGTGATGAAGAAGAGGTAAAGGATCTTTGGGATGTGGAGAAGATTGAGGAAATCTTGTGCACAACATATGAGAGGAAGACGAGAGGTCCAAGGGAAGGAATAGAAGGAAAAACTCCCATCCATGTCAGTGTCAGTGTGGAACCCATAAACCCATGTGAGAATAATACACAAAAATAACACCACCATTTAGACAACCAAATTTTAGTGGAAGAAACAAAGGAGTAAGTACATCTACACAAGGAGCAACAACTGGAGGAGCTAGTTCAGGCAGTAGTAGTCAAGTATCTACACCACGTGGAGGTTGTATTCATCACCATTCAATATGGCAGGACATGATCCCACTATTAGGTTACTAGAATCCAAGGAAGAGGCATCAGAGGATCCTAAAAAGAACTTTTTTTATCTGTGAGAAGATTTGGGAAGAAAATCATATCACATATGAGGATACAAAACTTGCGCAGTTAGTTATCACGCTAAGAGATCATGCACTGGATTGGCACATGAGCTTAGTTGTAAATAGTCCACCAGGAACAACAAGGATGATTGCAGATATCAATAAGCTACTGATAAATGAATTTTAGAATCCTAGATTAGAGGACTAGTACATGAACGGGATGATTGAAATAAGACAAAAACCAGGTGAATCTATTTGGGAGATCGATTAGAGGTTCAAATGATTGAAGGGTAAATTGAAATATGTCATGACCAACATGAAACATCAACATCTCTTTGTGAAATCACTATTACCTCATTTGAAATACCCTTTGAGGCAACATAAGTTTCAAACTCAAGAAGAGGCTCTGCAGGAAGCCCTACAACTAGAAGAGAACCAATATCAAAAGACATATCCAACAATAGAGGAGGTGAAAGAGGATCTAAAGAACCTCACATTTCAACTAAATCAGAATAAGAGTAGAGAGAAAAGATAAGTTTTTTGGTGTACCACATGCAGGATAGAGGGATACCACAAGAATGAGTGCCCAACATTCACACAGTGCATGGAAACAAGGCTACCAAACCCTTTTCCGAGAGGAGGACCATGGTGCGAGATCTGTAAAACACACGGACATGATCCATATCATTGTCCAATGATGCAGAAGTATCAAGTAGTACCCAAGAGTTCATATTGCAACTTTTTCAAGTCAGTGGGTCATGATGACAAAGATTGTAGAAAAATGGATTTGATGAGGGAGAGGGCGTTAGATACCTATAGGGTGCAGGTGGAAATGATGATATGAAAATCCGCACCTCAATTCAACCAAGTACCACCTCCATACAACACTACACAACAACAGCATAACATTGCACATCCACAGTATAACCATGCATGCTATAATCAAATTCCCCAGTAAAATGCACCACGAGGAGATCGAATTGGATACAAAGGTGGAGGACAAGGCATAGTAGGATTTAGATGAGGAAGAGGTCTAGTAGTATTCCATAACTGCCAATAGCTAGGGTATTATGCAAGGGAATGTCCACTTCCACCTACGACATGCATATATTGTCGCGCAGTAGACCATGATACAAAGGAATTCCCAACACTTTTGGGGAAGATTCAAGAAAAATGGAACCAGAACAATCAGAACGTACAATGGATCTCTGCAGAAGCTATAGATGATGGAGTGAAATCAACATAGTGACGCGTGGATGTGCTAAGACAAAAACTGACGCAATACAACAGGATCCATCACAACACCAATGGGTGAAGAAGAATATTGAACCTCAGAAACAGTTTGATGCAGGAATGGAGAAGGAAACCTTCAAAGAGGCAAGAAAAGAGTTTATCAAGAAAAATGTTGCATTAACATCTTTCGCGCAACATACTCAAGACTGTTGATGTTTGGACAACATCGGGAATACATTATTCCATATATATATATGTGTGTGTGTGTGTGTGTGTGTGTATGTATGTATATATGTATGTATGTATGTATGTATGTATGTATGTATGTATATAATATATGACATAATATTTATAATACAACGTATAAATATACTTAGTAAATAAATAGTTACTTATTATCCAAGTGACACATCCTTTCATGGATGGTCACCATATGTTCTATATATATTGAACTCTCATCATTGTAATAATATCAATTTAATATAAGCATTTTTATATTGTACTCGTGTCTCTGTGCATGGTTATTCTTCTTGTGATCTTGGTTATTACTACTGGTATTGTTCATGGTTTATGCTTCAGTTCAAGTAAATTTATAAAGTAACTAAATGTAATTGAACAACATTAAAATCCAACATGGTATCAGAGAAGCGTTCTTGAAAGAAGACTATTGCACATGCATTGACCTTCTACAACAACTCATTGTACCTTTCCTGCAATTCATTGTTTTGTTGCAACTGCAACTCAGGCTAAAATTTCTGCACTCTTCCATCAACCATGGTGAACCGTATTTTGGTGGAAGATAAGTTTGATGGAACAACCAAATTCAGTTCTTGGAAATCTAGATTGTTCATCACTCTAGAAGAGAGTGAACTAATGAAGTGTGTTGAAGAAGTTGTACCAGAATCAGCTGATGATGCAGAAAAATCACAATGGAGGAAGAATGATGCAAAAGCCAGAAAAATCATCATCTATTCTGTGAGAGATCATTTAATCCCTCACATCTCCAACTTGAAGACAGATAAGCAAATGTACGACGCCTTGAAGAAGTTGTTTGAGAATAATAAAACCAACAGAGCACTTGTCTTGAGACACCAACTTCAAAATTTCAAGATGACGAAGTCTGATACAGTTGCCACCTTCTTCATGAAGATTTCAGAGACCAGAGGTCAGTTGGGTGCTATTGGTGAAATCATCTCTGATAGAGAACTTGTCATGATTACCCTTAATGGTTTTCCAAGCCATTGGGAGCCATTCATTCAAAGTATCAGTGGGAGATCCAAATTTCCCAAGTTTGATCGTTTATGGGTAGACTGTACTCAAGAGGAGACCAGACTTGCAGCCAGAGGCATGCAATGTTTCCATCATGATGAAAATCAAGCCCTTACCACTCGTGCAAGGAAAAGCAAAGGAAAAATAAGAGGTTTCGGCAAAACCTTTAAAGGAAGGAAGTCAACACTAAATTTTGAGCACAAAAAGAAGGGCATGTCAAAGGTTCAGTGCTTCAAATGTGACATGTATGGCCACTATGCGAAAAATTGTCCTACATGGAAGAAAGGAAAACAATATGCTTCCACTACTAATGTTGATTTAGAACCAACTTAGAGAAATTCAAGGAATGCAAGCATGAAAAATGAAGATTTCTTCTTTATTTCATCCCTCTCAAGTATGGTTCCTACTAGTAATGATGTTTGGTTGATTGACAGTGGCGCTTCTAGACATATGACTGGATACAAAGAGCACCTTACAAATCTAGTAGAGAAAGAATCTTGCTTGCATGTTGTACTTGGTGATGATGTGAGATATACTGTGAAGGGAGTTGGATCCACCTCATTACAATTAGATTCTGGCACCCCACTCCATTTGAGCGATATATTATTTGTACCTGGGATGAGAAGGAACCTTGTATCTATTTCATCCTTAGAGAAAAAAGGCTACAAGGTTTCTTTTTCTAATGGAAAAGTTCTTGCATGGAACAATAACTCTAGTATGGATTTTACCCGAGTGATTGGTGTTCGAGAGGACAGATTGACTGTTCGACCAGTTTAGACCCTAATACATGGTTCTATTAGTTTGAGTGAACTATGGAATAGGAGACTTGCTCATTTACATTATAGAGCTCTTCCTACTCTGGGGAAGATGGTGACAGGCCTTCCAAAGATCCATGTTGAACATGATGGCATTTGTAGAGGTTGTGCTCTTGGAAAGAATGCCAAGAGGTCCTTTACGAGTAGCAACAGTAGATCCAAGGGGATCTTAGACTTGGTTCATACAGATTTATGTGGACCCATGACAGTTTATTCCTTAAGTGGATACCTATACTATGTGATCTTCATTGATAACCACTCTCGGAAGACTTAGATTTACTTATTGAAGACCAAGGATGGATTCCTTGCTAGATTTTAGGAGTACAAAGAGAAGGTAGAAAACCTGACTGGAAAGAAGATTAAAGTGTTGAGATCAGATAATGGAGGAGAATACATCTCCCGGGATTTTAGTGATTTTTGCATTGAGGCAAGGATCAAGAGGGAGTACACTGTTCCTTACAACCCTCAACAAAATGGGGTTGCAGAGAGGAAGAACATATCTATTATCGAGGCAGTCAATGAAATGATTCATGATCAACATTTACCTATGTTTTTGTGGGTAGAAGCATCCATGACTGCAATGTATGTTCAGAACAGAAGTCCTCATAAGACTGTAAGGAACATGACTCCTGAGTAGGACTTCACCGGAGTGAATCCTAAGGTTGGAAACTTCAGGATATTTGGGTGTCCAGTATAAATTCATATACTCAAAGATAAAAGGACCAAGCTATACCCTTCAAGAAGAAAGGGTACATTTGTGGGGTATAGTGAGTCTTTGAAGGCATACTGGATCTACATTCCTAGTCAGAGACAAATTGAGGTGAGCAGAGATGTTACCTTTGAGGAGGAGGTAGCCTTCATGAGATCTAGAGGATATCACATGAATATTGATTGTGAGAAAGAAGAAGAGATGGTTCATTCTCCCCCTCACCCTCCAACTGTTCAGAGGGAGATAGTTGAGCCTATTGATCCCATTCATCTTGTACCTCCAGTTGATGTTCCGAGAGATATTCTAGTAGGTCAGAAGAGACCTACATGGGATCGTCAGACTCTGTAGGAGGCAGAAGTAAATGCAACTCCTCATGGTACCTTTTGAGAGAGAAAGATACCTCAGAGATATTCGTGCTATACCGCAGCTATGAACCACATCATTGATTTTGAGCCTTCACGTTATGAGGAGGCATCTAGTCAACTAGTATGAAGACATGCCATGATGGAGGAATATCAGTCCATCATGAAGAATTATGTGTGGGATATTGTTCTGAGACCTGAAAGGAAGTCTGTAGTGACTTCCAAATGGATCTATAAGATAAAAAATATAGCTGACGGAAGCATCGAGAAGCACAAAGCAAGATTTGTTGCTAGAGGATTCTCTCAAGTGGAGGGAATAGATTATGAGGAGACATTTTCTCCTGTTGCTCGATACACTTATATCTGGATGATTATTTCCCTCGTAGCATCCATGGGTTGGAAACTACATTAGATGGATGTGAAGACATCCTTTCTCAATGGAGAGATTGAGGAAGAAATATACATCAAGCAACCAGATGGTTTCGTCATACATGAGAAGGAGTCTCATGTGTGTATGTTGAAGAAGGCCCTGTATGGACTCAAGCAGGCACCTCGAGCTTGGTATGTGAGGATTGATGGACACCTGATGAGTTTGGGCTTCAACAAAAGTGTTTTTGATCCCAACCTGTACTACAAGACTATTAATGATGAGGCTTTGATTTTGGTCCTCTACGTTGATGATTTATTCCTCACCGGTACATAGAGCCTTATTATTGAATGCAAGTATGCATTGGCCTCTGAGTTCGAGATGAAGGACCTTGGTATGATGCACTACTTCTTGGGACTAGAGGTGTGGCAAAGAACTGATGAGATCTTCTTAAGTCAGGGGAAGTACATAGTTGAGATATTGAAAAAGTTTGGGATGCTAAACTGTAAACCCATGGCTACACCAATGGTGATGAATTTGAAGAAACTATGTGTGTCTTCTTCTGATTCCGACAAGATTGATCCAACCCCGTACAGATAATTGATTGGATCATTGAAGTATTTGGTTAACACCAGACCATATATTTTCTATGCAGTGAGTGCACTTAGCCAATTTATGAGCCAACTGAGACAAATACAATGGATTATTGTGAAGCATGTGTTGAGATACCTGCGAGGAACAATTAGACATGGTTTGAGATATAATTCTAGTATTGACATGAGATTGCAGGGATATACTAACTCTGATTGGGAAGGGAGCGAAGTAGACAGGAAGAGCACCTCTGGGTGTTGCTTCACTTTGGGATCTACCATGGTTTCCTGGTGTAGCAGGAAACAAACTTATGTGGCCTTGAGTACTGCAGAAGCAGAGTACATTGCATTAACTGTGGCAGTCTGTGAAGTAGTGTGGCTTCGCAAGATCCTTGCTGATTTATTTGGACATGTGCTAGATTCCACCTTTATTCATTGTGATAACCAGAGTTGTGTGAAGCTCTCAAATAATCCAGTGTTTCATGACAAATCGAAACACATTGAGATGAAGTACCATTACATCCAAGACATGGTGCAGAGGAAGGTCGTATTGGTGCAATACCTTCCTACATATGAGCAGGTTGTTGATGTTCTTACCAAACCCCTTACCAAGATGAAGTTCAAGTACCTCCGTGACAGACTTGGTGTGGCAGAGAATGTCTCCCTCACTGAAAGGGAGTGTTAATGTTTGCAGCTTCCTGAAACATTCTCCAGATCGTACTCCTCTGTGACTGAATTGAATTGATCTGTGATGACACTTATCCGAGAAGGGATAAGTGGGTTTGGGCTTATAGCCCAATGTCCCATGTGGAGAGAACACGAGGACATGTCAAGGGAATTGACCCTTGATGTCACACACTATGGGAGTTGACCCTAGTGTTTCTAGAGGGTGTAGCCTCTAGAAGTCCACATGGGAGTGCCATGTGTGACAAACATTATCTGGATCATACTCCTCTATGAATTGAGTTGAGTTGATCTATGAGGACACTTATTCGAGAAGGTATAAGTGGGATACTTATTCGAGAATGGATAAGTGCATTTGGGTTTATAACCCAACATCCCATGTGGAGAGCACATGAGGACATGTCAAGGGAGTTGACCCTTGACATCACACATTATGGGAGTTGACCATAGTGTTTCTAGAGGGTGTAGCCTCTAGAATTCCACATGGAAGTGCCATGTGTGGCAAACCGTTTTCTTACTATGGTGGTTGTGTACTACTGACAAAGACAATGTGTCTATGAACAATAGTTGTGTACTACTATGGAAATATATTTCCCTAGCTAAGAGGGAGTGTGTTGGAGCATAACCCTAACTTACATTAGTTTATATTTATATTAGACTCCTAGATATTGGTTAATACATTCATTTATACTTTATTTCACCTAATTTGGCCACATAGAGAAGAAGGACGCCTCATCCCTATATTTTAGGGAAAACTGCTAATTTTAGATCAAGACTCAACTCCCGATTCTTGATTTTCTCGATTTATTCTTGATTTTCTTGATTTATTCATGATTTATTCCAACTCCCCCATGAAAAAAATCATCTATTATTGGGTAATGTGCACCTCCTTTTTGAGTGAGATATTTATTCCTTAATTAATGATTTTTGTCGTTATTATTATTAGTAACTACTATTTCGGGTCAGTGAAGTGAGTTGGAACTGCTTCTCTTATCAGTTAAGTGAGCTTAAGTGAGATAATGCGCATCACTTGAATCTTGTGGACATTAATGAGTGTGTGTCATGTATCTTTAGTGTTCTAGGTCGAACTATGTGGTCTCCCTTAGCTTATGACACCTATTTTAGTTATTTCTAGCTTTTTTTGACTAGAATTTCTATGTTGGAAATTCTATATATTCACCTCCTCTCTTCTTTTTGAGGATGGTTGCTCATGTATATTCATTTTTTATTAATGTAATTCTTTGATTTGTGGGGAAATTTTTTTCTCTCATCTCTTGAATATCATAAAAAAAAATTTGTTCAATTTAACTAGAATTCTAGATCTATCGGGGTTTCTGCAGGAATTCTACATGGTATCAGAGCTAGATTGAATCTAGTGGATTGTACACGATTTTATTTGCAGGTATAGATCATTAGGAGGTGCATCAAGAAACAATGGATCATATATCTCAGCCCACAAAACTCATTCTAAATCCTTTCAATTACTTTGAATGGAAGACAAAGATCTCTCTGCTCCTCTGAAGCAAAGGGCTTTAACGGGGCTTTACCGGGTAACAATGGGAACGAAGAAAGAACCGACTGCTGCAGCAGAGAAGATAAAGTATTTCAATAAATTAGATGGAGCAATTGGGATGATATGCCTATCAATTTACAGATATCTCCTCTTTCATGTCAGTAGAGCCACTACTCCCGATGTGGTCTGGACCACATTGGAAGGACTATTCGGCAAGCAGGATGCAATGAGAGTGCATCAACTGGAGAATGAACTCATATCCCTAATTCCAATTCATTTCAGCAACCTGCAAGAATTATTCATCAATTTCAAATCCTTCCTCATTGAAATTAATGCATGTGGAGTCACGAAAGAGGAAGAACAACTCATCCTTTCAATTCTCTCGAAATTAGGCCTTGGATATTCCATATTTGTGTCACCTTTTCAAGCATCTAAATTGACTCAGGAAAAATGGAAAATGCCTCCATTGAATGATTTCATTGCAGCATTGACTCAATATCAAGCTAAGTTAGTCCAAATGGGTGCCATCAAGCGTTCCAAGAACCAAGCACTTGCAGCTACTAATGCTCCAAAGAGCAGTGGAAAAGACAAGAAAAAAGGAACGGGTAGATTTCTTGAATTGAAGAAGGAGAGATCCGCACAATATTAAGATAAATCTTCTGAGACTAAGGGTAAGAAGAAGAAGGAAAGAACACTTTGCAGCTACTGTTCCAAATTTTTTCATCCCGAAGAAAATTGCATGAGGAAGACTATCGATGAGATGGCTAAGCAATTGTAGCAACACAATCTCATGGTGCCCGAAAATGTAAAGAAGAAAGATGATAATAGAACGGGAGGGAGAGAACGAGATGGTCATGATTTAATGGATGTCACATCCACTCCATCATCCTAGATCCTTGATTCAGGTGCATCAAACCATATGGCTGCATCAAAAGATGAATTTTCCTCCATCGAAGAAAGCACCAGATCCCCAATTTACTTGGGAGATGCCACACCCACAAAGGTGTGTAGAGAAGGAATTGTTGATCTTGAATGGGGATGCTTCACAAATGTGCTTCAAGTTTCCTCGTTGTCTGCAAATCTTCTCTTGATATATCATATCACTCATTTTCTGGCTCTGGAAGGAAGGTGGAGTTCACTACGGACTCCGCAGTGATTATCGACATTTCCACAGGCTCACAACTTGCACATGGAATTGCAGATCACGGTTCTCGTTTGTATTTCTTCTCCCAATTTGTTCCTAAATCTATTAGCACTATATTTCTGTCACAATCTAATGATATTATCAGGTTATGGAATGAAATATTTTTCCATCTAAACTATAATTACTTGCATCAACTCAGCAAGGAGAACATGGTAGAAGGATTGCCAGCTATTAAATTCACAAGCGGTGTATGTCAAGGATGCATTATTGTCAAGCATCCAGAGAAAAAGTTTGAAAAAGGGAAGGCGTAGAGAGATTCTTCACCTCTTGGGATGATTCAAAGTGACATAACAGGCCCATTCCTGCAGCCTTCAATCAATAAGGCTCGATATGTAATCACCTTCATAGATGATTTCTCTCGCTTTACTTGGGTTTTTTTTTTGAAATTAAAATCGGAAGTATTTGAATGCCTTATAGAATTTAAAGCACTTGTTGAGAATGAGTCTGGGTGTAAGATTAAGATACTCCATACTGATAATGGGGGGTAGTATGTCAACAAATATGTGCAACAACTTTTTATTGATGCAGGTATGAAACTACAACACACGGTGCCATATACACCACAACAGAACGATGTTGTAGAGAGGAAAAAATGGTCCTTAAAAGAGATGGCCAATTGTATGTTACAGTGAAAATAATTAGCTCCCAAGATATGGGATGAATCTATTAATTGTGAAGCATACATTCAAAACCAAGTTCCTCACAAATCACTCAAAGGTACCACTCCTTTTGAATCTTGGACCGGTAAGAAACCGAAAGTGTCTCACTTTCGTATTTTTGGTTCACGAGCATGGGCTCACATTCCGACAGATAAGAGGAAGGCTTTGGATCCTCAAAGTGTTGAATGAATATTTGTTGGATATCCTGAAGGTGTCAAAGGATATATATTGCTGGACTCTCACACTAAAATGTTCATTCTAGCTCGAAGTGTGAAGTTTGAAGAAGAATCACTGCATGATTTTTCAGAAGACCCTACCGAGGAACCGCTTGTTGGCATTGATGAGGAGGAGTCAGAAACTTATTCGAGAACTTCATAGCAGCCATCAGAGAATAATTTTGAGTATGATAAAGAGGATGAGGAGAAGGTCATGGCTGCTCCAACTCAGTTGCCAACTTGGGCAGAGAAAACCCTGCAAGATGCGGGTGAACTAGTCGTTGATCCTGCGGATACAAGAAGAACTAGATCACAGTTTTTTGGGGCTCCTCAAGCCTTGGCTACCACAGAACCTTTGCTTCCCATACATTTCTATATGTCACTTGTTTCAGATCCAAATTCACACTATGAGGCTGTTGGAAACCCACTCTGGGAGGCTTCCATGGATGAAGAGTACTATGTTCTTATGGACAACAACACATGGGACTTGGTTCCACTTCCGAAAGGAAGAAAGCTTGTTCGATGTCGATGGATATATCGAACAAATATTGCTGCAAATGGTGATATCAAAAATTACAAAGATCGACTTGTCGCACAAAAATACTCACAGGTACATGGCATAGAATACACAGAGACATTTGCACCTGTTGCAAAAATGGACTTCATTCGACTAGTTTTGGCCATTGTCGCTTCTCGCAGATGGGAAGTTCATCACATGAATTACATCCATGAGATGATCCATGACAGAGTCATTTCAATGTGATACTTCCCCATAGAGCAGCAGGTTGCAGACATCTTCACCAAGTCCTTCACTGAAAAGAATTTTTCAGAACCGAGAGCTATGCTTGGAGTGGTGGAGACAACTGAGTAGGTCACTTTTGGCCACTCATATTTTTTTCCTCTTTTGAGGGGGGGGGTTTTCCCACAATGTTTTCCATCTTTCCTCTTTTCATGAGGATTTCTTTTATGTAATGAGTACCTAAAATGGCCAAGTTGCCGGGACTCAAATTTTTTTTGTCATTACAGTTAGGCTTAAGGGGGGGTGTTGGAGCATAACCCTAACTTACATTAGTTTATACCTAGATTAGACTCCTAGATATTGGTTAATACATTCATTTACACTTTATTTCACCTAATTTGGTCACATAGAGAAGAAGGGCGCCTCATCCCTAGATTTTAGGGAAAACTACTAATTTTAGATCAAGACTCAACTCCCGGTTCTTGATTTTCTCGATTTATTCTTGATTTATTCATGATTTATTCCAACTCCCCCATGAAAAAACTCATCTATTACTTGGGAATGAGCGCCTCCTCTTTGAGTGAGATATTCATTCCTTAATTAATGATTTTTTCTGTTACTATTATTAGTAACTACTATTTTAGGTCAGTTAAGTGAGTTGGCACTGCTTCTCTTGTCAGTTAAGTGAGCCTAAGTGAGATAATGCGCATCACTTGACTCTTGTGGAAATTAATGAGTGTGTGACATGTATCTTTAGTGGTCTAGGTCGAACTATGTGGTATCCCTTAGCTTATGACACCTATTTTAGTTATTTCTAGCTTTTTTTTACTAGAATTTCTATGTTGGAAATTCTACATATTCACCTCCTCTCTTCTTTTTGAGGATGGTTGCTCATGTATATTCATTTTTTATTAATATAATTCTCTGATTTATGGAGCAAAATATTTCTCTCATCTCTTGAATATCATCAAATTGTTTTTGTTCAATTTAACTAGAATTCTAGATCTATCGGGGTTTCTGTAGGAATTCTACAGAGTGTTGATGTTTCAACATCGGGCATAACTTCTCCTAGATTGGGTTGCAGACCAAGGGAGATAGGATTAATTTATTATAAAGGTGCACTTGTGATAAATGGGCCCAGACGTAGTCCTTCCTTGATCATGACAAGGAATAATATGGACTTAAGGTGCTTGAGATGTTTTCCAAGTGTCAGTTAGCATCATGCTAACATTCACTCATGGGGGTGTACCTAT
>ML782252.1:331322-349772 GCA_009831015.1 Picea engelmannii
ATAATACAATGTATAAACATACTTAGTAAATAAATAGTTACTTATTATCCAAGTGACACATCCTTTCATGGATGGTCACCATATGTTCTATATATATGAAACTCTCATCATTGTAATAATATCAATTTAATATAAGCATTTTTCTATCATACTCATGTCTCTGTGCATGGTTATTCTTCTTGTGATCTTGGTTATTACTATTGTTATTGTTCATGGTTTATGCTTCAGTTCAAGTAAATTTATAAAGTAACTGAATGTAATTGAACAACATTAAAATCAAACAAATACATCCCCACATATGAAATGTTGTCAACAATGGATCACACTAGCTAAGTACCACTTATACCGCAAGTAAGTACTATCAAGACGTTTCTGCAATCTTGTTTTAAGCTACTGAATGATGTTGAGATTTGGGTACCTTGGAAAGTGGTCCCCATGTGTTTATGAGTCTCTAAACACAAAGGGGGAGACTATTACCCTTGTACTTTACTTTATGATTCTAATTTCACTTTGACTTAGGAGATTTAATTCAAAAGTGAAATATGTCACTTAAGTCATAAAGTGACAATTAATTCACAAAGTGGGTGAAGTAATAGACATAAAGCAACTAAGAAAGTGGGTTTCCTTAGTGATATTTTTGGATTAGATCTCACCCATTGATTTGACTTGGATATATTGGATCTAGGCCGTTGATCTTTTAGGGCTTGGCCAAAGGAGGGTATAGTGCATTTATGAGATTCATTCTTCACTTATGAGAAGAGGAGAAGAGGAGGAGAGCTAGGGTACATTTCTCAAGGAGAGGAGGGCACACTTGCATGAGGGTTTTCCCATTGAGTGAGGAAAAGGAACCATAGCTTGGAGGAGGAGCTTCCATGGAGGAGGAGGCTTACACTAGTTCTTGGGTGCATTCTATGGTCTAGGGCGCACTTGGAGGAGGAGAGGCACATTTCTTGCATGAGATATTTGTGTGAGGGTGTTGCACACTTGTTAGAGGGAGCCTTAGTGAGGAGAACTAAGAGCACATTTAGTGGGAGACTATTTCTAGAGGAAAGGGTGCACCAAAGCTAGGTGCGCACCATATCTTGGAGGAGGGCGCACTTTGAGAGAGAGGGAAAAAACTTCAAGGGAGAAGGAAAGGGTCACTCAAACTTCAAGTGGGTAAAGGAAAGATCATGGAATCTCAGTGGTAAAGGAAAAGTCTCAAATACAAAGGCATCAAGATAAAGACAAAGAAAGCAAGAGGAAGAAAGGCTCACCAAGGCAAGGGGTGCCTTACTTCACAAGGCTTGTGGGGAGGTCTTAAAGGAACTCCAAGGCATCTGAGAGTGGTTTCTATTGTACTAGGTTCACTTGTATATGTTTTCTGTGTTGTACATTTTTCTTTGAGGCCTTCTATATATATCTGCTCCAAATTGGTTTTCCCCATGGGGGGGGTTTTCCAAGGTCATGTTGACCAAAAATCTATGTGTCAATTTTATGCATTATTAGAAGTGTAGATCAACATTTTAAATTTAAATATCTAGAGGTAGTGTTATGTGTTTTGATGTATATTGCATGTGCTAACAATGGGTAAATAAAACACTTGCAAGGGCACCTCAAAAGGGCACTCAACCATCAAATATTGAGCAGAAAGTTTGGTGACTGTTTGTTGTCCTAAAAACAAAAAGGAAAGACAACCACATAGTTGAAACTTAGAGCCATACTAAGGTCAAGTATAGACCTTAGATGGTAGCCTCATAGGACCTCAGAAAATCTACATGGTATCAGAGCCAATGGTGGCTTAAACTTGTTGATTTTTAATCATTTTTGTGGACAATTTTGTGAGGCTTATATCAGATCTGTTGGTTGTTTTGGACAACAAATTTACAGTCCAAAACAGTGAGTAAAATTCAGATTTGAAGGTGCCTCTCAGTTAGTGCCAGTTGGATAGTTCATGGTATATTTTGGACAACCTGTTGACAGAGTTTGTGGATAGCTTGTGGGCAGATTTGTTGGGATGCTTTTTGACACTTGTGGACAACCTCTTTTCACACCTGCATGGATAGGAGTGAGGCTATAGTTTATGACCTCTTTTCACACCTATTTTCTAGGAGTGAGGTCGGTGTTCTCTTACCTCTTTTCACACATGTGTTGACAGGAGTGAGGCAACGCCCCTTTACAGTTTGAGCATTAGTTGGAGTGCAGTTTGGAAGACATGTCAGTATCTCAGATGTGTGTGGAGGACAAGCTAGTCAGGGCTAGAAATTGGTCGCCTTGGAAGGTGAGGATCATCTTTGTCTTAGAGGACCTCGAACTATGGGATATAATTGAGGCACATGTTCCTGTTCTTCCTATTACTTCCCCCGTCTTATTGGAAGATTTCAGGAAGAGGAACAACAAGGAAAAGAGGACCATTTGTGATGCAGTACGAGATCATATTATTCCCCACTTGACTGTGAAGACTTATGCATATGAGATGTGGGCATATCTACGAAAGTTGTATGAGAGCTCTAATGAGAACCGAAATTTTGTTCTTCATGATCGACTGAGGGGCATTCGCATGCTCGAGGATGAGTAGGTTACTTCATTCCTTGGTAGATACACCCATATTAGAGACTATCTTGGAGCCGTCTGAGAGGTGTTGGATCCCAACTCTATGGTGAGAACAACTTTAAACAACTTTACCAAACCATGGGGTACATTCATACGCGACATTTTTTCTAGAGCAGTTATGCCTACATTAAAGAGGATATGGGATGAATTCATCCAGGAGGAGACTAGACTAGTGGTGGAGGCTTCTGGACAACAACAACAACAACAGTCAATTCTGGGTGATGAGGACCTTTCTCTTTGGACAAAGGGCAAGAACAAGACTGACCGTGGAGGTCGACAGGGTCCCAATTTTGGGGCCCCACCACAGGGAGGAGAGAGAAAAAACAATGGGTAGAAGAGAGACATGAGAACAATGAGATTCTTTTCTTGTGGAGAGATGGGTCACTATGAAGGACAATGTACCAAGAATAAGAAGAAGCGACATGATGGGTCAGCAACAACAACAGAGGATATAGAGTTCAATGAGAAGTTTGTGAGAGAGTGTGCATTCATGACTACTTTGTTTTTTGTTACACCATCCAACATTATATGGGGAGACAGAGTTGAGGAGGACCAACCGACTCACAATAGTGATTCAGAGGGAGATTAGACTCAATGTCCATAGACACCATCTTTAGAGTGGGTGACTGGTCCACCCAGGATACCTTCAGTTTCAGAGTTTCCGAGCAGAAAAAGAGTTGGTGCTACAACTTCATAGCATCAGAGATTGATGAGGAGGAGCAACATGGCACCATGGAGGCTTGAGCCTCACTTGGGTTCTGAGACAAGCATATCAGGTTTTGGATCCACTTCAGGTGGAAGCTACTTGGTGAGAGGCCAAGTTGATGACTCTTAGTGAGATACCAAGAAAGGGAGACTCTTGGTGAGATGCCAAGAGAGTGACTCTTGGTGACACGCCAAGACTAGTGACTATTGGCGAGATGTCGGGAGGTGGAAATCCTTGGTGGGAGACCAAGATGGATATCTTTGGTGTGATGCCAAGATCTAGGTGATCTTGGATAGGTGGAGAGACAGTTCCATTTATAGATCACGCAAATTGAGCAGATTTGTGACAGAGACTACTTTCAGTGATCAGGGTACAACCATACTCACCGAGTATATTCCAGGACGAAACCATGTCCACTGCATGGATGAGATTGGTGGTGATGAGCACTTTCCTCGGTAAGAGGGAGTGTTGAGATTTGGGTACCTTGGAAAGTGGTCCCCATGTGTTTATGAGTCTCTAAACACAAAGGGGGAGACTATTACCCTTGTACTTTACTTTATGATTATAATTTCACTTTGACTTAGGAGATTTAAGTCAAAAGTGAAATATGTCACTTAATTCATAAAGTGACAATTAATTCACAAAGTGGGTGAATTAATAGACATAAAACAACTAAGGAAAGTGGGTTTCCTTAGTGATATTTTTGGATTAGATCTCACCCATTGATTAGACTTGGCTAGATTGGATCTAGGCCATTTATCTTTTAGGGATTGTCCAAAGGAGGCTAAAGGAGGGTATAGTGCATTTATGAGATTCATTCTTCACTTGTGTGAAGAGGAGAAGAGGAGGAGAGCTAGGGCGTATTTCTCAAGGAGAGGAGGGATCACTTGCATGAGGGTTTTCCCATTGAGTGAGGAGAAGGCGCCATAGCTTGGAGGAGGATATTCCATGGAGGAGTAGGCTTACACTAGTGCTTGGGCACATTCTATGGTCTAGGGTTCACTTGGAGGAGGAGAGGCACATTCCATGGGGAGAGGCACACTTCTTGCATGAGATATTTGTGTGAGGGTGTTGCGCTCTTGTGAGAGGGAGCCTTAGTGAGGAGAAATGAGGGTGAATTTAGTGGGATAGTATTTCTAGAGGAGAGGGCACACCAAAGCTAGGTGCACACCATATCTTAGTGGAGGGCGCACTTTGAGAGAGAGGACGCAAAATTCAAGGGAGAAGGAAAAAGTCACTCAAACTTCAAGTGAGTAATGGAAAGATCATGGAATCTCATTGGTAAAGGAAAACGCTTAAAGACAAAGGCATCAGGATAAAGACAAAGCAAACAAGAGGAAGAAAGGATCACCAAGGCAAGGGGCACCTTACTTCACAAGTCTTGCAGGGAGGTCTTCAAGGAACTCCAAGGAATCCGAGAGTGATTGCTATTGTACCGAGTTCACTTGTATATGTTTCATATGTTGTACATTTTTCTTTGAGGCCTTTTATATATATATGCTCCAAACTAGTTTTCCCCATGGGGGGGGGTTTTCCAAGGTCATGTTGACCAAAAATCTATGTGTCAATTTTATGCATTCTTAGAAGTGTAGATCAACATTTTAAAGTTAAATATATAGAGGTAGTGTTATGTGTTTTGATGTATATTTCATGTGCTAACATTGGGTAAAGAAAACACTTGCAAGGGCACCTCAAAAGGGCACTTAACCATCGAATATTGAGTAGAAAGTTTGGTGACTTTTTGTTGTCCTAAAAACAACAAGAAAAGACAGCCACACAGTTGAAACTTAGAGCCATACTAAGTTCAAGGACAGACCTTAGATGGCAGGCTCATAGGACCTTAGAAAATCTAGAAATGATTCATCATCTATTAAAGTTTTGAAAAATATGTTAGAAAGATGTGGCATAGAAGTAGAGGGGAAGTTAGACCAAAAAACAATCAATCACCTCCATACAAGAAGGAGGACAAGCAGAGAATTTATATTGAATGAAAATATCAGATATTTCAACATGGGAGATGTTATATTGGACCTAGGATCTAAAGTAAATGTCTTACCAAAGAAGACATTGCAATGCATGGGAGAGACAACATTAGGTTACTCAGAAATTCAACTGAATTTAGCAAACCAACACAGAGTGTTGCGAGTTGGGAGGCTGAAAGGAGTGACAATAGATTTGGACAGAGTGGACACTAAGGAAAACTTTGAAGTGATAGAAATAGTAGATGATAAAACACCATATCCAACATTGCTTGGGTTGGATTGGACATTTGATAACCAAGCCATAATCAACTTGAATACAAGGAAGATGACATTTGAGTCAGGGGAATATCGGGTCATTTCACCCTTAGACCCATCCGAAGCCAAAATATTTGTGGAATCGACCTATCTGGATTTAGAATAAATTAACCAACTGTACATAACCACTGTGTGCAGAGAATATTACATTAATCCAACTGTAGATGGTGTACTCAGTTGGAGAAGAATCACCTCATGTGCTTCTGACTCAGATATAGGACTGGATAATTGGCAACAATGCCTACATAAAGTATCTACAAGATGGTGTGCAAGAATAGACCACGCAATAATATGGGTGGGTACAAAAATCAGAGAACCTCAGGCCAGTTTTCATGGCATAAATGACTTAGAAAATTTCATGAAAAAATATGAGGAGGAAGTATCCAATAATCAGAGGATTTTATCCCTATATATATCACTTAAGGCTACACCTGCAAGATGGTGGGGTGTGCACAAAGAAACAATTAAGAACCGGTACCAATGCAAGCGATTACTGTGCATTAGATTCAGTGCATAACTGACAAGCAATGAGATGCAGAGATATGATGGACAGGGGACACCAACATAACACTTGGATAAATGTAGAACACTATGGAGGATGTCACCACCATAGGAATGGCCTCATCACTTCATTCACACATTGGAAGGAATTCCAACAAACTGGTATGTAGACCAGGAACTACGCAGAGGCATTGCAGAATGGACAACATTACAAAAAACATTTATAGTCACTTTCTCATCTGAACATGAGAAACCCAACATGGATTTAGCACTCAAACATATAAGAGGAGTGATATTTGTTGAGGAACCATAGGTTGAGCTTATAACATAGTATTAACAACAACACATACAAATAGTTAAGGACCTATTGTCATGCTATCAGGTGGAAGATGATCCACACAAAATAAATATTGTAGAAGTTGAAGGGGAAAGAGAAGTGGAAGGTCCATCTCTGGAATCAGAAGTTTTTTCTACTCCAATCAAGGTGAAGAAATTTAACATTGGGACAACTAACAATCCCAAAATGGCCAACATTGGAGACTACTAGGATAAATAAACAATGGAGAGGATAACAGAGTTACTACACAAGTACATCGACCTATTCCCTACAACATTCACAGAGATGAAAGGCATAGAAGGAGAGCTAGCTGAGATGAATATACCTCTCAAACCTAAGGCTAGATCTGTCAGACAACGACCATATATACTAAACCCAATATATAAGAAAAAAGTGAAAGGAGAAATTGACAGGATGTTGGAAGCTGGAATCATAGAACCAATAGAAGAATCAAAATGGATAAGCCCTATGGTAGTTCAGGAGAAGAATCAAGGAGGCATACAGATATGTGTCGACCTGAGGAAGTTGAATGATGCTTGCCTACATGACCCTTTTCCTACCCCTTTTACTGATGAAGTCCTAGAGAATGTGGGAGGTCAGGAAGCATATTCATTCACAAATGGATTATCAGGCTACCACCAAATCAAAATAGCTCCATAAGACAGGTATAAGAATACCTTTGCCACTGAATGAGGATCCTATCAATACACAGACATGCCTTTTGGACTGAATAATGCACCAACAATATTCTCAAGAGTAGTCATAGCTGCATTCAAATAATTCATCCATCAATTTTTAGAAGTATACCTGGATGATTGGATAGTATACAGTCTATTGAAATACCATTTAAAGGTGTTAAGGCTAATGATGGAAAGATGCAGGCAATGCCATATATTACTGAACATTACAAAATGCATATTTGGAACACCTTTTGGAATTTTATTGGGTCATATAGTATGCAAACAGGGTCTAATAGTGGATCTTGCAAAGATTGCAGTAATTTTGAATTTGCCACCATCAAAATCAGTGCGATAGTTTAGAGCCACATTGGTACATACATGTTATAGCATAAAATTTATAAAAGGGTATGTGCATATCACCGCGTTGATGGAGAAACTACTCAAGAAAGATATCAAATTTCAGTGGAATGAGGACTTTCAACAGGGGTTGGACACCTTGAAAGAGAAAATGGTCACAACACCTATACTAGTATTCCCAGATTGGGAAAATACATTTCATGTGCATGTAGATGCATCAGCCATAACACTTGGAGCTATGTTGGCATAGCCAGGAACATGGGAATTGGATCATCCAATAGCATTTTCTAGAAAAAAAGTGTCAGAGTTAGAACATAACTATAATACTACAGAAAGAAAAGGCCTAGCTATGGTCTATGAAATTCATAAGTTCGGACATTACGTACTGGGTAAACATTTTAAGATGTTCACAAACCATTCTTCCCTCAAGTACGTAGTCAACAAGCCAATGTTGGGGGGGAGAATCTGTAGATGGTTATTGCTATTTCAAGAATTTTATTTTGAAGTGATAGTCAAACCATGGAAGCTGAATGTAGGACCTGGTCACCTATCAAGGATCACCAACAGAGAGGAACCTACAAATTAAAAGGATAACTTCCCTGATGCACAATTGTTTTCTGTACAAATAGTTGATGAATACTTTCCTGACATTATTGAATACTTGAGTACAGGGACTGCACCAAATGAGTTTAACACCGCGCAGAGGAAAAATTTGGTTGTCAGAGCTGCAAACTATCAATTGATTGCATGACACTTATACAAAATGGGTGCAGACAACATTTTGAGACGATGTGTATTAGAGCATGAAAGGCCTAGAATTTTAGCAGAATCCCATGAAGGCATATATGGAGGACATTCTACAGGTAAATCTATCGTGTAGAAGGTATTGCGCACATGATTATGGTGGCCAACAATTCATAGGGATGCAAATGAATATTTCCAGAGATGTGATGTTTGTAAAAGGGTTGGTAAACCTAATAAAAGGGATGTGATTCCCATAAGACCACAGGTAACCTTGCAGGTATTTGACAAACATGATATAGATTTTGTTGGACCAATTCACCCACCAGCAAGAAGGTCAAGATCTAGATACATCATTACTATGAAAAAATACTTAACAAGATGAGCAGAAGCAACACTAGTCAAAGATTGCAGCGCCGAGACGAAAACACACTTCTTGTTTGAGAAAGTGATCACTAGATTTGGATGTCCAAGTATTTTGATGAGTGACCAAGGTACTCACTTCATCAACAACACTATCAAGGCTATGACTAAGGAGTTTGAAGTCTATCATCATAAGAGTACAACATACCACCCTCAAGCAAATGGAACAGTAGAAGCCTTCAATAAGATCTTGGAGAATGCCTTGACAAATATTTTCAACATTAACAGGGATGATTGGGATTTGAAAATACCAGTAGTATTATGGGCATACATAACTACATGTAAAAAGTTGACAGGATAGACACCATTCATGATGGTGTATGGACATGAAGCAGTAGTACCTTTGGAATTTCGGGTACCTAGTCTACACATCATAGCCATTACTAACATGAAAAAATAGGGCACAGTTGAAGAAAGGCTAAGTCAGCTCATGGAAATGGAAGAGGATAGGATCCTAGCAGGATTTCACCAAGATGTACAAAAAGCCAGAGACAAATCTTGGCACGACAGACATATCAAGAAGAAAAGTTTCAAGGAAGGAGACTTAGTCTTGCTATATGAAAATAAATTCTTTCAACATCCAGGTAAATTTAGGATGCATTGTCTAGGGCCATATGAAGTTTAGCATGTCATAGATGGAGGATATATGTGACTAAAGGACCTAACAAGAATCAAATTAAAGGGAATGATCAATGGGAGTCGACTGAAGCTGTACAGGGACAGTCAACCTCACCAAGTATAAATAGGGACAATGTAGTAAGGAAAGCATATATCTAGTGTACCATAGTAGATACTAGACATAAAAATGACAAAACCAAACAAAAAGAGAAAAAGGATGAAAAAAAAATACAAAAATACAAACAACAAAAAATACAAAAACATAGAAAAAGTTGTGCGTAGGACTTACCGCACCAAATATCAAAATACAACGTGCATTAAAAATAAAAGTTGGCGCGAATGTACACAAAAAGTGAAAAATGACAGCGAAAAGTTCTATAAAGGGTGGAAAAGGAACATTTATTCAACACTCAACGAATTTTGAGCTTAGAGCAAGTAGAAGAATCTGTGCCCTAATTTCCAAATCATCACCATAGACAGACCAACTTACGATAGTCACACATGATGTTTCCACCAAAGTTGGGGTTGTTAGGCCAGTTTATCAGGGTCACTCGACAAGGTCATAGGAGGAAGGAAATAATATAGCTCGAGCCCGTAATCGAGCTCGAGGACGTGACCACTTCAGAGCCAGAGTTTAGTAGCCCGACGTGGGTGGAGGAAGATATCCCCACAATGCAGAGAGGAGAGGTAGGGAAGAGCTTGGGAGTTAGGAATGGGGTTTCAAACCCTAACCATGAGGAGCTGACAAGATTGACTGACACAAAGGAACCGAGACCATCCCAGTCACAAGAAGAAGTCCAATTCAAGGACATAATAGACCAACTAGACTAACCTAGGGATGAGGAGGGTGCAAAATCCACCTAGGTGGGAACATCCATGACGGGACAGAAAAAAAATACCCCTGAAATTTTAGAGATTTTATTACCCTTCATTCCAGATGTAGTACCCACTATTGAGGACATGTTGGGGAAAGTTCCCAAGTTGCGCTACACGGACCATGATGTGCACGACGCAGCGCAACTCCTGGAGTGGGCAGAGGAATGCTATTTGATAAACACGGGGGAGGTTGGACCCCTATGAAGGCCAGTATTAGATCCCTCTCAGTGTATTACGAGGTTATAAAAATACGACATCATGAACTTGCTGGACATTCCACACTTCAGACAAGGAAAAAATGTCGGCCTATGAATCAAAAAATTAGTGGCCTGGGTCCATGGGAGCATTTTGTGGATGGATAGGCCCATACATATAGATGTGGCACTCATTGTCAATATAAATGGATTTCCCACAACCAGCACATAGCCAGAAGAGGTTTTGGAAAACAAGGCGCATGAGAAGGAAATGACAGAGCAGGTGAAGGCACAATTTGATACGTTGCAGGGGAGTAGAGGCCTCATCATAAAATAAATAAATGATGACACAATGAGGTTCACCAACAAATTGATAGTGTGAAAACTGTTAAGGAAGTGTCATTGAGAGGAATCCCCTGTAGGTGTAATCGCAGTAGCAACGCAGTGCGCGAAAGGAATGATGTTCAGTTGGGCAAAATATTTGTTGAACTAGTTCTTACTGGATTTCCATGATGCGCAGGATAATGGAATTGAGTTCCATTACTCATGGTTGATGATATTGGTCGATCTCACAGGGTGGTAGGAACCCAATTACACCGCCTTGATCACAAGGACGGGGAAGTGCTACGTAGCGAGGTACGAGTCCCTCTGGCAGGCGAAGGACAACAAAGCGCATCAAGAAAAAAACACAGTGTTTTCTATGTTGCTAGAGGAAATTCAACAACACACTTCCAACATATGGTGCATCTCGAGGAAGGTTGTGCAAGAAACTGAGGGAATTGAGAAATTCAAGGCATCCTGACACCATACATGGATCCAAGCTGCAAGGGATCCCAAGTGAGCATGGAAGAAGATGCAGTACTGCGTGACCAGGGAGGAGGTGGAATGGATCTTCAAATATTGGTCTGCGTTGTGGCAGAAACCAACAACTAAACCCACCACCAGGATAGGTATGGCGTAGCCTGCTAAGCCCAAAGAAACAACTGAGGCACACTCGTCGGCATGAACAAGGAGTTTGACTGGAAATACTCGAACAAAAACAACGCAGACAGTGTCAAGTGGGACCGCAATTCTGAAAAATCCAAGGAGAATGCCCACAACAACACGAATAGGAATCCAACCACAGGTTGGGACGAAGAAGCCAACATAGGTTCAGCAAGAACAGGCCCATGCACAACCAGTGGGGCACATCCCTCACAATTCACAAAGGAGACCGCACAAGGAACAAATGCACGCGGTAAAAAGAAATATGACACAGAGGACCTAGACATCACCCTCACTTGGGATGATGCAGAGCTTGTCGTGGCCAAAATGATAGAATTCCATGAAAACATACTACAGAGGCACAAAGAGAGAAGATCATGTCCAAACTGATACAAGTCCATGCGAACATACAAAATCTACGGGGCCATGCATAATCTGAGGCTAGCGTGCAATAGCAGAAGGCAGTACCGAGGCCACCAATGCAGAAGAAACATGAAGAGACAATACACTTTGTCACCCAGAGCACCAACACATTTACCGTCATGTGTGAAATGATCAGGCTGGATACTAAGACAAAGCAGACACCACTGCAGGAGGTCGAAGAGTTGGACATGATACTAGCACAGATCTCCACGAAGGCTCTCTATGGGATACAAGTGAGTGTCATGAAGGAAGTGCAGTCGAGGTCTCGTACAGATGCCACCAACCTAGAGGTGAGTAGAGGAGTCACGCAAATGCTCCAAATAACATGCGACCAGTTGACTGCAGAGAAACAAGAACAAAAATATTGTGGGGACAGGCTCAAGCAGGAAGTGACTGCAGCCTATGACAGAATCCTAAACAACCGCAAATAGCAGAGCCCAACAAAGTGAAAAAAATTGATCACATTGTGCAAACAATTTATCAATATCGACAGGAGATCGAAAACCTTAAGGAAAAACTAATTCCTACTACTCCCCCAGAGGTGAAAGAACAAAGGAGGAAAGAAGTTGCAGGACGAATGGCCGAAATGGAAAGAAAAGCCAGTGCAGTTGTGGACTTGTTTAAAATGGCAGCGCAACTATGGAAAATATTGGAGGAAGATGAACATGTCCAACAGTGGGACTAGAAAGAAGGAAAGATAAGTGCAACCATACAATACCTCAAGCAGAGGAAGAAAACAATGACTATCACCGAGCATCTCAAGGGATCACAAGACATGAAGAAGCTGCAAGAAAAGCTAATAGAAGCACAGACGGAGACGCAAGAGAGACAAACATAGATGGAACCTCTCCAAGATCTATCAATGAATATTATCACATAGTTGGAGGAGGAAAATAAGAACATGGTGTAAGAACAGGAAGAGTGCACAACAATGATCCAAGAGGAGATTAAATCGCAAGCAGTAGAAGAACTCATAAAAAAGGTCGTGTAGGTCCAAAAATGAGGAAGGGAACTTGCAGACGAGTTCCACGGTCTAACAAAGGCTGTCGAGGGCACGCGCAAAGCCTAGGTGGCTCGAGACAAGCCACGTGTCAGTGTTGGGGGGTTGTTGGGTGTAGACCCATTTTGGGGAAAAGGCTATTTTTTGAGAGAAAATCATGAAGTGGAAGAAAGACAGCTGGAAGGAAAAACAACACATGTGAGGAAAGCATGCAAGGTGCGCATGAAAATAAACCTAACTACATTAGGGTTAGAGTTTTGATAAGATATTGTAATGACTGATAAGCCAAGAATATAAGTAATCACCTAGGAGGTATGAGGAGGGGGTTCAGAGTTCAGTGGCTCTAACATGTAAGAGAGGATTGTTTTGTGAAAAGATTGTAAGAGTTGTAACCTTTTGTAATTTGTTGAGCTAGAGGAGAGTCGAGGAACTCGGTCCCGAGGGTTAAATCATAGGATGAGGAGCCTGGTGCGATCTAGTCAACCTCATAGGGATCAAGAAGCCTATTGATATTATAAGATCAAATATTGTAGTGCGTGCAGTGAAATATATTATAGAAACATAATAAAAGAGCTTGAGAGACAAATCTTTGTGTACATAGCCCATGAGGGGGTGAACCACGGTAGATCATGTGTTATTTGAATTGTTTGTTGTTTATTTCTTTTCTGTCAATAGTAACCTCCTAGGTAAATGTCTTAATGAAGTAGTTAGATCTGTTGATTTACATGCATGGATAAATAACGACAGTATATTAAATATAATATGTATGATATAGTAAATAAATGAAGATCACAAAGTACAATCCCAGATCCCCACTCATTCCCAGACTACAAGCACCTGAGCATTGCAGCCACCCATAGAACTATCTCGGGTGAGACTGCGAAGTACACTTTGTGTGTTGTGTTGCCTTTTGGTTTACTAGGAGGGATGATAGTTTTAGAGGGATTTGTTGGAAGATTGTTTAGATACGAACCTGTGTCAGCCTAAGAAGTAGAAAGAGGATAAGATCAACCAACAACTGGTAATATCTTGGATTGATTTTTTCTAGAGAAAGGTTGTTGGGTTTTCTCCCAAGGTTGAGTTTCCCAGGATAAACTCTTGTGTTCTTGTGTTGTGTTCTTCTGTCTACTATGAATGGTTAATATTTCTAGATATTGTTATTTCCGATGTATTGCTATAGTTGATATTTTCAGTGTATATTTATTCTATGATGACTACGATATAAAAATAAATCTTGATTGTAATCGTAAGGAAATAACTACTAGATATGCAAATATTAAAACACCAACATTTAATGATGTGTAGAGGGTACCTCCATGGTTTTGAATATATAAAAATGTTCACTATTTGATGCATGGTTTAATGATTTGGCATAGCTATTAGAACTGCCGAATTCTTAATTTCTCAGCATGTTATTTTGTCCATAGGCTGGGAGATTCACCTTAAAGTTGTCTCACATGTCTATTTTGTATTTCTTCTAAATTTTCCACTTCTCAAATGTAAATCAATTTTTTTGAAGCACTCGTGGGCACATGCCTCTTTGTGTTGAATTCCTTGGTATTGGTTCTCATATTGTTTGAGGGCCAAGAGTTTTACAAGAGAGAGAGAGAGAGAGAAAACTTACCCAAAATTTTGCATAATTTATGTTGTTAATAAACATGGTTTTAAGACTCGCTCTAGGTATTATCCCCCTGGGGTTCCTCAACATTGTTCCATCTACGACCTAGAACATATCGAGGGATAACAAAAACTGTGATAGATTCTTTCAAACTTGTTGATAGGACCTCAACCCAGTCGAATATTGATGCTTTATCTATGTAGTAGTGGATTAACGACATTAATAACAAAGTGAATGTGGAAGCATCTCAGTCCCCGTACATCCTGTAGAGCATCGCCACCATATATTGATAGGGTTTTCTCAGTGTCATGGCGGGATACATGTTGGATGGCCTGTGCTTGAAATATTTTTCTGGATTGTACTAGATCTTGAACAAGTCTTTCACTTGCATGAAACTGTGTAGAATTTCCTCATCTAAATTTCAGGTTCCCTTTTCCAAGTGATAGTGATTTTATAGGTAAACTTGCCATAATGATATTATGGGTTCTCCTCTGGTGTTGAGTATATATCTATTTTCCAATTCTACATGCTTAAGAATCCAAGCAATTGCATCTGTGCAAGGGAGCACTACAACATGAGTTGCCACCATGTGTATTCCTAATCTCTGGATATTCTTGAAAAGTTGGAGCTCTTATTGGTTGTCATCTTATACCGAGAATGTCTACATTTTGAAAATTTGAAAGACTTCACTCGGTTTGAGTGAGTCTCCTCCTTTCTCTAGGATCCCTGATGTGTCATCATACACTACTCCTAGAGAATCAAGCTCTTCCTCTTTCCTTATTCCACTTCCAAAAACATTTGTGGCAGGTGCCTTTATTGTTATCTTCTTTCATGGAGACATTTTTGAACCTGAAACATATAGTCATAATTAGCCCCAAAAAAAAACCAGGAAAGAAAATAAACATGATCATATTAAGACCTGTAAACATATAAGCATTTCAGTAGTGAATGAATACTGAAAACAAATCTTCCTATGTAAACCTTTGTGTCGGGTACCTGAAGAATTGCTTGTGTCAATGTTGGGTGGGAGATCATCATTTGAGGATGATTGGAGACATTGTGAGAGTTTAAACTTTGGTGAGAAACCAAGTGAAGAATCTAGGTTGGTCGGTGAAGTTTAATGTTAACTTATTTAATGGAGAAAGATTTGAGATTGAAGTTGTTCATGGGAACTACTCCAGTATACATCAGAATAGATCTGAGGAACTTTAATAGTGAAGTGCATTGTGTATAGGAAAATATTGTGTTAGTTTTTTCGGAACACAAAGTTATGACCAGAGAAAGTATTACAAATCATGTTGGTCATATTGGAGCACTTCGTGTAAAGTTCATCGGTGGAACCAGAATGGTTCATGGCATGGTTGTCGGTATGAATCAAAATACTTCTTGTTAAACTCTTCTAAATGATGTAGGAGGTATTTTCGTTAAGCTCACCGAAGAGGTTAATTACCATAGGGGTTCATGCAAAGTCCTCAAGTTAAACCAGAGGCAATCATGTTAAGTCTTCTAGTGAACACCAATGACGATCATGTAAATTCCTTCGATGAAGACTGGAAGTAATCATGTAAAGTCCTCCGATGAAGACCAAAGGCGATAATGTAAATTCCTTCACTGACACCAGAAGTTTTGGTGCTAAGTCTTCCAGTACACCACCGGAGGTAACCATATCAACTTTGTCAAGTAAGTACCAGAACACATGATAGAAACCCTGTCAACTGTGAAAAATTTGAAATTTGGCTAAGTATCGGTTTGGGAACTGGTCGAGTTAGGAGAGACAAGGTTTGATTCCGATCCGGAGTCAAGAGTGATGATTTAATCTTAGGGTCGAAGGATCGGCATTGTATATACTAAATTTAAACCCGTGCTTGGTTCGAATGTAAAATTAAGGATCGCTTCTCACATATCTAGGTTTGAGGCACATAGATATAAGTATCGACACTTCTACCCATAGTTCCCTTGGCAAGGAACAACTAAAGGTACACAGAGTTAAGGATTAAAGAGATGGGGCCATGAGAAAAACTATTCTGAGGGACTGTAGGAGGAAGACAAAAAAAGGTTTACCAATGCTCAATGCCAGACAAAAAATAAAAAGGGAAAGAGGCTCCAATGGTAAGAGGAAAAATTGGTGGTAAGACACAAATTCAACCCTACCAACGAATGCGAAAATGAAAACAAGGTTCACTCTTTAGGGCTTACCTAGCAATGAAATGATATGTGGACAATCGTTAATATGAAATTTGTACACTTTTCTCCTAGGGTATAATTTGACGCTCATTTTCTCGATGCTCTCCTTTACCTCTTAGGCGACAATAAAAATAATCAAAATAATGGGGAAAATGCTCCTTTTATGATGTGAGTGCACGGTTCAATGTCACCCAAGGCATTAAAGTATTTGCCGGAGGCAATGTTTGGAAGAGCTCTGAGTACACTGGAGGAGATTGTGGGAAGGTATCTCATATGCACCAGAGAACATGATAGGAAGTGAGTCAATTTTTCTTTTCAAAGGAGATTACATGAAGTACGTCGATCCCTTAAAGCATAAGAGGAGTTTGAAGGAACTCCTCTAGTTAAACTGATGGAGTTCATAAGAAATCCTCCAGTTGAATCAAAGGAGTTAGTATTATCCCTATATTCTATTCAATTGTGTGTTTCGACAGAGTTCAGGGAAAGTTCTCTGATGTACCAAAGAAATTTAAGGGAACTCCTCTGATATGTACCGAAGGAGTTGAGAGGAACTCATCCGATAGACAAAAGAAAGATTCTCAAAAAATTGATTAAGTGTAAAATCAAAGAATTGAACCAACCAAGCTTGAAGCATTAAACAAACTAATGAGAGGAATGAGACAAATCAAAGACCAAAAGTTGAGGTGACTCTTCAAGTCAAGAAAATCGCATATAGAAACAAAAAAAGAAAGGGTCCCATTTTCTTGGAGAGAAGGCTTTTACAAGAAGATATACAAGAAAAATGGAAAGTGTTGATGTCTGGCACAACATGATGGTCAGAGTTGTATCCTTTGTGTTTCTTATTGCACTTACATCACCCAATTGAATGTGTTTAATATGGATTTACTTTGTTAATTCCATCTGTCATGTATTATGTTACCAAGTGCAACCTTCTTCCACTTTGATCCATATAAATATGAAATAAATATAGATGCAACTTGGGTATGGCTTGGATATGCGGGTATATAAGATATAGCTTGGATACCAATGGAATATAACATAAAAATGGTCTTCACAAACTAACTAAAAAACCACAACCCTTTTAAAAGAGGGCATTTAACTTTTCAAACACAACTAGGAGTAAAATGTTGAACAATGTATCCTTATCACTTCGTTGATGTTGAAATTGTACATAATCTCTATACAATATTGGATAATCTATGGTTGAACAACATGAGTAAAATGTTAAGCAGTGTATCCTTATCACTTCGTTGATGTTGAAATTTTACATAATCTCTATACAATATTGGATAATCTATGGTTGAACAACATGAAGAAGATACTAGGTCACTCCATGGTTAACAAATGTACTATGTTTTTCTTATCAATCTAAATATGCTTGTAGTATTTAAACTTATTAATTCAAGGGTTACGAAAACCCTATTGTTATATAGTTCTAGTAAAAGTGTTTAGTATAAAACAACAATGTTAAGGATTTTGTATGTATGGCCTCTTCAAAAGGTTTCAATGCAATTTGTATTAAACCAAAAAAAACATAAACATGTAATGGTACATTAAAGGATAAGAGGGATAATATACCCTAAGATAAACACTTTATAGAAACATAAAATGTTAAATAGTCATGCTATCTACTGACCTTAAAATCAACCACGACATTTTGATTGATGTGAAGAAAATAGGAGTTTGTATATGAGAATGATAAAAAATTATCAAATAGAACAAAGAGTAAATAAGTTAAATATCTCAATGGCCCATTTTAGCCAATACGACCTGGGTGGAGGTAATATCCCCAACTGCTACTCCAGCAGGCCTGACAAGAGTGGCCGACTATTGGCAGGCTCACTCCCCTGAAGACAAGTGGCGAAAATGGCACCTGGACAAAGAACGCCTAAATCTGGACGCTCGGGTGGACACTGAGC
>ML782252.1:359844-370779 GCA_009831015.1 Picea engelmannii
ATATATATATATATATATATATCAAAAATTAGAATTAAAAAAAAATACAAAAACAAACAAACTATTTTTTTTTAATTAAAATCCAATAATTAAAAATAAAATGTGTGGGAGGGGGCGATGCCCAACATCACCCCCCTTCCCATGCACTCCATGCCCATGGGGGAGGGGGATGATGCCGATAATTGATCCCTCCCACGTAAATTTTATTTTTTTTAATTATTGAATTTTAATAAATAAATTTTAGTTTGTTTGTTTCTCAATTTTCTTTTTTTAATTATCAAATTTTAATTTGTTTGCTTTTGGAATTTTTAGATTTTATTTTGTTTTTTTAATTCTAATTTTGATTTGTTTTTTTGATATATTTAAATTTTATTTTTTTAGTATATTTTTAATGTAGCATAGTTCTGTATTTTGATTTTTTTTTTAATGTTTGTGTTTTTTTAAGTGAGTTTTATTTTAAATATTATTTATTTATTTTAATTTTATATTTTACATTTTTTTTAATTTGTTTTATTAAAAAAATTGTTTTTATGGTGTTTTTTTCAATTTGGTGTTTTAAATATTTAAAATTTTCTGTTGGGTTATTTTTTTAATTTTTTTTGCAAAATAAATTTAGATTTTTTTATTTTTTTTTATTAAAAATTTGTGATTTGTATTATTTTCCAACAAAAATTGTTTTAGTTTTTTTTTTTTTAATAAAAGAAAATTGTTTTTTTTGTTTTTTTTTCCAATTTAATTATTTTCTTAATATAATTTCTTTTTTAAGTTAAAAAGTTTTAGTTTTTATTTATTTATAAAAGAAAATTGTTTTTTTGTGTGTGTTTTGTTTTTCCAATTTAATTATTTTCTTAATATAATTTCTTTTTGTAAGAAAAAAAAAGTTATATTGTCTTCATAAAACTGAGTTCCATACATATAGCATTTGACCTTTTGCCTGGATTGCCAAAAATGGAAACGAGTTCCAACATTGGGTCCTATATGTCTTTAAATGTCTACCTCGAGGACCAAAATCAACATATATAATTCTTTTATAATGTCTATAGAGAAAACCTAGATTCAAAGCGAACTTAACGACTATGTAAACTAAGATAACAAAAGATAAACAAAATTCATAGTTGAGATGCTTAATCAAACTCCTGATTGAGCGCTACTGCTATCGTTTCGAGGAGGAATTGGCCAAGCGTGAGCTAAGGCACACTGACGATGACACTCTGGACAATGTTGGCATGGTTGTTGGTCAGAGAGCGATTCATAGAGATCTGATAGTTTTTGGTCCATCATCTCCTGACAAAATTGTTGTTTCTCTATGTCCCTCTAAATTTCAAAAATTAATTGAATTTGTTTAGCTAAAAATATATGGGGAGGGTCCTCTTCTCTTATTCCGCAGGAATATTCCTCTTTATCCTGAGACATGTTACCCATGTTGTTCGTGCCAAAGGAGTGGGTTCCTCTAGTTGAGTTCTTCTCACATAAGGCAAAGTTGGGACATCCTCATTGGGACATCCTCATCTTCCTTATGACTAGTAGCATCACTTTTTGATTTGAGGATCAATTTGAGGGTTTTGTCTACAATGTCAAAGCTGCGATTTTAAACAAGTCACAATTTTAACCACTTCCAAAAAAAAAAGGTGTTACCGGTCACACCACTTTTTGAAGCAGGGGTAAAAATGTGACCTCTAAAAAAAGAGAATTCTAAAGATTTCTCGTTAAGTTGGCAACTTTATTCATTTTTTTTTAATTCATATCCTTGTAATTTAAACTTTGTATGTACATGTAAACATAGGGCATGTTATTTGTTTTCTACCTAATCACATTTTTACTAAACAATATCATTGTAATAAGGTCACATGTGTATACAAAGGCCACTTTTATATAATAAAGGCCTTTACATGACTTAAGAATCGAGTTATGGTTTTTAAATATTATGGATATATTTAAGGGTTTTCCTACTATCTTATGTATCTTATTATCTTTTATAAATATAACAATCATCTTGAAGTTTTCATTTTGTGGAGATATATTTCTCCATTATTTTGGTTTAGAAGGTGCTAATCATCCATTACTATGTAGGGGCCCTCACTCTTATTGTTTATGTTTTTTTTTATTTCCATTTAGTTGTAAGAAAAAACTTCATTTGGTATTTAGAAACACATCAAGTGGTGTTTAAATTTCAATTGAGTTTTGTAGGAATTGTGCATTGATTCGTTTTTTTAAAGAAAAAAAGAAAATGATGAAATAAATTCTTTGTATATAAAATGGATTGAGGGTGGCATATTATTGAGCCTTGGTCAAGTTTGACCTATTTTGGGACTTCGACAGCCTGTTGAAGGCGGAGCATAAGACGAAGTAGATATCGCAGGATCTCAACCCCTTCTTGGGTCCTTTTTGGGATTTGGGATTATGTAATAGGTATGGGGATGTCATCCCATGGGTTTACCCATGTTTAGGCCTATTTTGTAAAGTATAAATAGATGTCTAGGCATATATATCTATGTAATATTGGGCTAAGTGCTAAGTATGGATTGTATATGCTTTGTGCATACTGTGTGAGACTTGCAGAGCTACGTGCAAGTAATTGTAAGAAGGATTGGTGTTATACCCTAACTCGAAGAAGGAGGATTTGGCGGAGTGTGCATGGATCTCCTGTCTTCTGTGAAGTAGGATTTTGATGCTATGTGCCTATAAGAAGCTTAACCAAAGATAATAGATAAGAAGAGTTGGTGGACGTAGCCCCAGGGTGGGGGTGAACCATGTACATGTTGTGTTTCTATGCTTTGTGCGATGTGTTGATGTGTTTATGTCTTTACTTGCTAAGGGCTTTGATATAGATAGATAGATCTATTTATCCTTTGTGCTAACGATGTATATGGATGTTAGATCTGAACTATGTGAATGTGCTTAGTGCTTGAATATGCTAGATCTAATCTACCTCTCTATGATAAGTGATTAGATACATTAGATCCAGATGAATAGTGCAATACTCTATTTTATCTGTGGAGTAGATAGTGGTTAAATATTAATGAACTGTCGATGTTAAGTGCTTTGTTAAGTATTCCAATCACAGATTTGTATTCCATCTAAGGTTGCATACACCTGAGTCCTGCAACCACCCCTGCCTCTACCTCAGGTGAGACTTCATCTGCTTCACAGGTGTTGCCGAAAGGGTCGGTAGTTAGGGTTTTGTTCGTGCGTTGTTGTAGCGTTGAACCCTGGGTCTACCCCTGTGCTAACAAATGGTTCAGTTTCCAAGACCTGAAACTGTGATTGCTGGGAACTGAGGAAGAAGAAGCTTTGTGAAAAGATCCGACTTGAAACTGTGATTGTTGGGAACTGAGGAAGAAGAAGCTTTGTGCAAAGATTTGACCTGGAACTGTGAAATCTCCGTGCGTAGATCTATTTCCCTAGTGCGCAGCATTCCACTTGACCTGTGAAGCTCTGTGCCAAGAAAATAGGTCATATATTAAGAAAAGAGGTAAGATCTGGAAGCTATGTACTCTAATAAAGGTAAGAATAGTGAAAAGTTCTAGATCTGAAATCTTTGTGCTCTGTAGAAGTAAGATAAGTGGAAATTTTTGTTTCAACAATATGGATCTAGGTATGTTTGATAGATTTTGTCATATCTTGAAAACTAGGGCACTAATAGATGAAAGAAGGTTTGACAAGCATAGATCTGATAACAATAGTGAAATATATGTTATACCTATGCATAGAAATAATGTTTGGACTAACAAGTGGATGCGAGATCCTAGAAAGAAATGTTTGTAGGTTAGCTACTATGATCCTAGAGCACAGTATAGGAAGAGCTGGGAATCATTTAAAATAAAGAGAGGATTAACCCTATGTTACAGTTGCAGAAAATCGGGACACCTTGCTAAGGAGTGCCCTGGGAGAAGACCTAGTTTTCTTTGTTGCAAATCTATGGAACATGAATTATTGGATTTCCCTAGAATGATTGCTAAGCTTGAAGGAATGAACATGAGACAAGAAAACCCTAAGGCAGATCCAGAAACTACGATTATGGAAAAACCCTAGAAAAAATCAGAGAAAGTATTGATACAGATAAAAGACACCTTGAATGACCACCGGCATGTCAGCTTATCAGAGATCTTCAAAGAAAAAGCATGCATAGAAGAAAGAATAAGAGATTTCGACATTGACTGTGTTCTATATGAGGAAACACAGGTGAATATCATGACAGAAAGAACTTGGGAACTTGTAGGGAAGCCTGCTATGACTCCTTCATTGGGAGGAATAGGACTATTTAGAGGAAAGATGATAGAACTATGTGGAAAGCTCACCCAAATACCTATGAATGCCAATGGGACTTCGACAGAGGAGGATTTCGAGATTGTTAAATTCATTGAGAAAAATGCCCCATTTACCATGTTACTAGGAAAACCTTGGATTGAAAGAGATCAGGCCAGAAGGAAGGAGGAAGAAGAATTTTTAGAGCAGAAGAAACAAGAGTTAAAAGATTTCATGACTAGAAGGATCGCACACTTGATTGAAGAAAAAAAGAACATATCAAAGTTATCTAACACCAGAGAACTGAATGTTGAAGTTGAAAGAACAGTAGAAGACCCACAGAGGATTGCAGTACCTATTCCAGATAAAGAAGAAGTATCACCCTCGAATCTTAGGAAAGAATCTCAACAACGTGAAGTAACTATGCCAAATGCAGATCAGAATCAAAATGGAAAACTGAATACTGAGACGAAGCTCACTGGAAAGAAGGCCAGACAGCTAAGTAAGAAGAGAGATAATATAAAAAAGTTACAGAAGGTTCTAGAGGGAACTTTGCAGAGGGAAAATTTGCAAAATTGGAGCTTCGCCTGGATAATAGAACAATGCCACATGGCACTTCGCCAAGGTGAAGCAATATAGTCGTTGGGAACAATATAACCATTAGGCCGACCCTCTGAATAGGTAGAAATACATTTATGGTTCGCCACCAGATCGTTTGACTGCGTCGTAATGGACAGAACAAAGTTAATGAAGGATTCTCACCCATTGCAAGAGATTCGTTGCCAAGTTATCTATTTATCCCGTCGCTCCATGCACCGAGAACACTTTTGCTAACCATGAATCTGAGCCTGCAAACTCGTTGATTTTACATAGTGATCATTGCGCTATTGTCCTCTATCCCATTGCAGTGTCTAAGTTACTCCTCAAACCCAAGATTTCCAACCCTGAGCATGTATGTCGAACGAGTTCAACACTGCAGAGAAAGTTGTCGAAGAAGTTTTCATCGACCTCATGACTGAACGAGTAATGTCGATGTCTGCAGGTATACAAGCATCATCAACAAGAGGACTGCAAGCCTCTCCGTCAACTGCTCACTGAGCCGGATCATCCTAAACCTCAGTGGAAAAGAGAACCAAACTCAAAGACGACCTAGCAAATGCGAAGATAATTCCAACCATATTTTCTGATTACATTCCGCCTCTGGATGGCATGGTGAATCGTGATAGTGTGCCAAGAGATTTCAAGTACACCATGGTCACTGTGTACCTCCCAAATGGGATATGCGTAGTTCGCGCACAACAGGATAATATCACATCATTGAAGTTCAACAACTTCAACCTAGGAGATCACAAGATCTATGGTATGCTCGCCTCGTACAAGTACCTAACCAGAACGAAGGGGAAGAATTCAAAGATAATTCCACAGCCATGGACGATGAACCTCACGCAGTCCACCCTGTTGAATGTCATGAAGATCCCACACTTTGGAAGACACCAGGAAGTCAATGCATGTGTCAAGCTTCTACTGTCATGTTACCATGGCAGCTACTTATGGATAGACCACCATATTACAATTGACCCAACATTGATCCACAGGATCACAGGACTGAGTATGCAAGGACCCAACCTATAGGAGTTTTATCCAGGAAAAGTCACAGATCGTGCATTGCAACAAAAGATCAAGGATACATATGGTGATGTTGAGAAGGGAATAAGAGGCTACAAGGTAGCTTCCACCCAGAGTGGCGCAATGCACCTATCATGTCAACTGATAGCTATAAATTTAGTAAGGAAGAACTGACCTACGCAGGTCACCATCTTTGTCGTTGACCTCGCAGGGAAGTGCACGAAAGGCCTATAGATGAACTGGGTGAAGTACCTAGTTAATCAATTTGAACTAGGCTATTGAGAAGCATAGGATCAGGGTTATGAATTTCATTTCAACTGGCTCCTAATCCTCATTGCATTTGTTTCCTGGGAGATGCCGGAAGGTGAGACCTTCTCAGACATAGAATCATTCGAACCGCTTGTTGCGAAGTTCGCTACCCTTTAGTATTCAAGTGACATGAACAAATAGTGGCAGTCAAATGCTTTGTTTCATACATATTACCTCCAGCTAAAGAGATCCATCGAAGATGAGCCTCACATGACTCCAAACACCTTATATAGGTTCCGACCCCTGATGAAGTTCAGTGCAGATCGACACTTCATCTACATTACAGCGCGACCAAATGAACATAAAGAGAAGCTCTAGTCATATTATAAACTTACAGAAGAAGACCTTGAGGAGATCACTAAGGAATGGTCCGCTGACCTCCTTATCCCTGCCAAACCTACAAAGATATCTGATCTTAACAGCCTAGAGGACACTCATAAAGAAAAAAATACACCCAAGAAGATTGAGGAGGTCCAAAATTTAAGAAACACCTTAGGAAAGACTGCTTTAGTGTCACATGACCGAGGGGGTGATGACGAAGTAGAAGATGAATAAAATCCAAGCGAAGTAACACCACCCAGAGACGAGGTTGACCCATTGAAGAAGAGGAAGGTTTCCCCCCTGAAACCTTCTTCCCAGAAGAAATCGAAAGCCACCATGACCAAGATGCAGACTGTCCTCACCTCCAATGATTTTGACTTCATCATAGAAGCCCTGAATGACGCTTCACTAGAAATATCAGAGAAACAAGAAGCCAAGCAAGAAGAAATGTATGATAGAATTGGAGTCAAACTCTGAGGGGAACAACAGGCCCTTCAGTCTCCACTGCGCCCCTACCATCAGGAGAACCAGAGTTGGGAGATGAGCCAGCCCAACTCCACCGACTAGTTGATACAATTGAAGCTCGCCTTCGACGAGCACAAGAAGAAATAGAACAAGCCACCCAGACCTTGAAGAAAGTGAAAGGCGTACTCGTAGAACAATGCAACGCTGCAGAATAGGAAAAGATTGCTCTCCAAGTGAAGTTCGATGAAGAAAAAGAACAGATGCAGCAAGGAAAAGAACAGTTGCTCACAGAGCAACTTGAAGTGAAAGAAGCGGTCAACAAAGTACTTCGCTCTGTGACAGTCTTAGAAATAAAGGCAGAGGACCGAGTCACGCAGCAAGTAGAGTAGGTTTCATAAGCTATCCAAAAACTATAGCAACGCATAACAAACTTAGAGCTCCGCACAGTGCCCGAGACTCTGCAGGATGTAAGGGATCAAAGAGAAGCAACCACCCGGAGCGCAGTTGAAAGGATAAAGGCCCTTGCCATGGAATGCAAGCAGCTAAGTAATTGCAGTGCCTAGACGTATGAGAAACTCACTGAGAACCTAGAATTGCAAGCACTAGAGTCACAACTCCATGAAGCAAAGCAACAAGTAGAGACAATACAGGTGCAGTTGAAGCCCCTATCAGCTGGGAAAGAATGAAGCGATCCTAAGAGCAACGCACCGCCCAGCAGCAGATCCACACTATCCAAAGAAGAGTTATGGAAGTAACTCAGAGGCTCCAACCTGTACAAGATAAGGCTTACCAATTGTTCACAGAGGTCGAAGGCTGAGGAGCAGAACTCGAGCAGGTTGTCACTGCAACTGAACAACGCCTGGAAGGACCTGTCAACGACACAGTCATCCAAGAGTTCGTTGAACAGGAGGTTGTGTCACAAAAACAAGTTGAAGCAACTCGAGCCATGCTCGAGGCTTTTGAAGCAGAACTACCCAGACTAGAGTGACTTGGGATGAGTCACAAGTGAGTGTTGGGGACCTGTTGGCTCTTGACCAAGTTTTGGGAGAGCCTTGGTCAAGTTTGACCTATTTTGGGACTTCGACAGCCTATCGAAGGTGGAGTGCAAGACAAAGCAGAGATCACGGGATCTCAGTCCATTCTTGGGTCCTTTTTGATATTTGGGATTATGTAACGGGTATGGGGATGTCGGCCCATGGGTTTACCCATGTTTAGGCCTATTTTGTAAAGTATAAATAGATGTCTGGGCAATGTAAGGATAGGCATACATATATGTGTGATATTGGGCTAAGTGCTAAGTATGGATTGTAGATCCTTTGTGCATACTGTGTGATACTTGCAGAGCAACGTGCAAGTAATTGTAAGAAGGCTTGGTGTTGTACCCTAACTCGAAGAAGGAGGATCTGGCAGAGTGCACGCAGATCTCCTGTCTTCTGCGAAGTAGGATTTTGACGCTATGTGCCTTTAAGAAGCTTCACTGAAGATAATAGAGAAGAAGAGTTGGTGGATGTAGCCCCAGGGTGGGGGTGAACCACGTACATGTTGTGTTGCTATGATTTGTGCGATGTGTTGATGTGTTTATGTCTTTACTTGCTAAGTGCTTTGATATAGATAGATAGATATGTTTATGATTTGTGCTAACGATGTATATAGATGTTACATATGAACTATGTTAATGTTCTTAGTGCTTGAATCTGCTAGATCTAATCTACCTCTCTATGATAAGTGCTTAGATACATCAGATCCAGATGAATGGTGCAATACTATGTTTTATCTACGAAGTAGATAGTGGTCAAATATTGATGAATTTTCGGTGCTAAGTGTTATGTTAAGTATTCTAATCACATATCTGTGTCCCAGCTAAGGTTGTAGACACCTGAGTTCTGCAACCACCCCTTCCTCTACCTCAGGTGAGACTTCATCTCCTTCGCAGGTGTTGCCGAAAGGGCCGGTAGTTAGGGTTTTGTTGGTGCATTGTTGTAGCGTTAAACCCTGGGTCTGCCCCTGTGCTAACACATATATTATTGACCCTACTACAATTGCAGGGCTACCTGAAAGATGAAGTGAGCCCAAGGTTAGAGTTTTGGAGTATCCAAAATAACTTGAATTAATAAACCTCTATAAGGGGTTCCACTTAGATCTTATCAACTCCCTTACACAATCTAGAATATGTTATATTGTATTTTAATTTGTTTTAGGTAATCTTATGTGTATGTGAAATGTCTAAAAGTATTGTATCCGAAATTTATACAAACTTATTGTATTAACAAAGTTACCAATTTAGTGAGAACTGTGACCTTAAATTGAGAACTCTAGCCCCAAAATATGATATTTTTGGGTAAAAAACACCATAATCAACCCCAAAATAAAAGGTGGTGCTACTGGTAGCAACATGTTTTTGGAGGTGGTTAGAATTGCAACTTGTTTGAAATCGTGCCCTTGACATTACAAACAGATCCTTGAAATTGACCCTTGAATCGAAAAGTGATGTTACCAGTAGCATCACTTTTTTTTGGAGTTAAAACTATGACCTAATTGAAATGTGGCCTTGACCACTAGCACCACCACATGACCCTTGAATCGAAAAGTGACATCCTCTCCACATGCACGACCTCCTACCCAAGGTGATACATTAACACAACTCTCCTTTCCACGTCCTAGCTTTCACACACAACATTAAGATGAAGGTCTTGTCATAGGTGGGTAAGCTCTAGATTGGTACAGGAATGGCGACGATAATTTATGATCGAGGAATGGTGGTTTTAATGGCCTCAAACCTCAACATGGCCAATTTAGCTCTGCTCCAGCTTATTTCCATATTCACTTGCACACTCGTTGGGAAAATTATCTATGCAGTTATTGGATTCTACTTTTTCATTTCCTTCCCTCAATTCGTTTCCATTTCCTTCACTTATCCCCTCTAGTTCTTGGCCCCTTTCTCCATTGTGATGCCTCGGTAAAGAGGAAAACTCAGTCGTGTCTCGGGATTTTTTCATGGTTCAGTTGGTCGATGTCCTTCTCCTCTCCCCTCGTCCAACCTCTCTGATTCTACTCTTCTTTCCTCCACTACTACAATGAGCCAGTAAGAAGACGATAGTCGGGAAAATGCCACTCGAGTAGAGGAAGAAATTCCCTCTTAGAAATTATAGGCCAATTCAACAACCTCCACCCCGCATGTAGTAGAACAGTCACATAATGTGGTTTCTCCTAATCTGCATAGCCACCATGCCACTACCAACAATTCACATGTACCTAGGCTCAATTTCAACAGGGAAACAAAGTTGCATTGTCCAAGGAAATTCTCAGATGAACAACTACAATTAATTTCCAAGCTTCGCAGGGACATAACGAAGCAAAACTTTCACCAAGAATAAATGGACTACTAGCTCACCGACCTTCTTGACTCACTCTCAGTCTATACCTCTAACCAGCCATGTCTTGTTTTTCACTGTCACTGTGTATGTTCTTCTACAGGGCACATTCCTCCCAGAGGCGAGGGTGGAAGCGGCCAGTCTGGTGTTTAATTTTCATCTACTATCATGGTTGCAGTCTTTAGCACGTTTTCAGTTTCAGTAGTTACTAGGCTAGTTTTGAATCCTCAATGGACTTTAGCTTCAACGACAAATAGGCTTTTCTTTGGACTCTATTATGTTATGTAGTTATATTTGCATCAACAAACTTTTCTTAGCCCTATGAGGAAAACATTTATGGAAATATGAGACCTGGTGTAGACTTTGGTTTCCAGTTATGGCAGGTCTAGCACCACGTCACCAGATATGTATTTTGATCATTGTTTCTTGAAGGTAATATCAAAACTAACTTACAAACAAAAATAATGTGGATTTTTCAAAGAGTTCTAAAAACATTTTTTGTTGAAAAATATACAAATCATGATTTTTTAATCGAAAATTTCAAAAAATAATTAAAAAAAGAGTACAGAATTAAAAAAAAAGAAAAAGAAAAGAGTAC
>ML782252.1:378633-395250 GCA_009831015.1 Picea engelmannii
TGGGTTTTCTTCCCCTAGAGGGTTTCCCAGGATAAATGTTGTGTCTCTTGTGAATGTGTATTTCTCAGTGATCTTGTTCTTATGATGCTCTTATCTATTGAAATGCAAAGAACTATAATAATGGCATAAACATTAACACATAGGTGGTATGCAATAACAATTGCAATGAAGATGTTAAAGTAACCTACATGGCATGGGATGAAGACTTGCAAGACAATGAGGAAGTATCAATTATCTTATGGGATGTCGATCTCATTGAAAGTGATGGACTTTAGGTGTTATGGGACAAGTATCCCCATAAATATGAGGAATAAGTAACCATTGGAGGAGAGGAGAACTATCAAAACTCTATCTAGGCAGTAATAACCCCCAAAGTGAAGGGTGCATTGAATGCAATGGATGATGGTGGCAATGTAGATTTTCCTAGTTGTCCACAATTATTTTTGGGTGGGAGGTTTGGTACAACATGGGATGGTCTATAAATTCATGGAAAAGTGTGGAAACACATCAATGGTAGAAAGTTGGATTTGGTGTGCAAAATGACCTAGTTGTAGAGCAAGGTTGCATTGTGTACAACAACCATTTGAAGGAGGTCATAGCTAAAGTGATTCCTATCTTGAATGATGAAGTGTAGCATATGATGGCATGATAACTTGAAGAAGGGTAAAGAACAGATTCAAGGTGTGAGATGGAGTGAAGGATCACACAACAACAAGGGTGTTGGAACTAGAAGAAATGATGAGTTGAAGGGAAAGGAAAAAATCACTCCAACAAGTATGAAAAAAAGAGATATAGCCTCCTTTCTCTTCTTATACTTTATATATAATTATCTCTTAACTCACTTGGTTAAGAAACACTTTTGGTAATATGTAGTCAAGGGGTCTCTATTTTTAAGTTACTTTATTGTAAAGTGCATGTCATTTGAGTTATAAAGTGCTTGTCACTTACTTATAAAGTGAAAAATGGTTACCATCTAAGTTATAAAATGATTTATGTTGTAAATGTGAGTTTTGTTGTAAAAGTGCATGTGATTTAAGTGATAAAGTGCAAAATGTACATGTTATAAGTTCTAAGGTGAAAAATGTATGTTACTCCAGTTCTAAAATGCATCTTATTATTGTATTTTAAAGATTTTATTAATAAGGTGAAAAATGTATGTTACTTCAGTTCTAAAATGCATCCTATTGATTGTATTTTAAAGATTTTATTGATTTTATTTTAAAGTTGTGAGGGAAAATGATTTTATAAGGAGAGAATGTTGTGTACCTAATCATAACATTTTTGGTTGGTGATATATTTGTAATAAGGTTATATGTTTCTACAAATTCTACTTTATATAATAAATGCTTAAACATGTAACTTAAGATTAACATTAGAGATTTTGTATTTTATTCTTATAAATAAGAGTTTCCCCACTATATTATGTATATGATTAACTTTTATTAATATAATAATCAACTTGAAATTGTTATTTTGTGATGATTTATTCCTCCATTATTTCAGTTTAACAAGTTTTATCTGACACTCTTGGGTGTGGAGGTGCCCCAAATTTTATATTTATGCTATGTTATTTCCATTTATTTGTAAGTTCATTATGTTTGGTATTTAGGAATGAAACATTTTTATATTCAAAAGATAATTGTAGAGAACAACATGAATATATATCTTTGAAGTGTTTCTCATTAATTTGACAATATTTTATTAATTAGCATACCTCTTTATTTGCTCTTTCTTCTTACTAGGGGTTAAAGACATATGTTTCGATAATATTTTACCAAAAAAACCCCATAGGCATTGGCATATTCAATCCTCAGTCATGGAATGAAAAAGGTCTCACCTGAGACACCATGAGAATCACAGAGACCATCGATATTGTGTAAGGTGTGAAGGAATAAAACATAGAGGAAACCTTCATAATCTATTCATTCATTCAGTCATGGTAAACAAAATAAAATAACGCATTCATACATTCAAACCATAACCCATCATATGCATATATTAAATATGATCATACTTTATTTATTCATTCCATTCATTCGAGACAATAAGATACAATATGGTTGTATCTTATTCAAGTTACATTCACAATCATGAACAGAGGTGAGCCATGTGCTTAGACCTCGAATACTTTATCTCTCATGCATATCATAACCAGACATAACAAGAAGTGAAAACTTAGCATGACTTGACCTCTAGTTCATCTCCCTCTCTCATACAACAATGAACTCTCTCTTTACTCAAAATCCCAACCCTTACATATCTGAATGCATCCCCCCATATCTTTCACAGAGCATGGAAATCATAACAAAATTTCCACCTCATCCATAACCTCGACTATGACCGGTCAAATTGTTACATAATTAGTTACAATGATTCCTAAAGATCTTTTCATATTTGGCCTACATGCAGTTTCTTTAAGTCCTTTTGTGTAGTACAAAATGGGTTGGCATAAATAGTGCAAAAACAGGTTGGCATGTGCAGTACAAAATGGGTTGGCGTGCACCATAAATCCTTGGTTGGTGTAGACTCTGAAACCTAGCACAGTGCAATGAATATTCTTGAGCGAGTGCGCAGTGTTGACTTATGGCACATGCAAAATCTTCAAACCTTAGGTGCCAACAATTCCCCCAATGTTGTTAGTTCGTTCGTCCTTGAGCCAACGACAATGTTTACAATGTGACAAAGGAGGTTGATGGAACTGTTGTAACGAGTTCCTGGATGAATGCTTTGAATTGGCCGTCAACCTCATCAAAAATTTCTTGCATCTCCTACATATTCTTGCAAAAATATTCGAGCTCACCTGATGTGATTGTTGATGAGGTAAGGTTTATTTTATCCACTAGTTTTACAATCGGGGTTGTCGTTGCTTGCACATCCACAAGATTATGGTAATGCAGCTGGGATTTTTCCACCGCATTAAGCGTGATTCTTGAGAGTTTTTATTTTTCAGTGTGGGTCAACACAATATCTCAAAGCTTGGTGGTGATCTATGTCATGGCCTCTTGTCTCTTGATAGGAGGAAAGGAGGGAAATTATTATTGCTATTGCACTGCATATACCTTAGTTGCTCATATATAATCATCAATCACGCAGACTTTAAGGAAATTATGGAGATACGTCCATAGTTTGAAACTATAGTCGACCACCCCTTAGAAATATGTGATGTGTTCTTTCCCATTTTTTCGTTCCTCTCCTGCCCTTGCAATTTGTTGTTGTAACCCTACTGAGACCATTTCCCACTTCTGATTTTTCCTTCCCCTTTATATCTTCCCAACTTCTTTTTTTCATTTCTTTTCCCTCTTCTATACTTACTCGAATTCCCCATTTCTTTTCTCCCTTCTATTCTCCCTTTATAGTTACTATACTTAGTCATTTTTTCTTTTTAGAATGGTGGGTTCACGGGTTCGCGGACTCACAGGTTTTCACTTCCATTCATATTCCCATATCATGAGTCTAACCAACCTCCATATTATCCTATACTTAACCGTTTCTGTAGTCGCGGGTTTGCAGGTTCAAGCTTTCATATCCCATGTTTCGTGATATCCATTTTACACCTAAAAGATCTACAATCTACATTTTGACCAACAGACTCCCTAATCTCCTAAATATCTCATCTCTCCTATATTGAGTCTGACCGACCTCATTACAATAATCAACCTATTTTTCAACATTTCGCAACCGCGGGTTCACAAAAATTCCCAAATCGTATTTTCTCTTGTCTGTCTCCATCATCCTCGTTCTTTTACCAATACACATTTAAGAATGTTTTAATGCTATTAACTCATCATGCAGGTTCCGTAAATATCGCCATTAATAAGAAAAGGGCTCAAGTAGATTTTTTCATTAAACCGGATTAAGACATGATTTGACAAAGATTGTATTATGGTTATCCCTCTCAAGCACCCATTGCAAATATTATATGGATTAAAGGAACACTCTCGCCAACTTATGGCAACAACATATTGACAACAGTTCTGCGGAGATACTTTGAATATTTTTGGACGAGAGGACAAGAACTTTCAGTGGTCTAGAGCATATTCTTACTATTCATCCCCTTCTACTTAGAAGGAAGTGATTTGGATGTCTGGAATTGCTCGTGAAGGGTGTGTCCCCGAGGTTTTCTACTGTAAGGAACTGGTTGCATGGTGTGTTGAGAAATGTATACCAAGTCAGTAGATTATTCAACTTCAAGACCATTCTCCCAACTCTCTTTTGCCTCAAGTGTTTCGTAAAATGTTGAAGCTCCCTGAACCAACACTTAATTTCAAAGGTGAAGATTGTAGGGATTTCTTGAAAAAGCATGATAATGACCAAGACCTCTTTCCTGAATTCTTGGATAATCCCATAGCCATCCCTGAAGATATTACCAGGTTGCAGGCCAACTCATTCAAAAACCCCTTTCGGGAAATTGCTTGGTTATTCACTAGGGTGACATGCCAAGAAAGTACCCCCAACATTTCTCGTATGATTCTTTATATCTTATATTTTACTGTCAAAGAGAAATTCATTTTTGGTTGGGGAAAACTAATTTCCATTGAAATCTCTTCCCAATTATCACACTACAAAAAATATAAGAAATTATTTATGGCTTCTTATTTGGCATTTGTGATAGCATGTTGCTGTCAATTTCCTAAATTGTCTATCTCCAAGAAGGTGAACTGTGAATTTGAATCAGTTACCTTTTGGTACAAAGCGTTGTGGAGACACAAAGCTTCTTTGCATTTCTATGAAGTTTTCAATGATTTTGTCTCAGTTTTTAAAGGATTGTTATTTGGAAAATATATCCTCTTAATATCCGACCATGAAAGTAAATTCTTCGATAAAAATAGGATGATGGAGAAAATGGAAAATTGAAATGTTATCAGGATTTTCGGTTCTAAGGAAAATCCCTCCTTTCTCCCATGCCATATATCTGATAGAATGTTTATTACAGAATTTGCAAGGCAATATAATCTCTAGCTGCACTTTTTTCATGAGAAACAAAAAAAGCGATTCATACCCTTGCCTTGAAAAATTGGGGACTTTGTATTCAGAAATATAAACAAAATCGATGAATTTGCAAACCACTTCAACAATTTGAATCTCAAGTATGCTGAAAAGATAAAAGGATTTGACCCTAACAGAATTTTTGTGGAGCATATGCTAGCAGTGGGATTTAGCAATTCATTTATCCATATTGTTCTAAATGAAGAAGAAAATAATAACTTGGGGGATCCTACTCACAATGTTGGTGACTTGGAAATGATACTCAGTACCAATAAATTTACAAGCAGAAAGGTAAGGGTCCCAACGAGAATATTTCCCAGTCCCCAACTGTTACTCGTAATACTACAACATGTCAGAGAAATTCTCCAATGGTCCAATGGCCCACCCATCTAGAAAAGTGACCAATAGTAGTTCAGGCGACGAAGGAGACAAGAATACCCCTCTGGGGAAAATTGAAATCTTGCACACAATTCCTCTAAGAAAAAAGAGGAAGAACGTTGTGAAAGAAGAAGAAGACCAACGCATAGAGAGTGACATCAATAGATTCTCCCTTGAATATATGGAGCTCAAGGAAAACATCGATAAAATGTTTCCCCCACTGGATCAACTAGGGAACACGACCCACTAGAATATGTCTTTGGAAATCATTGAAAATGAGACCTTCAACACAGAAGAGTCATTTTTTTTTCAGAGCGTTGTCTTTGACAGGGAATCCAAGAAATTAATTATTGAGAAAAGTGATGTAAAGAATAAAAAAGAAAATTTGCGTTCATAGGTTGACCTAAGAGATATGTGGGCTCCCCAGATTTATAGAATTCATAAATCAATTGACGATGTTAGAAAAACAGGATCGTGGAGAAATAAAATAAAACAAATGTGGAAATAAAACACAGAAGATACACAATACAATAAAGACACATATATACGTGGTTCACCCAATGTGGGCTACATCCACCAGAGAAATTGTCAGGTCCTTCCTTTATTATTATCCAACAAATGAAGGGATACAACCTACAACAAACCTGTTGTAGCTTCCTCTTCTATCTCTCATAGTCTCCTATCTCATAATACAATATTCGCCATAATGCATAGCCGCAATACATTTCCCTCATAACAGAGGGTTGCCTTCTAGGGAAAAAAACCCTAACATAATTTCTACCGTCAGATCTGTGACCTTATAATGAATGGTCCAGATTTACAATGAAATTACAATATACATTTACAAGGCAATTTTTTTTTCGGGGGCTTCTCCCTCAAACCCCCCGGACCCCGCAGAGGGGGTAATCCCCCTCTGCACTCCCCCGCGTGGAAGAGTGTAAATTCTTTTGGGGTGTAAAGTCTTCATGGGGTATAAACACGACTAAAAACAAAGACCTATGAATCAGGAAGATAATCAAGCTCCACAACCAACAGACGATGCACTGGATGACTCCATTGATGGTCTTGAAATGGAAAACACAAAGTTAAAATAAATGATTAAGGAACTGCAAGAGACCTTAATGCCTCTTCCACTTATTATAAGTCCTTTGGAAATCGTTGGACCCACCACACCTGCTGCTAAATTAAAAGGATCCTCAAGCTTACTTACATTAGCCAAGAGCTATGTTGAGAGAAATATCAATAAAAGAATGGAATTGATCACAAAATCTTGGGAAATTTCGAAGAACATGATTTCTTTTAGCTCGAGGGCGCATGCCTTCCATGAGTATTTGCAAGCCGACCTAAAGAATGAAGAAGGTTTTTACCTTGATGTTGTGGTACCTTTTGGTATTAAAGTTTCCAACATGATAGAACTAAGGAGAAGAGAGGAGGATCTTCCCTCTCCAAGTCAGATCAAACAGTTGAACGTGTGCTAGAAAGAAAAGATAAAAAAACTTGAACAACATTGTTCAAACATGCAACCAAGTCATATCAAGGAGGGACGAACTATTCAAAAGGATCACAGAGGTGGACCTGGCCGGAAGCACTAATGAAGTCCAAGATCCCAAATTAATCCTCAACTCATTGTTCCTAACAAAGCAACAATTTGATGAGAAAGTTGAGATATTTAAAGGGATTTCAGTTGAAAATTTATATGGTATACTTGAATATGATGAGGACGACATAGACAATTGGCTAGTGGACTACTCCATAAAAAATCAGGACATTGAAGAAGCATTACATGGCATTTCCCTTGATCTAAGAGACTTGGAGGGTGAGTTGTTCAACATCAAAATCCGGTATGAAATCAATGTGGCACCAATGAAAAGTTATATTGAAGAATGGTTTAAGAAATCTATAGACAAACTAACCACTGAGGGGAAAGAAGCAGTTGAGACGGTTCCTGTAACCGTCAATGAAGACAATAAAAGGACACCAACAAGAAAATGAATACAGGAGATACCATCATAGTAAGTTTATGTTGATCACATATTTCTTTTCTTTATCAAGTCCTTCATTCAATTATTCCACCTCTTTCACTAGAAAGGTTTAACTGAAGACTAATAACTCATATTTTCTTCTTACTAGGTCTTGTTGTTCTTTTACCACCCACCATCTTCCTTCTACAAGATTAATTCTTGTGTATATTTGCTTTATGGTCCGTGAGAGTCCCAATCCTAGCCTTTAAGACAAGCGCATTTTAAATTTCAAAGAATATGTAACCGACTATATATTTTTTAGAAATTTCAAGAGAGATATTTCAGGAACAATCTTGACTATACTTTGTAACCCAAAGTTATAAATATAAAGTATTTGAGGTTGATCTATCATTATCTTTATTTGAGCTTCCCATGTTCACTCTGTTAAAGTTCTCTTATGCATGCAAACCATCTTATTTTTAGTTTTATGTGATCAGAAATCTTTAGCCAAACTATGATGGATGTGAGGGGATTTTTCTTATTTGTTTTAAATGTGTGAATATGCTCGGTTCCTGGTCCTTTCTCAGGAACTTCCTTTTAAAAGAAAAAAAAAACATTTATTTTTTTATTTTTTTCTTGCAATATTTATATTTCTTTGAATTACTACAAAGGACTTCTATCAATTCTCACATTCTGAATATCTAGAATTCCCAATAAAATCTAAAGAGGACTACCACCTCTATAAAAATGAAGGGGGATTTATATCCTTGTGAGGTTTTCATTTCGGTCCTAATGGATTCAAGCGTCAAAAAACCCTTGTGTCAGATTTTGTAGTGTGCTTCAACTTTTCCTAAAGCTCTATATTGTATGCTTCCAAATATAGGACTCTCTACTTCATTTTGCTTAGTTTACATGGTGCAGGGAGGTCTGAAGTGTCTTCTATTGTATGGGGAATTTGAGCATAGACCTTGTTGATTGCGCTGATCAATGATGCATGTGTAGTGATCTCTGTTGTATGGAGTGATTTGGTCTCTTGGTAGGCTGCTTCAAGTTCCTTATAGGAAACCATTTCCTAGCGATTCATGTCTTGAGTTTCTCTATGGGAAGAAATTTATTAGTCATGTTGTTGCTCCAATTGTGCATACGACTGGATGAGTACATGGTGCATGTCCCCTAGTTTGTTCATAATATGAGTCATATACATTTGCAGGTCTTGTGAAGGTACATGTGCCAACTCTAGATAGACATAGGGTAACAATCGAGGTTCTACGGAGTTGGGTGACTCGATGGTAGTGACCTCCAAAGGATGGAACCACAACACTAGTCTTTGGGAACTGCTACACAATGAATTGGTGTGAGTTGTGCTCTCTGTCATCCTTTGTTCTTGGGGTGGTTACTTAGTCATTGGAGTGAGCTCCAACTTTTGACAAAGTTCATCTATATTTCATGTCAACTCTCTAATCATTATTTGTTGGACTAGAAAATTAGTCTTGAGCTCCTTGATGATGCTCGAGATGGACGCGAAAGTCTTCCTTGGTTCCTACGTTGTAATATGGATCTCAAGCTCCTTTTCATTTCTATCACCAGGCACCACTTTATGCATGGTGGGTATTAAGTGGATTTCCTCTATATTAGGAATAGTGCCAGTCTATTGTGGCATATTTGGTGTGCGCTCTGGCTTGCTAGCCTCAGGGTCGAGACTCAGTCTGAGTGTTTTGCACAGTTTCTTCGTAGGCAGTGTCTTTGTTGGTGTCATCTATGTCGAGTTATTCTTGGGCCCTTTTCCTTTTCCTTCTTCTTTAGAAGCATCTGTGCATATATGCTTTCCCATAGTTCCTTTTCCCTTTCCTTGGGATGTTGCATCTTGGTGCTACTCATCCACCCGCTCTTTACCCTTTTGTTGGGTTTTCTCTAACTTTTTCTTCTCCTGTCTTTTCTTCATTCTTGTTTATAGTTTCTCTAATTCATCCTTGGGTGTGGGGCACAAGTTTTCTGGACACTCAGAAACAAACATCTTGATGTCTTCCTTGGTGATATAGAATGGAAGCATAGCAATTTAGGCTTCTAGATATGCACTTGGATAAATAAACACATTATGGAAAGTACACTCAAACATGAGGTAAGACTTGTACCTATTCACAATGGTTCACGGTATGCATGGTGCTAGCGCAACTACTTGTAGTAGTTTAGTAAACCATAGCTCAAATGAAGTATTGTTCTCGATCTGGGTGCTCCTATCCTTGGTATGTTGTAGTTCTAGGAACCAAGTCAAGGATTCTGTGTTGTATTCATGTTGTGGTGGTAGTTTCCATACAACCATGGATAGGAGCAATAATACCTAGTTGTAGTGAAACTCCCTACCAAAATCCTGTAGTTCTAGGAAATCATATACAAACTCATTCAATAGGTATCATGCCCATGTCATTTTAACTCTGTTGACACAACATTCTGCGGTGAAAACTAACTATAATGGGAACTCATCCTTTCACATTCATTTGTAGGAAATTCCTTGTGTGGCGAAGAAGACTCTATGTTCATTTATCTCTACAATCACCACTCCTTTGGATCCCCTGTGTGTGTCATATTTTGTGTAGATCTCATCATGCATTGCATATTTATCCTTTAGTGTTGCAATTGGATTATCGCCTTCTATGGGGAGTCTTATGACCATATTGATTATTTTGACGTCGACTTGATATGGTTGGTTGAGCCACTGAACTCCCCCATGCAAGAAGGTAAGTAATATCCATACACATTGGTCGATGGACTAATTATGCTCAAAATGTGGGAAATCTAGCAGAGACATTGTCCCTACTTTTTTCAGAGGATTTTCCCATTCCTTGGTGGTTGAGAATAGTCGTCCATATCGTCATGTAATCACTTCTACATAAGCATCGAACTGCAATTCAAAAAATTTCTCGTCATCATGTATATTAAAGTCGACATATTTCAGCTTCGAAATCATTCCTACTAGGGGGGCTATGATACATACATTGGGGGTAGCTCATGAAAGGGAATGGATTGTTCCTTTGATTCCTAGAATTTCTTCCATGCTTGGTTTTACTTTGGGAGGCCATTATCCCCGGTAATTCTTAGCATTCTAGAGATCCTATATTGTTACCTTCAACTCGCGAGCTTTATCTTAGAATTACTATGGCAACTGTGTCTCAAAAGGGCTACTTGTACTGAGTAGGAGGCGCTACTTCATGGAAATTTTGATGCTCTCGGAAATTTGGGCGTTTTACACTCAACTCTTTCATTGTAAACCCAGTTAGTTGTGCATAAATAATGAAGTGAAGGATGGCCTTTGAATGTTAAATACTCAGCAGGTGACTTCCTTCCCACAATACCTAATTTTATTATTTCCTTAGAGGTTTTTACCTGTCATCAATAGTGTCCTTTACTGCCATAATTGTCGTGTCCCATGGGGAATTATTTCCATAACCAATTCCCATTACCTAGGATGACGCCACTTATCTTATTGCTAACTACATGCCTCTCTTCCATCATGTCCACCTTCACCATAGTAGCCAACTATCATGTCTTGTTGTTCTATCCTTTGTGTTGTACTATGGAATTTATACCTTAATCACCTATGAATCTTCTAAATCCATGTCTAGGTACGAACTGTCTCATTCTCTTTATTGTGTCTATCTATCTAATCCACCTATTTAATTATTCAATTATACCTAAGCTTCCTAAGTCCTATTCTAGTTATGCATAGTTCCTATCTACCATGCACCCTTGTCTTAAGCAAAGTATGTCATCACCAGGAATTCAACCTTGTTGGGTTGTGACACATCTTCATTAGAACTTAGTTTATCCTCCCTTATCATGGTTGTTCATCGAGTCATGTTATATGTATCCTTCCAACTGGGTTAGTGGCCCAACCTTGATATCGTTTAGATATAAGTGCACATTGTTTATCTTGGGGGTTTGAGATTGCAAGTGGCATATGGCATGTGCAGGAAACTTTTGGCATGGTTCCCTTAGTTTTCTTCGGCACAATGTGCATGCTAGGAATATTCTTTGTCGTTTAGCACCTTTCATCGAAGAAAATAAGCTCTTGAGGATATTTAGTACCTTTATACTAGTTTAGAAATTTAAATTCATTTGTAGGTTGGAACTTGACTTTATATGTTCTACCACTTGCACCCATTCTTGGATATCCACACAGTGTGTCTCCCACTAGCGCATAGGTGTTCCTTTAATTACTACATCCATGGCCTATATCCTTTGGGTATCCGATACCAATTCTTCCATCTGCGCCATAAATGTTTTCAATTGGGCCTACACCATCAAACCTTGGTACATCACATATCTTTGATCCAATCCAACACACTTCCTTCATGATTCATGCACATCTCCTAGTTGATACCTCATATATATTATTCTACCATATGCCCATAACATCCTCTAAATTTGTGTCATAGGAGAAAACACTTCTCCAACTTAGTTCACCATTAGTTGTTGGATTGACATAATCCTGCCTACGCCCTATGATATTATATATGTTCTTGATGATGGAACTATGTGCATCCTCATTCATGAGATCATTATATCTATCTCCCTCATTCAGATCCAATGACACAATAATGTGTAAGGGGTTTGTTTCAAAGGACATCTGTCGCTTATTCAAATTCAACACTGCATTGTTATCAAATGCCCAATCAATTCCAAGTAGATATGGGTAGGGGTCTAAGTCATCCATAATTTCAATCATGTCAAAGTTTTCTTTGTTCTTCACTCTTTCAATGTTCACTTCCACTTGCTCTAGCCTGCCAATAGGATAGATTCTATATTGGTTGGAAAGCATGAGTTAAATAGGGGACCAAACTAAGTTTGGTTTACCCATCAACTCCCGTGATTTCTTCAGCAATATTATCATGTGGGAGCTCAGATCCAACATGACACCATCCATATCATAGTTTTTTAGCTCAACTATCATCTTAAATTCTCTTCCTCTACACTTTTGTCTTCTCTCTTGGTACACCATGTTCTGGTAGGGGGGAAGAAATATACACAATGGTTTATTCTTCCACCATACATATCTGTAACATGTGGGTTAATTTATTTGCAGCGTTAGGATTGCTTATCATTTTAAAGAAAAAATGCAATAAATCACTTAGTTGGTTCTCTTATTCATCCTCGCGATAAGTGTTGCATTTCATTTCCTCTCGCATTGTGTGTCATAGCTCTTCACGCATGCGTTCCTCTTCCATTCTACGTCATGTGTGAAAATTATTCATGCACCCAGGCTTCCCCTAGTTCCCTCTGTGTTGTGTGCCTCACTTATTCGTGTGCATTGTCTTCCTCCAATGCCTTCTAGGCTTCATGTAGATTTTTTTTTTTTCATGGCATCAAATTTAAGAGGTTATTGCATCGCTTTCTTGTTCTTCCCTTTTGTATTCTGACCAAAACTTTCTCCTCGTTTCAATTTTGTACCCATCTGATTTCCTCCTCGAGTTACCACCCGTGCATCAACTTCTTCTTTTGGTTTATGATCTCCATGTGGCTTCATAGTCACCATATTTCAATGCCCCTTATTTTCTTCCCATTTTTCCAACAAGTCTGGGAAATCATCGGTGACATGCTTTGTAATGTAGAAATACCCATAGAGTGCATGTCGTTTGGTACATAATCACGACATGTGGCCTACTTATCCACGATTAAATTAGGTAGGTGGTATTCCTCCACCACCACCATATCCTCTTCCTCTTCCACATCCATATCCTCCTCTCAGACCTCCTTGGTATCCTCCTATGCCAAAGACTCCATGGTCTTCACCTTTATGTTCTTTCTGGACCAAGAAGGCATCTACAATGTGATCCTACATAAGCTGCAGTGACCGACAATTATTCACATCATGTCCCATGGATTCGAAAAAATCACAAAATGGGGTATGTGTAGTCTTCTGATACTTATATAGTGTTTGGAAAAGAGGAAGTATATGGCCTCGTTGTCTATAAATATCACACAAGTCAGTCTTGGTCTGGTTGGAAACAAATTTGGCACAACCATCTCCATGTAAATCCCCAACATAGGACACTCGTTCTTATGGTGACCTTCTGTGTGAAATGTAGTATACCACATATTCTCACACACTGCCTTAGCCTTATCCATATCCTATAATTGCATGATGATGTTTGTGATCTCAGATTGTACCCACGCCAGCCCTGTCGATGTTTCTCCACCTCATGATGTAGCTTCTAGGTGCATCACAATCTCCATGGACTCCACCTGAGTCGTCACCTTCTGTTGGGTGAATAGGATGAAAATGTGGGGAAGGAGTCCTATAGTAAACTATTATCTATGTTGAACGTCTTGGACATAAAATGTGAGTACTTCCAACAATATTTTGAATCATTGTTCATAGTCCCACTCAGTTTCTCGATCTTGTTGCTTGATGTCTTTGATCTCAGTGATGCATTATGATTATGACTTAGGCTTATGAAATTCCCTAAGATATCCATCTCTGTCAGAAACCTATCTTGTGTCACTGGTGTAGTAGCCTTGTACTTCATGTACCACGTCAGAGCTTTATCTCTTAAGTTGTTCTCCAGTTATGCAATCTTTGATGCATCCTCTGTGACTCTTTTCACAGAGCATATAACGTTGCACATAAAACAATGATGTTCTGCATTGTCTCTTCCCATCCCATGAAATGTGGGAAGACATAGAGTTAATTCTTGGTTCACCATACTCGATCTAACACCTTTTCATCTTGACTAAATACTACTTGATGTTGTTGATACAGATGTTCCTCTTTGTGAAGTATTGTTGACTTTGGTTTCTCCTCCACTCATCTCTTCTTCTACTTCTCTTTCTCTTACCATGGATTCTCTTACCTCTACATTTTCTTTGGGTTCTTCTTCTTGATAACAAATGTGCAATGGGGGCTAGGGTGGTTCAAAGAGGGGGTTCATCCATAATCTCTCATTATCTTTAGTGAGGGATCCCAAATACATTCCTACCTATAGCCACACAATCCCACTCACAATTTCTAAGACCTCTTCTCCTTCTCATAGGGTTCCATCACCATCTTTCGTTGCCATGGTATTGTTGATCAATGCATCATATTCCTCTAATGTGACTACATCTCTTATCATCCAAGGGGATTTGAATTCATCTTATTCAACCCTAATCCCACTACTTCTAGTATCCTCTCTTGATAGATTCCTCCTAATGTTGTGTCTCTTTGAGGGCCTCTCATCTTTTGCGCTTCTCTTTGTCACATAATTGTCTCCTGCACACCCTCCTAGTGCAATTTCCTTTCTCTTCATCTTGGGTATGATCTCTCATCCTTCACTCCTTTCTTTCTTTTCTCTACTCTTTTATTCAACTTTCCTCCTTAGATCATCTATGCTTGCATATCTCTCATCTATTTTTCTCCTATGATCTTCTGGGTCTATCCTCTCCTCACCTAATTCCATATTCTTCTGGATTCTTTCTATTGAATCCATCCTTTCTCTATTTCCCCACCTTATTTCCACCCCCCCCCCTTCCACATAGGGGGATTTACTCATCCATTCTATCGGGATCCATGCACATCATCCCCTTGTGATGCAAACCTGTTATAACCCTAAAATGCACCACACAGGTTTACCCGGCATCAGGCCAACTCATGCCTCTTCCTAGCCAAAGCCATGCTGAACAAATCCTCAAAAAACCACTTAAATCAAGGAACCCGTGCCCTAACCTTTCACTGGGCGCGGGTGACCGCTTGCTGGCCTTCTACTGCACGCGGGTACCCGTGGGCTAACCCACTACAACCCGCGTTTACCTAACAAAGCAAAAAATCAGGAAAGTTTCCGTCGGGACGAAGAGCTTTTTGTCAGTTAACTGGAACTCCGAGCCATGCATGGCCGAGAGTTTGCCAAAAACCTAGCTCCTTCTAGCCTATAAAAGGAGGGGTAGGGGTACTATTCAAAGGAGGAAAAATGATAGCAAAGAAACTCTGCCAAATTGCCAAGTCCATTATTGTCCCAACCCTTTAGCCTTTCCTCAAGCTTTAGGAGAAGTTCAAGCACAATAGTTGGAGGACAAAGAAGAGGAAGAGCCCAGGATCAGGATCGTGGAACGGTGACCGGCCTCAGAAATCATTGTAAGTTGGTTCATATTGAGGTTAATGAAAAAGATGATTTTCCCGTCCCGAATACATGAGTCTTATCTATGTTATTTGATTTGTGTTTTATCTCTAACCTTATAATAGATCAGTAGCATGCATGCATAGTCTTGTCTTGATTGCAGAGAAGCTTTTGGAAGGAGTAGCAGCAGCAAAGGGATAAGAAGCTCAACGGAGGATCTACTTCAACCGTTGGAAAAAGGTTGGTTTATTCTTCTCTTGTGTGCATGTGAAAAAAATGGGGTTTTAGATTCGGGTAGAAGGTTAAAAGTAGCTTAGGAAGGGTCATGATCTGCATGCGAGTTTAGAACCCTAGCTTGCTAGTCCGTAGGGTAGAATACCCCACAACAGAATTGGCGACTCCATTGGGGATACTTTACTCTTAGGGTTTCCGGATTTGGTTAAAGATTTTTTGGGTAGTTCAAAGAATTAAGTTTCTGTTTCTTTGTTGTTTGTTGTTTTCTGTTAAGTCAAAAGCTAGCAGGGAACCTGGTTATCAATACTAGTTTTCCTTGACTGACGCTCAAAATTTCTTTTCGGGACACACGGAGGTACCCGCGGCCTGCAGAAGCCCTGCCCGCGGGTGACCCGCGCCCTAGCCTTTTACAGCGCGCGTGTGAACGCGTGCTGTAGTAGCTTCAGTAGCGTGTAGAGTCCAGGAAGTTTAAGAGGCAATCCCCTCTTCCCCTGACATAAGTTTATCTTCTCAGGGGGCTTTCTGGATCCTGTCTGGGCCCGAGTTGGTTTATTGTCTTGGGTTTCAGTCTGTCTTGTTGTGTGTTTTTTCACATTGGCTTTTCTTTTTTGCAAATTTGTTGTTTTTCTGTTAGAGTGATAGCATCTTAGCCTGTCAGAGACTTTGGTTGTCAGTACCAGAAGCCTCTTTCAGGACTAGATTGTCTGTGTGTGATTTTATCTTAGTTTTTAAACATACCCGCGGCCTGCTTAGGTTTAGCCCGCGGGTACCCGCGCGCTGTAGTGGAACAGCACGTGGTTACACGCGTGCTGTCTTGGTGACAGTCGCGGGTCTGTTAGGTAGCTTTTCAGCTTGGGTGGGGCAGTTATCCCCTCCTGTGGCGAGAAGAGCTCCTCTCAGAGGTTTAGAGTTTGGGGCTGCACAGTCAGCAGGTTAGGGCATTTCTCCCTCAGCTTGTGCTTGTTATTTGA
>ML782252.1:410279-424056 GCA_009831015.1 Picea engelmannii
GAGCAAATTCCAAAGTTGAGGAGACAAGGGAAAAAGTTCCAAGAACAAATTTTGTTTCAAGTTCACCTCCTCAAGAAGGCTTTAAAGGTGAAAGTTCAAGAACTTTTGTTGAAAGTTCAATCCCTCAATCATGCAAAGCTTGTGTTCAAGATGAATGAAAATGTGTGAAACAAAAGAGTTGTGACATCGATGAGGACAAGAACACTATTGTTGGTCTTCAAAGGAGAGCTTGTAACTCTTCAAATTCACCTCCTCATAGAGGCGATAAAGGTGAATGTTCAAGGTATAATTCTGCTTATCATTCAGTTGCTTTTGATTATGTTAAACATGATAAATTTGCATGTAAAAATGGAAGAAAAAGTCCATGTACATATTGTGGTTTATATAACCATCATGTTTCAAAATGTTGGAAAAGATTGGCCACTTTCAGGAAACTTTATAAGTAAAGACAACGTGAAAAGAGGATGCAAAAGATTTGCACTCATTGTCAAAAGAGGGGTCATCTCATTGACCAATGTTGGACATTGCATCCAACCACTCATCCACAGCATAAGAAGCAGATGGATAAAGAGATTGACAAGAATGGAAGAGGATATTCCATCATCGATGTGAGTCAAGATGATTCACAAGAGGACGATTTTCAGCAGAAAAAGTCACCGTTGAATTGGCTTGGTAAGAAATGGTTGGATTTCTTGAGCAAGTAAGGCTTGCATTTTCTATTGTAGATGCATATTTCAGCCTTATGCATGCATTTATGTTGAGAGTATGAAAAGTTGCAACAGTTTATCACAACTTGTATGATGCAAGTTGCATGTGAATGCAATTCATTTGAAGGCATTCTTGTTTGTTGCACAACTTCGCCAGGAGGATGTAAAAGTGGGGTATGATGTTCACTTGTTACTGCCATATATCTTTTTCATATTCATCTATTATGTACCCACATGTTTTGGGTTTATCTACTTATGTTTTTACTTGAAGGAGAGTTGAAGAGCTATGCATAGGCATGTGTTTTGTGTGTATGTATAAGCAGTGAACCTGGTGATAGTTCGTCATGAATGAATCATGATTGTAACATGATTGTGTATCATGTTTGTCAATTTGTGATTTTGGGAAGGTTGATATGTTTCAAATGAATCTCGACTAGTTTCGATGATTGTTTGACGACTATGTTGTGTCGATCATGTTTTTTGACTTGTGTTTAGTCGATGGTGTTTGTTGGCTTGTAAGTTAATTTTGAGTACACCAAGATGTAGGAAAACACCATGTGCTTTGATGAAGTATAGGATGTGACAGTTTGCTTGAAGAGAAAAAATACTTTGTTGGCATCATTTTCAGTCTTGTATAAATTTGTTTTCAAGATTGATGGTTTTCTTGGCTTGTGACAAGATGTCGCAGGAAAGCTTTTGCAGCCATTGGAGAGCGAATTGTGTTGACATCAAAGAGTTCACAAGAGGGACTTGATTCTCAGTGGGAAGGTTGGCAGTCTTCCAAGAACAAAGAGAACAGTGAGTCAGCAGCAGCCAGAGAACAGTGGTTGAGGGACATAATCAGTTGCAGTGCAAGGCATTTCAAAGTATATAGGTGATTGTCAAAAAGACTTTTCAAGTAGAATCAGTTGATAGAACTTGAAAGCAGAGGAGTATTGAATATTAGACGGATAATCATAATATTTTGTGGGTCCAAAAGCCTTTCAGTGGGAAGGCGTGATCAAAATCTGGACCAGGGGTCAAAATTTAACTCAAAAATCAAAGTTCTCGGAATTTCCTCAAAACAAACAGGAGCATAGCCCTCATTGTCACGAACCCAACGCAACTTGTTTGGGTTCAAACGGACATCGGATGAGAGAGATATTGCGATCTGTTCAAATCACCAAACAGGGAAAAAAATGAGTGCTGACTGTGCAGTCCGTATAGTCCGTACGGATGCTGACGTGGCAGAGGCTGTACGTCCATACACTGACGTGGCATATGATGATGTGGTAGTTTCGGATTGGTAGCTGAGGGTGAATGGTGTTTTGACACGTGGCAGTTTTTGGTTAGTGGTTTGGTGCCACGTGGCCTAGTCATGGGCTGCCACGTGGCACCCTGCTATTGGTTTGGGTGTTGGATAAAAAGTTATGGAGTCCACCGGAATCGAACCCCGGACCTCCTCCCACCATGCAGAGCTTTGACAAAGTTTGACCAACTAGCGCGCCACATGTTAAGACTTCTTATGTTAACGAGTTTATTTATATTTAAATTTGAATTGTGTTTATTTTAGCGCGGGGATCGGGCTGGGGCTTACCCCCAGCTCGTGGTTTCGACGTTCACACATGTGATCAATGGTTACACATTCGCGCACACTTTCAAACGTTAAGCCCCCGGTCGCATAACCTTTGTCATATGACCTTTCTCCGCATCGATTTTGTGTGCGGGAGTTTCAAACGACCACAACCATGCGCCTACTTTCACCTAGACACTTGTCAACCTATGCGCTCGCCACTTGTCAAGTGCTCATGCCATTTGGCATTGGAGCCCTTTTGCGTGTTAAGACTTGGTCCTATGACCCACATGACCAAGGCCTTGGCGGTTAGGGGTTGGGCTCACCCTAACCGTGCTATAGTTTGAACAATTTTGTGGTTATCCGCGTGTGCTAGGTTTTAGCACGAATTTGGAGCGTGTTCTTGGTTAGAGCACACATAGGTGCGTTTTGGTGAACCAGAGACAACAAGCTTGAAGGAAGAGAATGGCAGGAGGCCTACCTTCTTCATTTTTTGGCCAAATGAGGTGTCGTAAAATCCCAACTAGGGTTTTTTGGACGTTCTGAATCCATTGGCACTATTTCCACAGCCATTTGAAGACTTATTTTGCAGGTTTTTAACCATTGAAGTTTCAAAGAGCTCCGGGGAGCTTGAAGCCCTCATTGTTTGAGGTCATGATCAGATGAGCACATATCTATTTTCTGTGATTGAATAATCATTTTTGGCTAATTATTATGCTCTGAACACTTTGGGATAGGTTTCAGATCCATTTGAGGACTTTTATAGGTGTTTTTTCCACAGAGAAGCTCAGGGAAGCTTAAGGCCACATGTAGAAGAGGTCATATCCTGATGAGCCATGATCCGTTTTCATAGTTTTATTAGTCATTTCTGGGGTTTTTATGTATTTTGAACCCAATGGTACAGTCAAAATTTCCATTGAAGCTGAGCAACAGCTTGTAAAATAATTTTTGACAAATTAATCCCAGAGAGACAAGTCCATTGATGGAGGCTCAAGGAGATGTAGCCCAGAGAGGGGTGAACTCCTTTATCATCTTGATATTGTTGTGAGTTTGATGGTTTATTTGCTGCAAGTTATGTTGCTGTGTATTTATTTAAAGTACATACTTAACCATTTAAAAGAACATCTCCTCACACATGAACATTTAAAAGAAGATGCATAAACTTGGCACATAATTTATCTTGCATATTTTAACACATGGAGCAAGGTCCTGTAAAGTTTATTTTAATGAAGTAGAGGGTGCTTGCATAGCATAACAAGTTATCCCACTATTTTTAGATCACTTAACACAGTTGGTACTGTGCATGGGCTCAAACTTTCTTTGACTAAACCCTTATCCAACAATTCTTGGACTTGGTTCTTCACCTCCTCATTTTCTCGAGGTGTTAATTTGTACGTTGCCTTGTTCAGCAGGCTTGCTCCTAGTATCAAGTCGATATGATGATTGATACTCCTGATGGGAGGCAATGAGTTTGGAAGCTCATCCACCACTATATCAACGAAATTATCCAGCAACTCCTGAGCTTCTTTAGGTAAATCATCCACTGATGTACTCGTAAGGATGACTTTGGGCTTCCTCACCACAACGAACTACATCTCTTATTCTTCCTTAAATTCTTTTAGGAGTTCCTTCCCACTCATGAGAAGTATGCTTGTGTCGGCTTCCTCTTTTTCTTTCTTCTCCTCCATTGGCAGCAACATATGCGTCCTACCATTCTTCTCCAATGTATATGTATTCTTCCTTCCATCATGAATGGCATTTCTCTCAAACTTCCATGGTCTTCCCAACAAAATGTGGCATATGTCCATGGGAATTACATCACATAGGATTTCATCTTTATATCCTCCTATTTTAATTTTAACCAGGCATTGTTTAGTGATCATTACCTGGTGTCCTTTTTCTATCCATGAGACTTTGTATGGCCTTGGATGTGCAATTGTCTTCAACTCCAATTTCTCCACCATCTCTGTGGATACTAGGTTTTCAGTACTCCCACTGTCAATGATCACCTTGCATACTTTATCCTTAGTCTTGCAAGCTGTCTTGAAGAGACTGTTTCTTCGCACTGGATTTTCAATTTCTGCCTCTGGTTTCAAGAGAACTTTTCTCAACATCAGGGATGTTCCATCCTCTACCTCAACATCTCTTCATTGTGATTCTAAAATGTGAGCTTCTCCTCCTTCCTTCTTCTTCTTGGGACATTCCCAAGACATGTGCCCTATTTTTCCACAGTTATATCACCTTACTCCTCCTCTGCCTCTTCCTCTAGAAGAGTTTCTTCCACCACTATGTCTTCCTTGTGAACTTCCTCCTCGTTCTGAGTGATTGTGTAGTTTCTTAGCCTCATCCTTAGAGTGATGTGCTCTGTCATGGTTAAATCCCTTACTTTTGCTTGGGATCGAGCTTTTACCTCTTCCTTGCTGGTTTTGTTTTCTGGCCAACTTCTCCTTTACCTTTAGCGCAAACTGATAAGCATCTTCCACCATCCTCACTGACATCATGCTAAGTTCGTCCTAGATTTCATATCTCAAGCCATTTATATATCTAGCGAATCTTTCTTCGTCTCTCTCCCTTTGTCCAGTTCTGATGTTCAGCCGGTAGAACTCCTCGGTGTACTCCTTCACTGTCATCCCTTTCTATTTCAGGTTCTGTAGCTTCCTGAATAGATTGATCTGGTAGTCTTTGGGTATGAACTTAGCCTTCAGTTTGGCTACCATCGTGTCCCAACTCTTTTTCCTCTGTTTTCCTTTACTTCTCCTCTCAGCCTGCAGTTCGTCCCACCACAGTGTTGCATGCCCTTTTAGCCTGGTGACTGCCTGCTTCACCTTCTTCTCCTCATCGACATCTTCATAGTCGAAGTGTTTGTCCATGGACCTTATCTAATCCAACAGTTCTTCAACATCTATATTTCCCTCACACATGGGGACCTCTATCTTAGCTCTGCCTCCCAATCTGGAAACTACTCTCAACAAACATTCTTCTGAAGCATCCTCTCCTACAGCTTCTTCAACCTCAACCTCTTCACTTTCTGCATCATTGACATCCCCAACGTCAGGTGCTCTTCTCTGTGCTACTTCCATTGTTTCCAATCGGGCACGAAGCTCTCGCATCTCCCTCTCTACAACACGGTTGGCTAAAGGCGGTTCTCATCTTCTTGGCGGCATTGTGTTGACTATCTGTCACACACAGAGTACAGCTTCGAGTTCTCTATCTCCTTCTTTTCCTCCTTCGTCTGAAGTCTACAGATGAAAAAATGAGGCTCTGATACCACCTTATGCATACCCCTTACCTCAACAGGGTTCTGCGACCTCCTGGTCTCTGGATCGTTCTCTTCCCTAAGCCGAAATGGCCCTTCGGGCTCCTACTGGAACCCTTTGGATGAATCCATAGATCCCTTCGCCCTCCAGCACAGGTCTTGAGAAAACCTGTGTTCACCTCCTTTTCATGTTTTGGGGTTTCACGATTTCATGAGCTGGGACTCCACGTCTCCTGACTCCTGGTCTCTCGAACACTCGAACCCCAAAATGATGAAATCTACCTGTGACCACGTTTCGCCTTTTGGGATTTCAAAATTTGCGATTTCGCGATTCCGACGGCAAACGGTTCTTGGTCCTTCAACCTCTCGGGTCCCGAAACATTGAAAAGGGATTAACGAGCTTTGGTTCCTCCCTTAGCCTCCATCCACGTGACCATCGCTCTGTGTCCATGCACTTAATGCCAAAGCGCTATTGACTTTCATGATTCAGAGAATCACAATGCAAGTGCTCCCTTGTTCTCTGTCTTTCGAAATCTCGGTTCATGAAATGTCGAACTGGCTTGGCGTTCGCTCTTTCAGGATTTCGCGATTTGGGGAATTGTGATGCAAGGATCCCGCCTTTCCCATTTTGAACCCCCGGTGGCCAAAATGTCGAAATGGCAAAATGTCGAAATGTCCCAGCACCTACCCCTTTGGGATTTCACGTTTCATGAAATCAGAACGCAGGGGATATCTCTGCTCCTTGGGATTCCTGGTTGTCGAAATACCAAAACGCTGAAATGCCTTAGCGTTCGATCAACAGTTCACAATAGCTCCTGAGATCTACGGACCATGTTCGACATCACTATTTCACTATTTCGCGATTTCGGGTTTCGGGAGACAAGGACCTCTATCGCATCCCTATTCCTTGGAACTCTCGATTGCCGAAATACTGAAATGTCAAAATGTTGAAACGCTAAGATGCCTTGGCACTTGATCGATGGCTCACGATAGTCCTTGAGATCTATGGTTCATATCTCTTCCTCGTCATTGACCTCCTTGAAACTCCACTTGATCCAATGATTGGCGGTATTTCGTGACTCACCTTGAGAATTCTCCACTGTCCATTTAGATCTCCGAGATCTCCCCTCCTGGATCTATGCAACGTTAAAGCTTCTACTTCTCCCTCAAGTTGGATGGTCTACGGGGTCTTCCGTCATGATCCAACGCTCGACGACATTCTTCCTCTTGAGCTTTTACTCGCTTCAGACTTAGAAGAATTTCTAAGCCCTCGAAGACGTGATCTTCGCTTCTTCCAGGGAGATGGGGTTTTTTGGGTCTCGATAACACTTCTATGAAATGCTATTCCTCCTGAGCTTTACCTCATGTAGGCCTTGAATTCCCGTGCACTCCTTGCATCCAAGGGATTCGATGATTCGAATCCACGGTGTTCCTCTCTGGCTCGATGCACATCTTGCAGAGCTTCCAATGAAGAGAAACAATTGAAACTGGAAAAATTCTCAGTTCCATCCACTTGTTCATTAAAACAAAAAATAACAAAAAAAGGCACATAGTCCAAACACCACACATTTGGATCAATTTTCCATTTTGTTATATTCACAACTTCCCAATGGCTACAGATTACATTCAAAATTACAGTAACTCAAAACATTTTGATCTCCTGCTAAATCCCAGTTCTTTGTTACAGCTAATTTTTCTCTGTATTCCAGCTCTCTCTGCTAACTGGGTGTGTCAACTTCTACATAACTCAAAGATGTTTCTAGGGTTTCCCCTGGCTACTTGCCTACTCTAAAATTCATCCTACACTATCTTAGTTCAGTCGCATTCCAGAGCCGAAGTGGAAACTCCTGCTCTGTTTACAATTTTCAATACGTGCCTCAAAGGGTAAAATTCAACATCGGTTCAAGCGTGCCTCCAAAGGTGAATTCCGACGCTGAGTGAAGGCGTATTTCAAAATTGGCTGCAACTGTCAACATTGAATTTCTGGAAGAACTCACATGTGTTGAGTGGTCCTGCCTATGCATGCTTTCCAATGATGCTCCTGCATCACCTTGTCTACGAACACCATCTTTATCCACATAGGGATTTATACCAACAATATCCTTCAAGGATTGGTTGAAAACTTTCACTCGGAACTGCTGAAATATTTACTCAATAGAAAAATAAACAACATACCCTTATTTCACATTCTCAAACCATAACTCAATAGCTTTGGACCACTTATTATCCACATATCTGATCCTATTGACCATATTCTGGTCTCAAACAAGTGATTCTCAAGATCCCAAGGAAGAGTTAATCTTTTTTTGCTTCCTTGTGCACTAATACAGTAAACAAGGAAACTCAAAAAAGAAAATTTCATGTAAATATGTATATATATACATGTATTTCCAATGTTCAAGGTTTATATGTAGGTTCCTAGTCTCTCATTGTGCAAACTCATCCTCCTTATCGGTTATTCAGTCTTGTATCTCCTTCTTGGAAGGTCTCCACCTCATTTTGTTCCTTCACCATGCAGTGTAAAACCTTAAGTTCCAACCAACATAACCATTTGTTGGCTCTTTCTTCTCGCTAGGGGGTTAAATCCCATGGGGTTTTATAATTGTTTACCAAAACAAAAACCATAGGAATTAACATATTCAATCCTCAATCATGGACAGAAGAAGGTCTCACATAATTCACCATGAGAGTCACAGAGACCATCGGTCTTGTGCAGGGTGTGTGACGTAGAACCCCAACCCTCGGGCCAAGATCCACACAGGATCATTCTAAAATCGAATTTGCAGAACTAAATTAGTCCTTTCGAGCCCTCATTGGAACCCCACAAATCTGATCCATAGGTCCTTCATGAAAACCCGCCCTACGCAACTTAACACCAGGTGCGAGCCTTACGTCTCCACGCGACCACAACCCGGGCCTTAGTGCAAGAACCTTTCATGACTTGCGATCTCGTGAGTTTGTGAGTTGAAGACCCTCGTCTCCAAACCTCCGATACCCTAGATGCGATATTTTTATGGCTCCTTCCTCGCTAGCACCTCTATAAGCAACCGCCGCTAGGGCCTAACTCTAGCACCCCTCGCAACTCGCAACTTCGCGAGTTGGAGTGTTGAGCCCTCATGCTCCTCCTTTGCGAATCCTCTAAATGTGATAAGTCAACAATGGGTTGACTCCTTCCAAGGTGACGTGTGTACGCCACCTGTTGCCTACTTCCGCCTTTCTCTGGGCACTCTATGTTTGTGACACCTGTCAACCACGCGTTCCCCACCTAATGAACGTGACGTGTGTTCGCCCGAGCCCTCGACACTCAGAACTTCGCAACTTCAGCGATCAAGGTGCAACTCCTTCACCCTCCGAAACCCCGATACACAATGTAGCAAGGCACCAAATCTCATGACTCTCCTTCATCCTTGATCGACGGTTCAGGTCGAATCGCGATCTCATGACTTGGGGGTTTGTAGTGCAAATAAATCTGCCTCCCCGCTCGCGATATCTGAATTTGTGAGATGATCCAGGTCTCTGCCACCTATACTCTAGAATGGATGGTCCTGATGCTTTCGGGACTTGACAAGTCCTCTTCCTTCTGTTGTTAAGAGGTTTAAACCTCGCACACCTTTTCTGTATCCAACGGCTCACGGCAACTCGACACTTCTCCCCGAAGTGTCTCCACCATCCATTCCAGCTACACTCCTGCGCGACCTCCTCCTACTATTTGGACGTAGATTCAATAGTCCAGATATTTCCTCCCAGTGCCAATCCAACGATAGCTGTAGCTCCCTCCTGAGCTTGCACTTCTTCCTTTCCCTTGGAATATTTTCAATGTGTGAAGGACTCAGCCTTCGATGATTCTCTTGCAAGCCCAGTTCCCTTGGGTCTCATCTATGTTATAGAAACGCTTCCCCTCCTGAGTTTTGTCAACTCAGAAACCTCGAAAGGTTTTCTCTGTACGTGCTCTTCTTGTGCTTTCTCTTCTGAGCTTATGGACTTAGAACAAGTCCACTCTCACACACTCCTTGTGCTGCTAAGATTTTGAAAAACTTAGATTCGAGGTCGTTTCTTGGAAAGAAATGCCTCACCCCCTCCCGACATCCTTCTGCTCGATGCACACCTTGCAGAGTCTACAGGGTATTCAACAACCCTGTGAGTGTCTTCTCCTTGATACTTCTCTTATCTCAGAACTCGAAAGAGAGTTCTTCGCGGTGCACTCCTTGCCCTCGCTCGATGCCCTCCTGGCAGAGCTTCTACAGAATCTTCAGTGACTCTGTCTTTTTACTGAACTCAAAATAGAGTTCCTTCTGTGCACGCAGTGCATCCACTCAATGCCCTCTTGGTAGAGTCTCACATAATTCTCAAAAATTTTCTCTTCCCTGTGCCCTCCTCTACACAGTTCTTACTTCAAGGTGTTCAACAAACTTGAGGCTTCCTCCTTGAGTCAATGAATTCCTCTGGTGTGCCCTCCTGGCACGTCTTTTTCTAAATTCCACAGAATTCAGAAGTGCACTCCTGCACTGGTTTTCAAAGACCATAGTACTCTGTCATGCACTCTTGCATGAAACCACAAAGAATCCAAACCTGAAATCAAAGAACCCAACAGAAAACAATCTTTTTCTGTAACCTGCAAATGCAAACTAACACACATCTACAGCATATCATAAACACATAAAGACATTCATCAACAAACACAAAATAACATGCAAGAAAAACTGCTCTAGTTGTATTAATATGAAATGCCTCTTTACAATGTGAGCTCAGACTGTAACAAATTCATGGCTTCTTCTCTTCTCCCTATTCTCTCTATTCTTCTCTGCCTTTCTACTGACTCTATCTACTCCTAGATACAAAGAAGATCTTTTTACCAAAAGGGGGCTCCTCGAGCACTTCCCTCCATCCTCACCAACTCTCATTAATTACAATGAATTACATTGAATGGTTGTCTAGTCTGAATTGGATCTAGATCTCAGCCTTACAACCATTTAAGGCAACCTTTAACTAAATACTGTGCACATGCATGGATTTTTGGCTCTACCAGCCTTACAAACATTTAATACATTAAATTCAAATTTGAAATTTGAAAGTGAGAGGGTTGCGCCTCTCCTCTCCATTGAATGCATGTTTGAAGTGTTGGTTGGCTGGCATGTAGCTAGGTTGGATTGATTCTCCTGCATCATACTCCTCTACTGTGAAAAATTCATGAGCTCCTGCTCATGAGCTTCTGAGCATCATTGTTGAAATCCACCTGGATCCCAAATAGTTCTCTGGAGTTGTTCATCCGCTCCATCGCTTCGCTGCTATTGTTGCATATCCCCTGTTGCTATGGTAGGTTTCCTCCTACTCATCTTCTCCTCACTGACAGTTTTTGTTGCTGACCTCAACATCAGCCTTCTGATTCCCTCAATTACCTCATCCATCTACTCTAGTGGATGGCTCTCTTTATGCAGTCTCCTCGGCTGCACTTCTTCATCCTTATCAGTGGGCAGATCAACTAGATCCCCCATGCTATTTTCTTCCTCTATGGCCTCAGATTGCCACTTTGCTACAAAATTCATTTCTACAGTCTTATCACTGAGTCTCTTCTCAACTTCCCCTTCTGACAGCTTTGCTTCTACCAGTTCTCCTTGCATTGGTTGAATTCCATCTTCCTCCAGCTACTCCTCAGACTGGAATTCTCCTTCATCTTTTGTTGCATGCCTCATCATTGCAGTCATCATCAACTGTTCAGCTCCCTGGCTGAAATTTCTGAGCAACTCCTTGAAATGCTCCTCTGGTATCATCTGCATGACTGTCTCCTCGTGGCAGTCATCTACTGGCTCTGGATGGTTCAACCAATCCTCCAGCATCTCCAACTCCATCTCCCATGGAGTGAGCATCTTATCTGCATGATCTTCTTTTGCTACAGCTTCCAGTGCTGTAGTTGTCCCTTGTTCAGCCTCTTGACTGAAAATTTTGAGAATTTCTATTGAATTCTCTTCTTCTGCTAGGTCAGGTTTTGATGTGTGCTCCGGTTCTTATTTCTCCTTGATAGTCACAACTAGATGTCCTTCTGTTGTTGCTGCATCAGCAACACAATTTTTCGACTCAACTGGGCAATGTGGCAGAAATACCTTTATCCCTCCAATCATCAAAACGCTTTTATGATCTTCCTTCTCTGTCATCTCCTCTCCCTGATCTGAAATCACCTTTGATTTCATGAGACCTTCATATAGTCTCATCTCTTTTCCCCTGCCCACCTGACAATTTGAGAATTTTTTGCTGCCCACTTGGCAGTCTATGAGATCCAGTGATCCCATCTCATTGCCCACTTGGCAATCTAAACTTTCACCACTGCTCCCCTGGCAGTACGCGAGACCTTCTGCTGATCTCTTCCCATTTCCCACCTGGCAACTTGAGTTTTCTGTCTTTCCCTCCTGGCAGTCTTTGAGATCATCCAGTGATCTCATTTCATCCTCAATGTCACTGAGATTTCTCCCAGTCTCTGGTTCACACACATGAACCATCTCCTATGCGGCCCTGATGCTTTTCACATACCTCAGCCACCTCCTCAACAACCTTCGTTGTCTTTTGGCCAACAACTCCTTGACTAGCCAGTTAGCTTTCCTCCTTAGAGGCCATTCATATATCCAATGTGTCTTTGTGTTCTATTTCACTCACAGTGCAAACTCTTCCATTCTCTCCCTTATCTCAGTGAGTTATTTGTCCATTTCTACTTTACTCATCTGCTGGTGGTCTCCTCTTCCACCACGCTCATGGACTTCAGTAATCATTTTCATGTTCCTGTCTGCCCTCCTGGAAAACTTGTTGTTGTCACTCTGCAACAATCTTTCTTTATCTACTCTGCCTCCCTCTTCCTTTAGTGTATAGACAGAAAGTGGCTCTGATACCACATTGACACAGAACCCCAACCCTCGGGCCGAGATCCACATAGGATCATTCTACAATCAAATCCACAGAACTAAATTAGTCCTTTCGGGCCCTCACTGGAACCCCATGAATCTGATCCATAGGTCCTTCATGAAAACCCACCCTACGCAACTTAACACTAGGTGTGAGCCTTACGTCTCCACGTGACCACAACCCAGGCCTTAGCGCAAGTGCCTTTCGTGACTCGCGATCTCGCGAGCTTGTGAGTTGAAGACCCTCGTCTCCAAACCTCTGATACCCAAGATGGGATATGGGTATGGCTCCTTCCTCGCTAGCGCCTATATAAGTGACTGTCACTAGGGCCTAACTCTAGCACCCCTTGCAACTTGCAACTTTGCGAGTTGGAGTGTTGAGCCCTCGTGCTCCTCCTTTGCGAATCCCCGAAACGCGATAAGTCAACAATGGGTTGACTCCTTCTAAGGTGACGCATGTATGCCACCTATTGCCTACTTCAACCTTTCTCTGGGTGCTCTATGTTTGTGCCACCTATCAACCACGTGGTCCCCACCTAACGGACATGATGTGTGTTCGCCCGAGCCCTCGACACTAGGCACTTCACGACTTCAACGATCAAGATGCAAGTCCTTCACCCTCCGAAACTCTGATACATGATGTAGATGTTACACATTATTTTCGTCATCCCTATGACCATTAATGATGTAAACCTATTTGTTTCCTTCAGAGGGGTCAGTGGCCTGATTTCCTAAAGAGAGAAGGGAGAAGAACTTTTCCTGAGAAAATAAGTTGCATTTTCCTGTGTAAAAAACTTATAAAAAAGGAAGTTCGCAGGCTGCCTATGTATTAGAGTGCGAGAATGCATGATTCTCGCAGGCTGCATCATAGCTAGGGTGCGAACAGTTCGTAGGTTTCACTATAAGCAGGGTGTGAGAATGCTTACACATGGGAAAAACGAGCGTTTTCTCAAATCTTCTAGAAGGAGAAACTTCCATGGTGAGGTGGCATCTGAATGGTTTGGATCTTACTCACTTTCATGATTTAGTGGGATCATCCTAACCTCCTCACCTTATCCTCTTCAACTTATAAAAGGAGAGGAGCTCTCATGGAGAAGGGGTTCTTAAGCTTGAGTTTAGCTTAGTTGGTTCTTGAGCTTGTTAGCTTTGGTTGGCTTGGAATTATTAGCTTGGTTGGAGTGGCTTTGAGATTCTCTTTGTCAAGATAGATTGTGAATATCATCAGATCTATACTCTTAGAATTCTTGGAGTGAAAGTGTGTGGGGAACGAAGGACAGTTGGAAGGGACCTTACGACATCAAGGCCATGGTTGTAATCTCTCTTTCACATTTAATATGATACAATAATATGATTCTTTCCTATAAAGCTTGTTGTG
>ML782252.1:445323-472861 GCA_009831015.1 Picea engelmannii
TGTTGCATAGATCCACATTGTATGTCTGGTGGCTATGTTCAAATTTGAGTCTTTAACACATAGATCCGCAGTGTATTTTTGGTGGCTATGTTCAGATTTGAGTCATAGTGGCATGGATCCATAGTGTATGTTTGGTGGCCATGACCCTTCTTACTTGACATGGATCTTCACATGTCAACATTTATGCTTTGAGTCATTTGTATTCTAAGTATGGGAATGCCTACCTCTGTGATGATATATTATTGTACTGTATCCTTGTTTGTGGGCAGGTTTCCGACCGACTGTTCCTTGTTCCCTATACACACTCGACAAAGTATTTCAACTATCACTCTGTTCTAACTTCATACTTTGGGGGGCTCTCTGTTACACATTATTTTCGTCATCCCTATGACCGTTAATGATGTAAACCTATATGTTGCCTTCAGAGGGGTCAGTGGCCTGAGTTCCTGAAGCGAGAAGGGAGAAGAACTTTTCCTAAGAAAAGAAGTTGCATTTTCCTGTGTAAAAACCTTATAAAAAAGGAAGTTCACAGGCTTCCTATGTATTAGGGTGCGAGAATGCCTGATTCTCGTAGGCTGCATCATAGCTAGGGTGCGAACAGTTCATAGGTTGCACTATAAGCAGGGTGCGAGAATTCTTACATGTGGGAAAAACGAGCGTTTTCTCGAATCTTCTAGAAGGAGAAACTTCCATGGTGAGGTGGCATCCGAATGGTTTGGATCTTACTCACTTTCATGATTTAGTGGGATCATCCTAACCTCCTCACCTTATCCTCTTCAACTTATAAAAGGAGAGGAGCTCTCATGGAGAAGGGGTTCTTAAGCTTGAGTTTAGCTTAGTTGGTTCTTGAGCTTGTTAGCTTTGGTTGGCTTGGAATTATTAGCTTGGTTGGAGTGGCTTTGAGATTTTCTTTGTCAAGATAGATTGTGAATATCATCAGATCTATACTCTTAGAATTCTTGGAGTGAAAGTGTGTGGGGAATGAAGGACAGTTGGAAGGGACCTTACGACATCAAGGCCATGGTTGTAATCTCTCTTTCACATTTAATATGATATAGTAATATGATTCTTTCCTATAAAGCTTGTTGTGTTTTATTGTATGATTCCTTGATCACATACATAGGTTTATATTGAGTTTATGCTATTTCTATCACTTTGGTTGGTTGCGTTCTTTTGCAGGATCATCATTGTATGAGAATTGAAACGGAGCTAGGATGGCGATGGCGAGAGGAAGCGACATTTAAATGGTATGTCACCTATTCCTCTTTAGTTAATAAATTCAATATCTAAAACTTAAGGAAAGCGTCATGTTTTGGTGTGTTTTGTTCTAGATCTAGGTGGATCTAGGGAGATCAGTTAGTGTCTGCACCTACAGATTTATCCAATAACAATAGCGAGGCACCAAATATCACGACTCTCCTTCCTCCTCGATCGACGGTTCAGGTCAAATCGCAATCTCACGACTCGAGGGTTTGTAGCGCAAAGAACTCCGCCTCCCCACTCGTGATATCCAAATTCGTGAGATGATCCAGATCTCTGCCAACTATCCTCCAGAATGGATCGTCCTGATGCTTTCGGGACTTGACGATTCCTCTTCCTTTTGTTGTTATGAGGTTTAAACCTCGCGCACCTTTTCTAGATCCAACTGCTCACGACAACTCGGCACTTCTCCCAGAAGTGTCTCCACCATCTGTTTTAGCTACTCTCCTGCGCGACCTCCTCCTGCTATCTGGACGTAGATTTAATGGTCCATATCTTTCCTCCCAGTGTCGATCCAATGACAGTTGTAGCTCCCTCCTGAGCTTACGCTTCTTCCTTTCCCTTGGAATATTTTTTACGCTTGAAGGACTCGGCCTTCAATGATTCTCTTGTGAGCCTAGTTCCCTTGGGTCTCGTATGCATTATAGAAATGCTTCTCCTCCTGATTTTTGTCAACTCAGAAACCTCGAAAGGTTTTCTCTGTGCGCGTACTTCTTGCGCTTTCTCTTATGAGCTTATGGACTTAGAACAAGTCCACTCTCGCACACTCCTTGTGCTGCTAAGATTTCAAAAAACTTAGATTCGAGGTCGTTTCTTGGAAAGAAATGCCTCACGCCCTCCTGACATCCTTCTGCTCGATGCACACCTTGCAGAGTCTACAGGGTATTTAGCAACCCTGTGAGTGTGTTCTCCTTGACACTTCTATTATCTCAGAACTCGAAAGAGAGTTCTTCTCAGTGAACTCCTTGCCCTCGTTCAATGCCCTCCTGGAAGAGATTCTACAGAATCTTCAGTGACTCTGTCTTTTAACTGAACTCGAAATAGATTTCCTTCTGTGCACCCTGTGCATCCACTCAATGCCCTCTTGGCAGAGTCTCACAGAATTCTCAAAAATTGTGTCTTCCCTATGCCCTCCTTTGCACAGTTCTTCCTTCAAGGTGTTCAACAACCTTGAGGATTCCTCCTTGAGTCAATGACTTCCTCTGGTGCACCCTCCTGGAATGTCTTTGTCTAAATTCCACAGAATTCAGAAGTGCACTCCTGCACTGGTTTTCAGAGACCGCAGTACTCTGTCATGCACTCTTGCATGAAACCACAAAGAATCCAAACCTGAAATCAAAGAACCCAATAGACAACAATATTTTTCTGTAACCTACAAATGCAAACTAACACACATCTACAACATATCATAAACACATAAAGACATTCATCAACAAACACAGAATAACATGCAGAAAAAACTTCTCTGGTTGTATTAATATGAAATGCCTCTTTACAATGTGAGCTCGGACTGTAACAAAGTCACGGCTTCTTCTCTTCTCCCTATTCTCTCTATTCTTATATGCCTTTATACTGACTCTATCTACTCCTAGATACAAAGAATATCTTTTTACCAAAAGGGGGCTCCTCGAGTGCTTCCCTCCATCCTCACCAACTCTCATTAATTACAATGAATTACATTGAATGGTTGTCTAGTCCGAATCGGATCTAAATCTTAGCCTTACAACCATTTAAGGAAACCTTTAACTAAATCCTGCACACATGCATGGCTTTTTGGCTCTACCAACCTTACAAACATTTAATACATTAAATTCAAATTTGAAATTTGAAAGTGAGAGGGTTGCACCTCTCCTCTCCATTGAATGCGCTCTTGAAGTGCTGGTTGGATGGCACGTAGCTAGGTTGGAGTGATGCTCTTGCATCAGTGTGAAGGAATAAAACATAGAGGAAACCTTCATAATCTATTCATTCATTCATGATGCACATAATAACATAACACAGACATACTTTCAAACCATAACCCATCATATGAAAATATCAAATATGATCAAACTTTATTTATTCTTTCCATTCATTCAAGACAATAAGATACTATATGGTCATAGCATGTTCAATGTGCATTCACAATCAAGAACAAAGGTGATCCATCTGCTCATACCTCAATATTATTTCTCTCTCATGAATATCACAACCAGAAATAACACAAAGTGAAAAATTAGTATTACTCGAGCTCTGGCTCGTCTCTCTCTCATACAACAATGAACTCTCTCTTTACTCAAAATCCCAACCCTTACATATCCACATGCATCCCTCCATATCTTTCAAGGAGTGTGGAAATAATAACAAACTTTCCATCTCATCCATAACCTCAACCATGATCATTCGGGTTGTTACAAAATTAGTTACAATGTTTCTGGAAGATCTTTTCAGATCTACCCTGCATGTGGTTTCTTTAAGTCCTTTTATCTAGTACAAATTGGGTTCACACACACCGTAAATCCTTGGCCGACACAAACTTTGAAACCTGGTGCCACATAATGCATATTCTTGAGTGTGCGTGCAATATTCAAAACTTAGGTGCCATTACTCTCTAATAGGGGCACCAAGTCTCTAAATTAAGCTCATATTGTTGGTTGTACAATTTTTCATAACTTGTTATAGGATTCTCCAAATCATAAATATGAGTGGTCTAAATTTATCAAAAGTTACCTTTGATTCTTAGATTGTAATTTCCAATGAAAATGAAATTGGATAATTGCAAAAGATTTTGACATTTGGATGCTTTTGACTTGAGTTTTCTTGAATTCTCTAAACATTATGAAGATAGAAACATTGTATATGAGTGTGAAACAAGGAATAAATGTGGGTGATATGAATACTAGTGAGACAACATAATGAATCACTTGCATATGAAGTAAAATGCAAGAGAATAATTGTTGCAACTGTAAATATTTGTTGTATAGTCTATGTTTCATTAGGCATAAATAGGAGTATAAAATTGGTATGTGGAGAATATTTTATACAGGTAGGAGAGAAATCATCTTTGATTAAGTCAACTATGACTAGGCCTTGAAATTTCTTCTCTACTTGGAGGAAATCATCCTCAATTTATGTTATAGATGAGGAAACTCATATTCAAAATCTAATTGGGAGAATCACTTAGCTCGTGTGGGTAAGGTTCCTTGAAGAACACTTAAGGAAGTGGTTTTTTACTTCTATGAATTCATGTAGAAACATCAAGTTGAGTATCTATAGCTTAAGGAGGCTTAAAATATAGAATGGTTTCCTTTCGATGTGTCACTAAAACCTCTTCCTCCAAATGTGAAGGCTCATACAATTTGTGTTGATTCACATTAATCACATCATCATTACCAAGTTGTGGTGGGAGTTCCAACCTAAAGGCATGAGAACCCAATTACTATGTGATGGTGTATGGCCCATACCTAATGAACTTATGATGTGGATTCTTGAATCTTTATTTTCCAAGTGAAGTCAAACTTTATCATCAACTTGAAACTGGGGTGATACATGATGTTAATAATTAAGGGATTTATAATTGGCTTGAGTTTATTGGAGTATATCATTGAATTTGTCATGAATTTTGGCCAATATCTGTACAATTGAAGAAGACTTACATTTCTCTTGTTGGTGGGATGTGAATGATGAACAAAGAGAAATTGCAAGCATATAAAGGAAAAGTGAATAGAAGTCATAACAAACCTCAAATGGACAGTACCCTAGTGAGGCATGTGTTGCACTATTATAATCGTGTTGTAATATATGAAGATAAATTCCTCATTATTTGTTTTTTAAAATAATATATGAAAGGGGCATATAAAATAAGGTCTTACTGACAACCTTAGTTTGTTCATTATTTTGAGGGTGGAGAGAGATGGAAATTCTTAATAACCAAGTAGATTCCAAAACAGTTGCAAAAGGTGATATAAATTTTGTGTCACATTCTAAAATGACACTAAGGAGAAGCCTAAAAAGGACTTCAAACATGCTTAGAGAAAATATATGTTTATTTTAGAGAATATAAGGACATATTGTAAGGAATAAAAGTTTTCAGATTGGAAAATCCATAAACAATAACAAATATATAGTCATGTTTCCTTTGAGTAGTGGGAAAACTACTTATGAAATCCATGGTGATGGATTCCCTTGGTTTGGAGGGTATATGAAAAGTTTGGAAAAGTCCAAATTTGTATTAGAAGGCTTGGATTAGATGCGAAGTGAACACCACTAAATGTAGTAGTCCACTTGTTTTCTCATGGAGGGCCAATACAAATACCTTTATAGGTGCAACAATGTTTTTTGCATTTCAAAATGGCCTCCACAAAAGAAAGAGTGTGATTATTGGAGAAGAAGAAGAAAATGGATCTGCTTAGTTACAATTTTGTTCAGATTATATAGAAAAGCATCTTTGTGACATCAAAAAACATGTTTGACTAACAACTGTAATTTTTTGGATGGATTCCAATATTGAACCAAAATCTAGGTTTGTTGAGTAGAGGCCTTTCCATTTATATGTTTCACATCTCACATTGAGGATGCTAATAACATTGGAAAGGGATCTATTAAGTAAATCAATTATTTGATAAGAGCTACCCTTTTGTACTAACTTACCAAATAAAACTATTGATAATTGGATATTGGATTCCCATCTCAAACAATGTTCCTAATTTATTTATCAAGAATTCAAAACATCTATGCTGATTTGTAGGTTTCAATGAGGTCATGTGCAAGCCATGGGTGATTTTGATGTCAAATAAACACCCCTCATAGAGAAAAAAAATTAGACAAGGACAACTAGAAGCATTATCCCCTTACCCTGCCAAAAAAGGAACTCAAAAAATTGAAGCTTAGTGTGGAGAATGGTTTCCTTACTAAGTATGTTGTGTATCTGTTTCTCCAATGCTTAAACTAACACATAGAGCTCCTTATCATAGGTGTTTTAATTCAAATTGTTTGTAGGGTTTTTGAATAATATGTAGTTGGGTGAGCTATGTGCTTAAGAATTACATCAATTGCATAGAAAGAGACACTAGTTGCTATGCTAAATTATGCATGTCGGGAGTGAAATAAGATGTACAAAACAAAGAGTTTCTCTTAGATTCTAAAATGATTTGTGTACTTTTGGACCCCATGTGAGGGATTTTCATTTTTTAGTTGATTAAGAGAGTGACCTGTATGGGAGTAGTCTTAAATGAATTTCATGTAAAAAATCACATTTTTTCAAAAACAAATATTAAGATTATAAATTTTAGTACGGATAGGCCAATCTTTCAAAATCATGACCTTATTGGATTTGTATAAAGACTTGATGCATCAATGGTGAAACCTTAGTACTATACACATATACTCACAATGAGTGACTTGTTCATTTTTGTTGGCATCTTGTGTTATCTAAGGAGGTCAAACACTATGTTAACATACTCCATATATTATTCCCCACTGGTGTTGTAGATCAAGATATAATCCTGATAAAATAACAATAAATTTTCAAGGTGAAGGAAAAAAATGACATTGATGATTTGTATAAAAGCAGAAGGGGTGTTGGTGAGGCCAAAATGTGTGACTAGTTACTTAAGTAAAAAATAGGTTTTGAACGTTGTCTTACATACATCATTCAACTCCATGCAAACTTGATGATAGACAAAGTCCAATTCAACCTTGGTGAAATAATTAGAACCCTTGAGTTTATCAAGGAGATCATCAATATTTAGAAGTTTGTAACAATTCTTGACCATTAGTTTTATTCATATCCTTGTAATATGTGCAAAGACTCCATTATTTTTGTTCCTACTAGGGAAAGATCAAGGTCAGTGATCCACGATGTGAGGATCTAGGCCTAATATTTATATATTTTTATATCTTATTATTTTGGAGCTCATTCCTTGAACTTTTTATAGGTGTAATTCCTTATGGAGGGTAATATGGAAAGGAAGAAACTATGAACAAATCAATTTAGTGTAGGAGAGTCTAAGAAATACTATAAGTGTGGGTTCTTCCATGCCAAATTACCTAGCATAAAAAACCATACCAAAGTGTGACAAAAGAAACTATGAAGAAAGGAAGTGAAAAAATTGTTGTAAGGAAAATGTGAAAGGATTAGCATGAGAATGATAAGATGTGTATGCATTGAGTTGGCCTGAGGTGCCAAAGGATTCATTGTGTTGAATGTGGATTACACAAATGATATCATCTTGAGGATAAAAACAAAGATGAGAAAGTGTGAGAGGACACAAAAGAAAGTTAAATCAATGGACATGGATGAGTGCAATGAAAAATGAGACAAGTTGAAGCAAGATGAAAGGTCACAATAAAAATGATGTTGAAGAGTCTGAAAGGAAGATGAAGATATAGAGAATGAATAGTAGGACATATGTTAGAGCTAGGTTGTGAAGCCCCTAACCATAACCTTGATTCATTACTTTACATTAAATATAGTTATAATGTTGGATTATTATTATTATTGCATTTGATCCTCTTTCTCCTATGTATACATCAAGGAGACTCATGTGAATGGTCATATTATCTTGTGCATTTTATATCTTATAATAGGATATTTCCCACTCAAAGAGACTTCTTATACATTAAATGTTTCATTTGATTTAGGTGCGCCATTACTGAATTGGGCCTTTTTTATGATTATTTGGCTATTTGGTACATAACAATTGGTATCACAGTGGGTGATCCTTAGTTTGGATCCTTCAAACTAGTCATATTACCATTATTTTTGTTTTCTAAGTTCTTTCTATACGATTGACAAAGAAAAGTACATTGGGTAAATATTTTAGAATTTCATTATCCATTTTCAGAGTTATAGGCCTTACAAGTTAGGGTTTTTGTCTAGTCATCAAACTAGGTTTAAACATGTGGTTTCAAAAAAATAATCATACATGAATATTCAGAGGTCCAAATTGAGTGGAATTGGTGGAATTATATAGAGTACATACTAGGTCTTTCAAGTCCAAGTTTTAGTCTATTAGGAAAATATTGACAAAATGGCAATTTGTACATGTTCTCTCTCTTGAAATAGGGAAAAAGAAACATGTTCTGGAAATTCCACCATAACTTTCTCTTGGATAGTCCACTTTTTTGGGATCAATGGGAGCTTGAAGAGGACATATCATAATACATCCTCCAAAAAAATCATAATCTAAGGGTTATAATTGGATAATTTGTAATAGGTTCAAGTTCAACTAGAAAAGCAAACCCCAAATCAAGGTTTTACAATGGTTTTGAGGAGAACCCAAAATTTAGGATTTTATTTATTTATTTTTGTATTTTGTAGCAATTTTTTTTTAAGATAGAGGTGTGTAATGACCTTTCTAAACATAGATATCTATTGTTTAATGTAAAATTGTTACTAGGAAGCATACACACAAAGAATATGGGTGGGATCTACATAAGATGCATTTATACACCTTTGTTGATACTTGGTGAGTAGTACCATATCAGACATAATTTGTTATGGGTTTGATCTTGCACATAACCTATGGTATATTAGAATCAAAAAAGGCATATTTGAGACCTTAATTAGATCGCCTTTCGTTTAATGTCCACCAAAAGAAAACTATTTACTTAATTCACAATAAGAATATTTATATATAATGCACGATAAAGTAGATTTAATTACATATATACAACAATACATAACAATATATAACAATACAACAATTTATATTTACCAAAAATATAATATTTCATTATTAACTAGAAAATTTTCCATCCAATAAGGAAAAATCCAATAATGCCATGATCAAATTTACAAGTAACTCTAATAAATACATGTACTAGGAATTAAGAAGAGCTGGAAGAAATGCATGGAAGTAGCAGTTGAGGTTGCAATTATAGAGAAAAAACAATGCACCAATACTCTCCAAGCAGCAATCGCAATTGATGACAATGGAATGGAGCAACAATTGTTAGGGATAACTCTCCTCCCAACCAACCTCTCAATTAGAGATTAAGATCCTTGAACCCTCAATCACCAAGGCTATACCAACTAACAATAAATACCTCCCTAAAGAATCCTAGTCTCAAGTATCCATCTAACAATTATTCATCAACACATAAATATCCTATAAGGCCAAGTGAATGTACAACTCAAAAAAATAGAACCCCCTTCAATGCTTCTACATCCCCCATATATCTCTTAAATTTATCCCACAATAATAAATAATAAATATTATTTATTTCATACACACCTCCACTTGAAATTCTTATGTGACTGATTTCTTTTCACATTCTCCCTAGATCTTCTTTTAGTGTGCACTCCCCCCCCCATACATACATATATACATGCACATACACATACACATACAGATACACATACACATACACACACACACACACACACACACACACACACACACACACACACACACACACACACACACACATATATATATATATATATATTTCTTTGCGGTTTTGAACGGGAATAATATTTCTCTGCGATTTTGAACGAGAATACTACTTCTCTGTAGTTTTGAATGAGAATAATATTTATCCATGGTTTTGAATGAGAATACTACTTCTCTACGGTTTTGAAATAATATCTCTGCGGTTTTGAACTGGAATAATACTTCTCTGGTTTTCTTTTAAAGAGATATTTTATTTCTAAGATTATATATCTGGAGTTTTGAATGGGAATAATACACCTCTTTGGTTTTTACCTTTTTTACCCATAATAATATCTATAGTTTCTCCGGACTTCTTTGCGGTTTTCGGAAAAAAAAATTGGCTTCTTTTGTAATATACCAGATACAAAAAGTATGCAGAATAGAAATAAAATGCTGGAAATGGCAGAATAACAGTAATATAACCAGCATAATCTCCACAATAATACATAAATGATATAAGAACAACAACAAAAATAACACTTTGATTCAGAAAGAAATGTTCACGGGCCTCTTCAAGGGGGCAACCTCCAGTCGAGCAACGCTCTGTTACAATAATCTCCAAGCTAGGGTTTTCATACCCTCAACCCTTATTTATACTAAATATGTCTATCAAGAGAAGCATCTAGAGGAAGATCCTTCTAGAAGCAGAACCTTCTATTAGGTCTTCTTACATCCGCCTTATTCTATTTTATTGAAAGGCCTTATTAATATTGACCTTTATTACATCTGAATATATTGCTCTACCTATGTGTGGGTTAGGACCCTAACATGTCTACCCCCTTAAAAACAACCTTGTCCTCAAGGCTTGAGATGTGGAAACTGTTGTAGAATGGTAGCTAGTTCCCAAGTGGCATCTGTTGGAGTTGTATCTTTCCACTGGACTAGCACTTCCTTGATGGTTCTCTAACGTAGGCGACGCTCCCGTTGGTCCAAAACTGCTTCTGGCTGTAGCCAAATGGATCCTTCTTCAGCTAACTCAGGAAGGTTGGTTTGAATTTGGCACCTAGTTCCAATCACCTTCTTTAAGCATGAAACATGAAAAATAGGATGTAGCTTCGAATGACTGGGTAGAGCTAACTGATAGGTGACTTTTCCCACATGCTTGAGAACTGTATAAGGACCATAAAATTTGGGTGCTAGCTTCTGACAATGCTCGGCCTTGAGGGAAGTTTGCTTGTATGGTTGCAGTCGCAAAAACACCTGATCCCCTTCTGCAAATTGACGTTCAGAGCGACCTTGATTTGCTTGTTGCTTCATGCGATTTTGTGCCATGATCAGGTTCTCTTTGAGGGTACAAAGAATATCCTCTCGAACTGTAAGTGTTTGGTCAACCGCCTGGACCTTCGAGGTACCCAGTAAGTATGAGAGAACTGAATGTGGCTTATGTCCATATACCACTTCAAAAGGAGTCATGCATGTAGCTGTATGGTAGGAAGTGTTGTACCACCATTCAGCTAGGGGTAACCATTGAGCCCACTGATTTTTCTTGTCAAAGGCAAAACACCTCAGATATGTTTCCAAACACTTGTTGACAACTTCCATTTGACCATCAGTCTGGGGATGATAAGCTGTGCTGAGATGCAATTGGGTGCCCTGTAGCTTGAACAGTTCTTACCAAAAATTGCTTGTGAAAGTTGGGTCACAATCATAAACAATAGAGTGTGGCATGCCATGAAGCTTGAAGACCTGGTCCATGAAAATTTGAGCCACTATGGATGCAGTAAATGGGTGTTGAAGAGCACAGAAATGAGCATACTTGGAAAGGCGATCCACAACCACCATTATGACTGATTTATTTCCCAATTTGGGTAATCTGGTAATAAATTCCATAGATATATCCTTCCAAATAGAAGGTGGAATCGAAAGTGGTTGTAGTGTGCCCAAAGATTTGACTATTTCTCTCTTGTTTCGTTGACACACATCACATTCAACGACAAAATTATGGATGTCCTGTTTCATACCATCCTGGAAAAAAGATCGTTTGACCCTGTCATAGGTTTTGGTGAACCCAGAGTGCCCCACTGTGGGTGTAGCATGAAGCCCAGAAAGTACCATGGATTTAAGCTTTGATTGTTTACTTAAATACAAACGGCCTTTGTATCGAAGCTCATCCTGGAGCCAAGAGTACCCTGGGGGAGCTGGAGCATTGGTCTGCAATTGTTGGATCAGATGCGAAGTTTTGGGATCTTGTAGCCATTCCTGGTGAACAACTTGGAGCCAATCTAGTACAATGAAGGAAGGAGAAAAAAGGGATCCTTCTTCTTCATATTTTTGGGACAATGCATCTGCCACACATTGTCTTTGCATTTCTTGTAAATGATCTCATAATCATATCCAAAGAGTTTAGTCACCCATTTTTGTTGCTCCGGGGAGGAAATGTTTTGTTCCAAAAAGTACTTGAGGCTTTGATGGTCTGTCTTAATTTGGAAACGTTGCCCCAAGAGATAAGGGTGCCACATATCAATGACATGTAGAATAGCCAACATTTCCTTTTCATAGATGGGTTTGCCCAGATTCCTTTCAGATAGTTGCTTGTTGGTGAAGGCCAAAGGTCGACCCTCTTGCATAAGGACAACACCGATTCCTTTCCCTGACGCATAACATTCCAACACAAAGGTCTTTGTGAAATTAGGAAGGGCCAGAACTGGAGTGGTGCACATGGCCATATTCAAGGTTTGGAAAGCTTGAGCAGTGGCTGGAGTCCAAGTGAAAGAGTTCTTTTTTAGGAGAGCAGTGAGAGGTGTTGCAATCTTTCCATAATTCTTAACAAACTTGAGATAATACCCTGTCAAGCCCAGAAATCCACGCAAGCTTTTGAGAGTCTTTGGGTGCTGCTAGTCTTACATAGCTTCAATCTTTTTCGGATCCACCTTAACGCCATCCTTTCCAACCACATGACCCAAGTATTCTACTTCTGAGGCAACAAAATCACATTTAGACTATTTCAGGAAAATTTGGTGCTGAGAGAGGAGATGGAGAACTCGATCCACATGAGTAATATGGTATGTCCAGGTTTTTCTATAGATGAGGATATCATCAAAGAAAACTAAGACAAAATGATGGAGAAATGGACGAAAGACATGATTCATGAGGCTTTGGAAGGTGGAGGGGGCATTACACAAGACAAAGGGCATGACCAAAAACTCATAGTGGCCCTCATGAGTTCGAAAGGTCATCTTGGGAATGTCTTCCTCTTTCATACGTATCTGGTGATAGTCTGAGCGAAGATCAAGTTTAGTAAAGAATTGGGCACCACTCGATTCATCCAGGAGGTCATCAATGACAGGAATGGGAAATTTGTCTTTAATGGTTAGTTTGTTGAGGGCATGAAAGTGAGGACACATTCTCCAAGAACCTTCTTTCTTTAGGACCATGACTATAGGAGAAGAGTAGGGGCTCATACTAGGGCGAATAACACCTACATTGAGGAGTTCTTGGACCATTTTCTAAATTTCATTTTTTTTTGAAAAGGGGTGGCGATATGGACGGATATTGGGAGGAAGGCTTCCGGGTACAAGGGGAATGGAATGATCATGAACACCATAGGAAGGAGGGAGTCCTTGGGGAGTGGAAAATACCATTTGATTTTTATAAAGGAGGGCTTAGAGGTCTTGCGGCACCGAGGGTGTCTCTGTTTCTTGTATGGCATGGAGTTGGGCAATGACAACATAATGACCTTTTTTGAGAAACTTTTCCATGCGATGGGAACTAATGACCTCAGGTGAACCAACAGTGATGCCTTGGAATTTATATTGGTGGCATTCCTGGTCGAATTTCATGGTTAATTCATTAAAATCCATGAGAATGGGACCCAAAGTGCTTAGCGAGTCTGCACCCAACACAATGTCACAACCACCCATGTCGATAGAAAACATATGGGATTTTAGGTGGTAGTCACTGATTTGGAGACACGGATTTTCATAGTGCCCTCCACATTTCATGGAACCACCATTGGCAATCATGATTTTGAAATTGTTGACGGCATGGATGTAGCAATGAATTTCTTGGGCAATGCGGCGATGAATAAAATTATGGGTGCTTCCACTATCAACCAAAATGATGACCTTCTTATGCTTGATGTAACCGATTAACTTGAGGGTTTGGGGGGCGGAGAAGCTAGTGAGAGCATTGAGGGAAATGATCAGTTCCACTTCAAGAGGGTCTGAGGGAGGGGTTATGTCAGTGATTTCAGGTGGCTCAGGCACAAGGGGAGTTTCAACATCCTCTTCCAAAATATCCTTAGATATGGCCATAAAAATCTTTTGTTCCTTACACTTGTGGCCTGAGAAATATTTGTCATCACAATTATAACAAAAGCCTTTGAGTTGGCATTCAACCATTTTATCCCTGGTCAAATTTTGGATCTTTAATGGGGTGGAGGGAGTAGTGGGATTTACGGGTTTAGGGCAAGGGATAAAGGAGGGTTTACGGTTTTGAGAGGATACAACCTGTTCTACTTATTTATCTTTTTTAGTAGCCTCCACCCAACACGAAGGTCGAGCCATGAGGACATGGGCCCGAATCTCATCTTTGAGAACACTGATAAAACACTCTCAAAAGAAATCATTAGTCATGCCCTTTGTTTGAAAATCCAAGCGCTCAAAGGCAGCTATGAAGGCCTTCCATTGTTACTGATTGTTTCAACTTTTTCAAATAGCCCAAATGGTTGGTGTCAGTGTCAAAGCATTCATAAAGCTTAGTCACAAATTGGGTCCAAGAAATATACCCTTGACAGGAATTTTTTCTCCATTGCCACCATTGCCAACGTTCTTGATCTAGATGGAGAACACCATATCAGAGTTTGGCCAAGTCATCTGTAATGTCGTATAAAGAGAAATAATGTTCCATTTGGGTGACCCAACCAGTGGGATCCAAGCCATCAAATTTGGTCACATCCACCCGCGGAAGTCGTAGGTCATGTTGAAAGTGATGGGGATGAAAGGTATGGGAATGGGAGGAATGTTCACCTTCAGTCTTTGGAGGTGCATCAGAGAAAGGGTCATCTGTAGGGATCTTCAGTTTGGTGCAGAGTGATGCAAAGACAGATTCAAGATGGGTGGTCAGTTCTTGTTTGACTTCCTCCATTGAGGACTGCATGGTTATATTTATGGTTGTATTGATGGATGTATCGATGGAGGCAATAGTGGCACTGAGTTGTTTCACTTCTTTTTGGGTCTCGAGGAAACTAGATTGCAAGGTGTTGAAGTGAGCTTCCAAGTCTTGGCTACGGGTATGAGCCATGAGGACGGGTGAACTGAAAAGGGGCGGGAAGGGTCAAAACATTTGTCGAAAAATGATATGGATGAATGTGATAAGGGTGAAGAGATGGATCCAATGGAATAGGTCTCAAATAATGGTGAAAAAATTTCTAAACCTTTTTTTTTTACACCTGCGGAGTTATACTCTAGTCTGAAGAATACTATAGCGATGAAATCCCAAAATGCTTAACCAAAAAGAAATTTGTATTTACTTGGAAACCCAAACACAGTTGTGTGGCAATAGATCTTGTCTATTTTAATTTGTTTATGTTTCTGTCCCCCAAGGGTTAGGTATTCAAGGGTTCTACAGACAAGGGTTTGCCCTGTGCTATAGCTCTCTAATATATGTGTGGGGTCCAATAGTAGTACTCGGCCCAATATCTCAGGGCACTAACTAAGGAGGATAGACCATACCCTTAGTCGTACTACCCGACTACCCAGGTACTAGAGAGTATCTTCCCGAGTGTTGTTCTTGGTGGCACTATAGCAGTCAAGCGGCCAATCGGTTTATCTAAAGAGGGCTTCAGGAAATCTAGGTCGATCTGTACATAGGTGTTGTCTGATGTGCTACCACTCGAAGGGGTACCAATAGGGGTTACAAAGGTGGCCAACAAATGTGCGCTTAAGAACCACTTGTATTTCCTGTGTGTATGAATCCCTCAACCATGGGTTTATGTGTGTAACTATAGATATATGTGGCTTAAAGACGTCGGAAAACATCTCTACCCTGAAGAAAAAAATTCCCACAATTTATGCTAAGGAAAGTGCTCTGATACCACTTGTAATATACCAGATATAAAAAGTATGCAGAACATAAACAAATTGCTAGAAATGGCAGAATAACAGTAATATAACCAACATAATCTCCACAATAACACAGAAATGATATAAGAAGAACAACAAAAATAACACTTTGATTCAGAAAGCAATGCTCACAGGCCTCTTCGAGGGGGAAACCTCCAATCAAGCAGCGCTCTGTTACAATAATCTCCAATCTAGGGTTTTTATACCCTCGACCCTTATTTATACTAAATATGTCTATCAAGAGAACCATCTAGAGGAAGATCCTTCTAGAAGCGGAAGCTTCTATTAGGTCTTCTTACATCCGCCTTATTCTATTTTATTGAAAGGCCTTATTAATATTGATCTTTATTACATTCGAATATATTGCTCTACCTATGTGCGGGTTAGGACCCTAACATCTTTAACAGGTCAAGCAATTGGACATCTAAAATGAGGTGAGTCACTTTTTACTTTGATTCAATTTTAATTTTACATAAAGAGATTTAAATATTTTTTATTTATTTGTTATTTTAAGTGTCATAAGTAAAAATTGATTTGAGAGATAAAGTCAATCCATAATAATAATTGTTACATATTTTTTCTCTTATTTTCAATATGAGCACTCCACCACCTATTCCAAAATCTCAGCCTAACAAGGGGAGGCCCCCCAAAATCACCCTAGATATTCTTTATGATTATATGGAATCAGTAGAAAAAAGAAGAGAAGAGAGAGATGCCAAAATCCAAATAGAGTTAGAAACATTAGAAAAAAGGAGTGAAGAAAGAGACATAAAACTCCAAATAGAGCTAGAGGAAATGATTGATAAAAAAATTAAAGATACCATTCAAACTCAAATAGAGGATAGATTCTTAGGGTTCAAGAGTGAATTGCAAACAATGAAGGATATAATTCAAGAAATGGAAAAACATAAACAATCAACCCAAGAAGGATTTTTCATAATTGAAACCTTTCACAACCCTCTTCACACATGCCCTGACCTCCCTCCCTCTGCACGCATGCCCTCTTCTCCTAGAGAGGCCTCAGGGCCCCCCGATCCCTCTCCCTCTATATCTTCCAAATATGTCGCAACCTTCGCCTCTCTCATTGCCTCGCTCCCCAAGACGAGTAAACAAACCCCTCCAAAGTTTGTGAAAAAACTGGATCAAATCCCTTCGGTACATGTCCAAGGAAGCTCTAGAACCCTCACCCTCAAATTTGTAGAACATGCACTCATTGGAAAATTTACGGGAACCTGGCCATCACTGCGGGCTATGGCGATCTAGATCGATAAGAACTGGAAACCCCATCTGAAAGGTAACCTCTCGCATTTCCTATGCGGAAGAGGCTTCTTCGCCTTTCTCTTCGAAGACAAATCAGATAGAGATCTCATATTCAAAAGCGGACCATATTTCATGGGATCCATAGGTATGTACCTAAATAGTTGGACTCCTGATTTTAACCCCTAAAATGATATTCCTAATGCATTTTTTGTTTGGGTTCGCCTCCCTTTCCTTCCTCTGCATTGCTGGAATAATGAAACTATCTGATCTATAGGAAACACACTTGGGAAGTTCATAGATCGAGCATAACCTAAAGATGGCCTTCAAGCCTATGTGCTCATTTGTGTAGAAGTGGATCTAGAAAAAGGCCTACCTGAAGCTATTAATATCACCCTAGATAAATGGAATTACCTACAACAAGTTGATTATGAACAACTTCCCTTCAAATGAAAAATCTGTCATGAGTATGGTCATTTTGCGAAACATTGTCCTAAAGCACCCCCTAAAATCATGACTGAAGAATTTGAGCAATGGAAACAACCCAAAAAGAAAAAGCAACAAAGGCACGACATGAACCCTAAAGCCATCCCCACACCTCCCCCTCCTAATACCTTGCCTGCTCCTGTTCCTTCTGGCCCGATACCAACCCAAGATCCTCCTAGAGAGGAGCCGCCCCCCCAGCTTCCCCAGTCCAGCCCTCCACCTCTCCCCCCTTTAATGCATCCCCCTGAGTCTCCGACCACCCCCCCCCCCTCCACTCATCCTTCACCCTCTCATCAACCCTCTCATCTTGAGGAGGATGTTCTAGATCAAAGCTCAGAAGAAAGCTCAAAGGCTGATTCTCTTGCTTCCCCCATCAAAAAAGTGGGTAGAAATTCAAACCTGCATAAAATGGAAGCTTCATCCAGGAAGGAAATTGAACTTGGGATCGAACCCCCATAAAGAGGGAAATCCTAAGCTTTCTAGATGTTAAAAGTGATCTTCTGGAATTGCAGAGGACTAGGGAGTCACCAAAATCTCTCACTATTACATGATCTAATTAAAGAATAAAACCTACAAGTCCTCCTACTCCAAGAGACAAAACAGAAGGATATTGAAATCCTTTAGGATAGTTGTTACATATGGAGAACATGCAAAGGCGTAGCATCCGACACAAGAGGAGCCTCGGGGGGAATCTTCACCCTTTGGAATCCTAATTTCGTGTCTCTTCAATCCAAGCAGTCCACGACACATTAGATTAAAACTTCACTCCTCCATCTTCCAATAGGTAAGACTCTAAACTTCATCAATGTTTATATTCCTACTATATACCATGAAAAATTTAACTGCTATTCCTCCCTCCAAAGTCTCAAATATAGTCTTGACCTTGAAGATCTCATAATAACTGGAGGCCTAAACACTACTCTCAATCACAAGGAAAAAAAAGGGGTAACTCTAGTACAGGACCCCTCTCATGAGCATCTCGAGGATCTTATATCCTCCTTTCACCTTCTAGATGTAAATCCCTCTAACGGTCGCTTCACTTGGTCAAACAGATGACTCAGACCGAGGCACATCATTGCTCGTCTAGATCATTTTCTCTTAAGAAACTCCTTCCTCGACAATTCCTTTCTACCTTGCTCCCGCATTCTACCCTGGACTGGTTCAGATCACAAACCTATCACCCTCACCCGATAATCTTGGACCCATCCCCTTCCATTTCAACCCATTATGGATTTCAATGCCAAGTTTTTTTTACACTGTCTCAGAAGACTGGGACTATTGTATTCAAGGCTCTCCAAACTACATTTGGGATCAAAAATTAAAAGGGTCAATATGGCCCTAAAGAAATGGCTGAAGAGTAACAGAGAAAAAGAACAAGAAGCAAAAAACAGGAAAATCAAGGAAATGGAAGAAAACAGAGTGGTACTGGAAGAGGGGCCTATCACTCATTCTCTTCTCCTCAAAGAGCAACAAGACTTCATGAAATATCAAAAAATCCTGCATGAGGAAGAGGAAACATGGAGGCTTAAGTCTCGAAGTCTCTGGCTAAATTCAGGAGACAGAAATACGAAATTCTTTCAGAGACAAACTAAATCTAGGCTCTAGAGGAACAAAGTGAAGGAAATCACAAAATAATATGGGACAAAAATAGATGACTTCCGTCAAATTCAAGCAAAAGCCAAACTCCACTTTGAAAGACTTCTAACTGAGGACGGTACTGCAGATCTCAACATCCAAGAGAATTTACTGCTAAACATCTTGATCGTTGTCAATCAGGAGGATAACAACAAGATAAACCAGGAAGTTACAGAAAAAGAGCTCCATGAGGCCTTGCTCCATCTTCACCCAGACAAAGCTCCAGGACTAGATGGTTTCAGTGCGCATTTTTACCAAAAGTATTAGCATATAATTAAAAGATATCTCCTGAGGATAATACAATATGTTCAGAAATCCGCAAAGTTAGGGGGGAATACAAATTCCACATTTTTGGCCCTTATCCCAAAGAATTTGAACCCTTCCTCCTTCTCCATATTTAGACCCATCTCCCTCTGCAATGTTTCTTATAATCTCATAACTAAATTCATAGCCAACAGAATCAAACCTCTCCTTTATAAACTCATCTCTCCAAACCAAAGTGGATTTGTTGAAAAAAGACAAATGATTGACAACATTATATTGGTTCAAGAAGCAATTCACTCCAGCAGGGATTGAGGAGACCAAGGAATGAGTATCAAAATTGATATGGCCAATACTTTTGATAGGGTAAGGAACTCCTTTTTGCTTGTAGTTCTGAAGAAATTTGGTTTTATCTCTAGCTTCATAGCTTGGGTCTCAGCTTGTATCTCCTCATCATGGATAGCCCCTCTGATCAATGGATGCCTGACAAGCTTCTTCAAAATCTCCAGAGGGCTAAGGCAAGGTTTTATGCTCTCCCCCCTCCTCTATATAATCATGGCCAAAACTATGGGCAGGAAATTGGAAAAATATCGAACCTCCAAAGTCATTCCAGGCATCAAAATAGCTCGAGGGGTGAAGAGAATAAATCACTCTCAGTTTGTTGATGACACTCTCCTCATTGGAGGAGCCTCCATTGTCATGGCCAAGAGATTCAAAACTACCCTAGAAAATTTCACCCAAGCCTCGAGAGATCTCATAAACAGTGCCAAATCAAATGTTTACGCTTGGAACACACCTCTAAGAATTGCTCGCCTAATAGAAAATGTCTTATGTTTCCCTCTTATTGAAAAATGGCAAACCTTCAGATACCTTGTCATCCCAATTTGTCTCAATTCTCTTCCAAACTCAGCCTGGACTCAAACTCTCGAAAAGCTCAAAAAAAAATTGGAACATTTGGGAGCCTTTTGGCTCAATTTGGAAGGACGTATAGTGTTAATAAAATGAATTCTCTCTGCTCTCCCCATCTTCCAATTCTCCTATCTTCTTGCTCCTAAAATTGTCAATTCTTCAATTTCCACCCTTCTACGATGTTTTCTCTGGGAAGGAGGGAAAAAAGATAAGAACAAATTCCATCTAATAAAGTGGGACATTGTAAAGCATCCCAAGGAAAACGAATATCTAGGCATCAAGGATCCAAAACTTACCAACTTGGAAATGGGAGCAAAAATTCTTTGGAACCTTGTTTCCGGAAGGAATGACTGGTGGAAGCGAGTTTTAAAAAACAAATATCTAGCCGGGGACAGGCTCAGATGTTTAGATAAATGCCACTCCCTAAACAGAGGATCTCCAATAGGGAAGCTCCTTTCTGCCTCCATCACTCTCATTCAAAGAAAGCTCACCTGGATACCTGGAAATGGTCGAAAGATTCTCAAAGGTGCATATAGTATCATGGGTAAGAAACCTCTCTAACAACATATGCATATACGACCACTCATCAACTAGATGGATATGCAAGGGAAAAGGCATATCTCAGACATTTCCTCCTGGAACACAGACACGGGAGACTGGATAGGATGGAATTTTCCAAACATTCCAAGCAATATTCAAGATGCAGCGCATCAGATCCAAACTCTGCTAAAAGGATGTGCCCCCATACATATCACCTTAAAATACCAGAGAGGTTGGGGAAACGTAAATTACTCTGTTAAGCAAGGATACTCGCAACTCCTCTCCCAAACAATTCTCCTCCCGAAAGATAAATTGTGGAACTCTCTTTGGACCAATGATAGTCCACCCAAAGTAAATTCCTTTTGCTGGATTTTAGCCCATGGTAAATTGCTAACAGGATAAAATCTACTAAAAATAAATATTCATGGGCCCTTCAGATGTTAACTATGTGGCAAGGCATCGAAAACATATCAACACATCTTCCTACTTTTCCCGTTCACTATCACGGTGTGAAAAATAGCTCTTCAAAGCCTCCATTCGAGAATCAGATGGCCAGTCCAGCCCAAAGATATTTTTTCAGATTGGGCTTCCCGATACCAGGGCACCTTTAAGAATAACCCTCTCTTCAAATCCTTGTTTAAAGCCTTACCCAAGCATATTTGCTGGAAAAACTGGCTTTCCAGAAACCAAATCATCTTCTCCAACCTTCGCTCTCCCCCTGATCTGGTAGCTAAAAATGTCGTAGGCCTCCTTGTTGAAGTTTTTCTTTCCAAACCCAAATATTTCCCTTTCACCCCCACCTCCACTATCGAATCATATTGGATCAACTCCTTTTTCCTCCCCCCCTCTCCCTCTTCTCTTGCTCCTCCTCCCTCTAGATCCACCTGGCAACTTCATGAAGATACTGATTATCTTTGTTGGTGCAATAAGAAATAGAACCACATCCTTTATTTTGATGGAGCCTCAAAAGGAAACCTCGGGGTGGCAGGAATGGGAGGGGTGATCATTTTCCCATGAGGAAACCAAGTGCTATCCTTTCATTGGAATCTAGGCATCGCCACCAATAATCAAGCTGAAGCATATGCTCTGTACCAAGGACTTCATCTCGCTAAAAGCAAGAACATACACTCCCTTTCGGTGATTGGGGAATCCAAGATAATCATAGGGTATGTTTGCAAAGGGTCTCACCCCCCAAATTCACACTTAAAAGCCATCCTTAAAATAATTTCGACAACTATCAAGCTCTTCCAAAATATCTCCCTCTTTCACGTCCTCAGGTGGAACAATCATCTGGAAGATGCTCAAGCGAACCTAGAAATTGATCTCAAGCAAGGCTCGTTAGTCATTAACGAAATTTCTCTCTTCACGCCAATCCCATGACTTTAGAAACTCGGCAGACAGCTCCTCATCCCACTCAACACATCATCTGGGCCACGGTGGTGGTCAAGGTCTGGATATTTCACCCTTCCGTCCAAATAGTGACACCTACCCATTCTCCCTCTCACCTCATCACGTGGCCTCACATCCCCCTCCACATTCCAACTCCACCTGCCCCCTCCACACGCCCCCCCCCCTCCACACGNCACGTTCCCTCCATACGCCCCCCCCACCCTACCTCTTGACTACTTGGCACACAATCCTCCTCAGTATGCATCCTGTAGCCCCTTTTCTTTCCCTCCCTGGGCTTGGGAAGTATTTTCGGTGTACCTTGGACAACTCCTGGGTGTGGAAGTGAAAACTGGAGTGAGGCGAACATGTCTAGCATGACGTCTAGAATGTACTGGGCATTAACTCCAAGTGAGGTGAAGGATCCCAACATCAGAAGCAATCATGGCTTCAATTCGTGGCAAATCCTGGGAAATTGGTTAAGTTCCCTGAATCAAATGAAGATGAGGGAGAATATCATAGAAGGAGTGGTCCACCTTGCTGGCAAGACCATTCCTACGAAGAACAGAGCTGTGTCTACTCCTCGTAAGCGCACTAGTACCTGGTTTTTTCAGTTGGATAAAGCAGGAAATTCAGGCAAGATGAATAGGCAAACACTGAGAACGGTTCCAGTGGAAGAACATAAAGAGTTGGTAAGAACGGTCCAGACTCTTCAATTGTAGCTCAGGGCTCTCTCCACATAGTTTCTTTCAATCATGGAGATTACCATCTAGCATAGGAGCGAACAATAGAGAAACAGGGATGAGTGTGAAGTGCTCAGACAACAGATAGAGGCACTCAAATTCATGGTCAAGCCTGCATCACCCACTCCCTCCCAGAAAACTTATATCTCAGATGAGGCCTCTTCTCCAGGAATGCTCCCTCAATTGGACCTTAACCTGCGGCCTCCAACAAAGGCAGACTCCACCGCACTAGACCATAACATAATTTAAATGTATGCAATGTTTTTTCATGCTACTACTAGGTACATTCTGCATGGTTTTTACCATCGATACTCAAATAGGCTTTAGTGTTTTAGTTAGCACCACCCCTGCTCTCCATTTCCTTCTTAGAGAATTCAGGCAGGTGCATTTTGATTTCTACAACTTTTGTAACAAAGACTCTATACTCTGCCTACGTTTTTTAGCATCTTTTTAATATATTTTTACCCAGTTTTTGTTAAAAAAAAAAAAATCAACCCAAGAAGGAGGGGTTGAAAAAAATCACAACTTGAGAGATAGGATTAAAGAGATAGAAGAAAAACTAACCAACAATTTGACCCTCAGTAATATGGAAAACAAATTGGATATCAAACCCATCAAAGAAGAAATGAATAACTTAATCGAACCGTACCATGAACATAAAAAAAGAGCCTTGAACCTCATAATTTTTGGTATAAAAGAACAACAAGAGTAGGATATGCTAGCAATAGTAAAAGAAGAATTAAAAAATAAATCACAAATTGATACAACTTACATCATAGAAGAAAAGAGGATAGGAAAAATAATTGATCATAAAGATAGGTTGATCTGTGTCAAAGTAAGTTGTAATGACCATAAATATAGCATACTTAGTAAATCTCCGAGCTTAAAAGGGTTAGGAATATTTATAAATGAAGACCTCATTCCCAGAGACCAAGATGAATTAAGGAAGAAAGTTCAAAAGGTAAAAGAAGCTAGGAAAGAAGGAAAATGGGAAATAATTAGAAATCGAAAAGCTATTGTTAGGGATAGAGACCATAATGATAATAATAAATAGTAATTTGAGACACTCGGGATCCTTTTTTGGAATTGTCATGTCTTTCCATGGCGCAAAGATCCTATGATAAGTTGGATCCTGAATGATATTGATATTATCTGTCTAGTTGAAACTTGGGAGCATGAGGAGTCTAAGGTCCCTAACATGGAAGGATTTGTCTTGTGATCGACATGGAACAAAAACTCTCACCGTAGAGGGATAGGAGGCATAGCTTGTTATATTATAAAGAGCATCTCTCCTCACATTCAACTTCATAAGATTGACCCTCTTAATCAATACATTTGTATAGAAATTTCAGACACCAATGCTAAGAAGATGTATATAGAAATTTTTTATTTTGCACCTATTAATTCTACTTTTTATAAGAAAAATAATATAGATAAAAATTGTCCCTATAATAATTTAGAACAAGATATTTATAATTTGGAAAATGAAGGTAATATCCTCCTGCTAGGAGAATTTAATGTTAGGACTTCAACTAAACAAGCTACTCTTTTAAGTGATGACTCCAACCATAATCCTTTATGGCTAGATGAGGACCTTGTTTTATCTAATAGCTACAAAAGAAGCTTTGAAGACCCAATTGAGAATTTTTTTGGTAATGAGTTGGTCAAGCTCTGCAACTCTCAAGACCTAATAATTTGCAATGGAGTAATGGTGTGGCTAAACTCCAACCAAATGACTTGTATTCATGAGCTAGGTAGTATTATTGTAGATTATGTGATATATGATATCCCCATTTCCAACCAAATAACAACTTTTGAAATTTTAAATGACCATGAGCCTAACTTTGATCATAAACCTTTAACCCTAACTCTAAAATTTTCCATGCATAGGAGCACCATTGAAGATAATTCTGATAATAAAAGGAATTTGTGCTTTGACAAAAATAAAGTTGTCGTTTTCTTAAAGGATTTAAATAGTAAAATAAACCTCCTAACTTATAAGGACAACATTGAATAACTCTATCATAATTTTACAACTACCCTTTCCACTTCTATAAACAAGTTCTCTTTCGAGGTGTCCTATAAAAATAATAATAGAATGACTAACCCTTAGTATGATAAAGAATGTAGAATTGATAGGAAATCCATCAGGGATGCTTCTAATGAGTCCTTAAAAATCGATAAGTTCAATACGTACAAAGCCCTAATTAAAAGGAAAAAAGGACACTATATCAATAAAAGGAAAGAGCAGCTTTCACAACTATACAAGTTGGATCTTACGAAGTTTTGGAGCCAAATTCTAAAACACAATACTAAAGAAAATAATAGGATTCCCTTAAGGGACTGGAATTCCTACCTTAAAAGTCTTTACGAGTTCCCTAATGCCATGGACACCATTCCTATTGTCCCTACAAAGGAATAAGTTTTTTCTTTAGATGACGTAGAGTTCAGGGTTAAGCGGCTTGCAAATGGGAAATCTAAGGACATTGAAGGCTACCAACATGAAATTTTTAACATTGAAGGGCCAATCCTTATCCCTCGCATACACAAGCTCTTCAATTTAGCAGTCAAGAAGGGATTCCCTAAACCCTAGATACAAAGCCTCATTGTTCCTATTTTTAAAAATGGGGATAGAAACATTCCCTCTAATTATAGGACCATTATGATTAGCCCGATTTTAGCCAAGCTTTATGGAATTATTTTGGAAAAGAAGATTATGCTTTGGCTAAGTCATGGTAAAAGAGCTAAAGGCCAAGACGGGTTTAGGATATATCATTCAACTGTGGACCATCGTGTTACCTTAGGATCATTGCAGAGGAGTTCCACAATACTAAAACCAATCTCTTTTGTTGTTTTGTTGACTTTAGAAAATCTTTTGACATGGTTCCTAGGAAAAACCTCTGGAATAGGTTGGAAGAGACAAAAGTGCCTCTCAAGTTGAGGGATTCTGCAATAAGGATGTATGATAAAGTTATTGCTAAGTTTAAAAACACTGAGGGCTGGTCAAAAGAGATTAACTGCAATATCGGAGTCAAACAAGGCTGTGCCTTGTCCCCTACCCTTTTTGGCATATACATTGACAAGTTAGAAGAATGATTGGAAAAAGCAGGTTGTGTCGGCCCTACTTTCACTAGTATAGTCATCAATCTTCTTCTTTATGCCGATGATATCGTTCTTATGGAAAGGATTCCCCATGATCTTGAAAACAACTGAGAATCCTCAAGGATTTTTTCTCCAATATGGGTATGACTGTTAATACTGATAAGAATAAGGTCACGATTATTAAATCCAATAAGATCCCTTATGGTACCTTTGTATATGACAACAACAACTTGGAGGAAGTGACTCCATACAAATATCTTGGAATTGATATTCACCACAAGATCAATTGGAATTATAGCATTGAGAAAATGATTATTGGGGGATGGAAAGATTATTATGGGCTTGAAAACAATTGTAAATCAGCTAGTCTTAGGAGTTGGGATAAGAAGAAACTCCTATTTGAGACTCTTGTTACACATATTATTCTTTATGGATGTGAAGTTTAGGGTTGTAGTATCTCTCATGAATCCTGGAGAAAGATAGAGCAAATACAAAAGAATTTTATAACCTTTAATCTCAAAATTAAAGGAAATACGCCCTATCCCATCCTCCTCTTAGAAACAAGCCTCTCCCCATTGAGAGCATGGCTATGACTAGATACCTAATGTATAAGAACAAGTTAAACAACATGGAAGACAAGAGGCTACATAAAATTACTTCAAAATCAATTCATAACCACCATAGACTCAAGCGAGGATGGCATAAAGACGCCCGGTCTTGGCTAAACTATTGGGGAATCATGGAAGAAACCATTTTGCAGAATAAAGATACTATTAAAAAAAATGTCAAATCAAAATTTAAGGAGAAAATGTGGTTTGATAAATAGTTAGAGGAAAATATAAAATTAAGGTATTATAAAGATGTAATCAACCCTAATCTAGAAGATCAAAATTATCTATCTGTTTTGCCAAGTGTAAAGAAAAAAATTATCTATCTGTTTTGCTAAGGTAAGAACAAATTCTCACGAGCTCCATAGTGAAACTGGGAATTGGTCAATTTCTAAAACGCCATGGGATGAAAGAGTGTGTCACCTTTGTGACACTAAGAATGTTGAAGATGAAAAGAACTTTCTCTTAGATTGTCCAGCCTATACCCATATTAGATCTCATTTTCAAAATATTTATCACACTACCAACCTTCCTAACCTCTTAACTCAATAAAAGTATGGTGATCTTGGAAAGCTTCTCTTAATGCTTTTCGAGCACAAAAACAAAATTCAAAAGAATCACAAGTAATCACTTACCCTCTTAAGGTCTGATAGACCAATTCGGTCTTAGTGGACGTTAATCATCATCATCGTCATCATATATATATATGTGTGTGTAAATTATACATCCCCCATATATCTTTAAATTTATGACACAATAATAAATAATAAATATTATTTATTTCCATACACACCTCCACTTGAAATTCTTATGTGATTGATTTCTTTTCACATTATCCCTAGATCTTCTTTTAGTGTGCACTCCCCCCCCCACCC
>ML782252.1:472958-487836 GCA_009831015.1 Picea engelmannii
ATATATATATATATATATATATTGTGTGTGTAAATTATATCACTGCTCGTTTCTTATGCACATGATACTATTTGATATGCACAACTATCACAAAATATAAACCTACATAGATTAGTAATATTGTGCGGGTGATGGAACTACTTGTGTGTTCATCGGTAATATCACACCTACACTTTCATGCAATCATAATTGTCCCTATATTCTGCATTCTCTTGTGTTACGATTCACAAAATGTCTATTTATCAACACAAGCAATCATGCATATTTGTATGCCATTTTCAATTGATCTTCTAGTTACTATGCTTCTAGGTGGTTGACTTTAGTTATTCACATCTAATTTGCATCACCACTTGTCCCCATCCTAGTTTACTTCATTTCTATTTGTCCCCATCCTAGTTACTTATTCACCAATTTCCCCCCTTCAAGTTACTTGTTCATACGTGTAATCAATCACCCCCCTCCCGATTACTCATTTACTGGTTGTTTCCATCTTGATTACTCATTCACCAATCATCCTCCTCTTGATTACTTATTCATACATGTCATCAATTATCCCTTCTTGTTTACTTGTTCACATGTAATCAATTATCCCATATTGTTTACTTGTTCACAAATAATCAATTATCCCCCTCCTAATTACTCATTGACTAGTTGTCTCCCTCTCAATTACTTATTCATGCATGTAATCAGTTTCCCCCTCCTAATTTCTCAACTTTTTATTTTCTCTGATATCAATAAATTGATCATTCATATGATTTTGTAATGGTTAATGAACTCTTGGTATATAATTAGTGATTAAGTTTTTCCCTATCCAATACAATGTTTCTTATGCCAATATATTTCCTTCATGGTTATGGGCTCCCATGATATCTTTAATGAATCGACCTTCCAAGCTCATGGAGTGGTTTTCATATCCAAATCTACCTCACATAAAGAAACCAAGCATTAATTATATCATAACATCATCATCTCATCATGAATATGAATAATATCATGCTACTACATGCCATGAATATTAAATAACTACATACTAACTCATGCATGTCATCACAAAAATATAACATCATCGTAACAATAATATCAAAGAACAACATGCTAACTCACACATGCCATTGTGAGAACATAACATCATCATAACTTGAATATCAAAGAATTGTATGTTAATTGCTTCATACCATCATGAAAACATAACATCATCATAAAATGAATATCAAATAATTACATGCTAACTACTACATTCCATATCATAATGTCACCTAAGCGAAATAGGACCACATGCTATGAACCACATATCATCATGAGTAGCATAGAACTACATAACATCATCATAAGAAACATAAAAACACATAACATCATAAAATACAATTAACATATGTTGAAACATAATAATTGGTAACACATGATTATATGTGCAAATGAGAATACATATATCACATCTAATGCCATAGTAAAATACCATATTGACATATCAACTTGGAATTCAGGTTAGTTCATGCTAGGTTCACCTACGCCCCTCCTTCAGGAAACATTGTGTCGAAGTGATAACATGTATAGGGTCCTTTCCCCTTTGAGGCTAAAAACTATGTTATAAGAAATGCTAAATACTTAAAAAACCTTGTGGTTAACCAAAACAATTTGATCGATTTTCTAATCTTTGGGCATAATATTGGGATAAAATGATTTCCCTCATGTTGAGTTCTCAAATGTTCTTTCCAAAACAATCTCAATTCCGAAAATGTAAGTTATTTCCCTTGACATTTAACCATGACAACTTACACTTATATCAAACTTTCATGAACCAACAAGGTCCTTTTATCCATGCACAAAAATAACTTCAATTACTAGTAAAATGATATGTTGGTTCAAAATGAAGATAGAATATACATGTCTTAATACCTTAAAAATTGACCTTGACATACATATTATACAAATCAACAATATCATATCTCGTGTTTTTTGAAAGAGACTTCCCATCTTTATCGTTACATCAATTTCTCCTTGAGTGTTTTCCACAATTTTCATAACCCCTTATGCAATTCAAATCAAGGAAATGTCTTATTATTGAGGAATTCACTTTACTTTCTAATCAAGGTTTGAAAAGGAGGGTATGTTTATTTCAAGGGAATGTGAGATATTTATAAGAATTTATGTATTCAATATTCATTTATTTATTATTCGATGATAGAATAGGTTTACAATAGCATGCATAAATACACACAAATGAATGTAGTCACGTCTTTAGATAATGGATGTGACTTTACATTAAAAATATAATTAATATAAACAACATTAAATGTAATATACAATAAGTTATATTACAAGTCATCCCTTCCTAAAAATCTTCATCCTCGTAGCATGGGTAAAGATGAATTCTTGGATATTATGGCTCTAAGTTTTACCATTTAACTTTGTTGTATCCAAGGAGGTCTCCATTTTAGTTTCGAACATACATTATTTATTTCTTTATGCACTCTCCTCATAGAACCATGATTGAGAAGGTTCCAACACTCCTTTAAAAGTAATTCTCTGACACTATTATTTAGAAACTTTGGTGGATGGAAACCTAAGATTCCAATTTGCTTCAAAGTTTCCAAAACTAAATAAAAGTCATCATTTTCAATCTAACAGCCAAATCCTACCTAGACAAGCTTCATGTCGATCATTTGCATGAAATTGATGGCATCAACACCCACTTCCCTCAGGGTTTTCATAAGGTTGGCAAAGTCTTCCAATATGCCTTCCTCTACTAGCTTGGCATCCAACCATGTGTAATGTTTCAGTCTTTGCTTCCTCTTCGAGCTCAATGCCAATTTAACCTCTAAAAGTAGAGGCATGATGTACGTTGTTATTTGTGTTCTATTCTTTGCATTGAGTTTAACATTGCCATCCAAATTTCCTGTTGTGAATTGTTTTCCTTTGAATTGAAGTCTTGAAATTTTTTGCAATTGTGGGTAGATGCATTCAACTAGTTTTGTTGGGCTACTGAGAGTGAGCATATTTATTCTTCATCATCATATATTTGACCTTTGAGAGATTCAAATGATGTATCAACACCCAAGTATTTCTCTTCCTCAGAATTGGAATGTGCATCAGGATGGGGATCTCTAGAATCATAATGAACATCTAGACGGGGATCAAGGGATTCCATGGCTGAAGAAGTTGTAGAGACAAATGGGACTTTTGTAGGTTATAACCCTTGGACCTTATTTGTCTCTTTATCTCTCTCCCACTATTTCTCAAGCTGATGACTGTGAGGAGAAGAAGGGGAATGGGATTTCTTAGAAGGAGACTCATGCAAACTTCTTGGTGACCCATCCAAATTTCCTTTTTTAGATTGGTGTGGACTCTCCAAATTATCGGGGCTTCTATTCTCATGCATTATTGCTTCTAGCTCGAATCTCATGTCATTATAATTTACATTGTACTTTGCTAATACTTCGTTCAATTTGTCAATTTTGGCATCCAACGAAGTATTTATTGTAACAATTACTTGACTTACAAGGCCCGCATAAAATTCTTTAATACCTTCACTCAATTACAATGTGGAGAGAGCATGGGCAACATTGGTAAATTATAAAGACATGGTGTCCAGGACCATCTTGGCTATGATACCAATTGCAAGGTAACATGAGATATATATAATAATTTATATATTTATATATATATATATATATATATATATTCAATTTTCATTTATTTATTATTCAATGATACAATAGGTTTACAATGCATAAATACATAGGAATGAATATAGTCACGTCGACAATGGACATGACTTTACATTAACGGTATAATTAATAGAAACAATATTAAACGTAATATACAATAAGGTATATTACAATTATAGTTAATATAGAAATACTTATGGATAAACATTAAGTATGCATACTCTGATGATGGTTTCCTCTATCACCATCATTCCTTCATAGACATCCATGCACCAATTTTAGATATAATTCTAGGCAATTGCCAAAAAGGTTTATCAATCAAGGTTCTTAATCATAACCAATTTTAAGTTCATAGGATTTTGATCTGGATTGGATCATTATATAATTTTTCATCTATCTTTGTACTTTATGTGTGGAAAAATTGGAGGAATTGGCTTGCATGACCCATTTTAGTGGCAGGTCTCAATTTGGAGATTTGGGTTCTGGAAACTTCCAAATCCATTTTGAGGAATCAAATGAAATTTTTTTGGTAAAAATTTTGTGAGCATATCTTGCAACCCATTGATGATATTATACACAATGATACCTTTTCGACGATGAAAAAATAACCTCAATTGGAGCTTTTTGAACGAGCAATTTTGGATGAAATTTAGGAGAAAAACTAAGTATAAAGAAAATGTGTAGAAGGAAGAAAAGATGTTGAATAAACAAAGTGCACAGAAGAACATAAGCACGCAGAAGGAAGACAATTCACATAAAGAAGAATAAAGAAAGCAAGCAAGAGAATAAAGATAAAAGGAGAACAATGTGCCTTTCCAGAAATAGAAGAACAATAGAAAAGTTGTATAAAGAGAGAAAAGAAGAAATCAAGAACATGCATAATCTAAAAGAAGGAACCATGACTAGGTATCTTCCTCTTATTCCCTTATTAATGCAGAAGCCTAGTTCTTGTAGTCCCCATAGATACCTCAGGTGAGACTTCATCTACACAAGCAGGTGATGACGAAAGGGCTGGTGTCTTATGAGTTTGTTGGTCATAGTTGAACTGAACCTTGGGTCTTACAACCCGTTCGCAGCCCATTTTAAGCCAACATAGCTCATATGTGAAAGTTATGACTCTCGCATGTTGACCTAACTCGTCGACCACCACAATACCAAGTGGATTCCATGTCGTCCCCATTACTCACACATGTGGGGCTATCCACGTGTGAATTTCCATAATATTTTATAAGGTCAAAACTTTATCACTAATTGAGGGTTAAGGCATGTATAAACCCTAACCCTAGATGACTATCATGCTATGTTAAATATTAGGTTTCTAGGAGGAGAAGGGATTCCATTATTTAGAATTGTACGTGTTCCATAGTTGAGCATAGAATCTAGAAGTGGTATTTGACAACATAACAAAGGAGGAAGAAGATTATATAGCATCCATTCATGCCACAATGTCATATGAAACTTCATAGTGAGTGCCTGAATATCATTATTGAAGAAAAGAGAGTAGAGCATAAGCCTCACCTTCTAGTTGGGTTTTCTCCCAATATGGGTTTCCTAGGATAAATGTTTTGTTCATTTATGTGGATGGTGTGTACATTTTCTTATTCTTTCATTTTTGTATTTCAATTATCTTCATAAATCTAAGAAATAATATAGTAATAATTAATCTAGGATCTAAAGAAATAAATTGCATAATCTAAGATTTCATAATATTATAAGATCTATTATGGTGAACTATTCCAATGGAATATCCACTACATTTTACATATCATATTGGTATCATAGAATTTTTCTTTGGGGTATTCATTGAAAGTTTCAAGATATAGGAATTGGCTTGAGAAGGAAGTCGTAGAACCCTAGCCATGGTGGATGAGATTTTTCATAACAATCCTCATTATGCAATGGAAGATAGATTGTTTACATTGTAAGAGCAAGTTGTTGATATCTCCTGTAGCATGGCCCTCCTCATGGCCACTTGAAAAAACACATTTGGACCTTTCAAGGAGGTTGGTGGCTCTAACTCAAAATATGGATCCGATGAGAAACAAAGAGATAGTGAAGACCCATAAAAGGAGTTGAGAAAAGAGATAGTGAAAGACAAACCACGTTCAGTGCCATCACTTTTTCACAACCTCTGTTCAAAATGGAAGCGAAAATTGACATCAAACCCCATCAAGGTGAGATTGATGTTGTCAATTTGAACTATTGGTTGCAACAACAAGAAGTGTATTTCAGTGTCCATAACATAGATGAAGAGTAGAAAATTTCATTCACCTGACTGAAAGTTGAGAGCCATGCACTAACCTAGTGGGAAATCCACATGGAGACACTTAGGTTGGAGGGTGATCTACCAGTAACTAAGTGGGAGGATTTTAAAACCCTAATCAAGTCCTAGTTCTACCCTATTGGGTATGTAGAGGACCAATGGATATATTGACATCACTTCGGTTAGAGGCAAGTGTAGAGTGTGCAAGATTACACCAACGAATTTAGGAAAATGGAAATCATGTTGGGTACCTCTCCCAAGAACCAAAACATGATCATCAATTATCTAGAGGGTCTACACAGCCATTTGTGAAAGCAAGTGATGCTCTTCAAGCCTAGGAGTGTTGATGAATCCTGTTTGAAAGAATGGTACCTAGAGAACATAGGCAATAGGAAATGAAAACCAAGTGGTTCTACACAAAAATACCACCAAGATGCTTCCAAGGAGGGGAAGAAGAAGTGGAAAGGAAAATACAAGAAGATGATATCCATTACACTCAGTGTAAGGATCCAAACAACCATTGAAACCATTGCAATATTGATGATCACACTAAAGAAAAGTGTTGGAATCTACATCTATATATGAATCCAAAGAATCGTAAGAAGGATAAAAAGAAGAAGAACCTACTAGGAATGGATTTAGGAAACCAAGTAGAGAGAATATCACACTAGTACATTTGGGTCAAATTCTGACGACATGTTCGACACAATTTCCACTTTATATTGTCGGGAGAATGAAAAACAATGAACTGCCTCAAAAGTTGTTTCACATGACGTCTCTTTTTCGACACCATAGATATCATCTCTACTGCGACGTTTCATGTGAACATGTGTCATCTCAGATTTGACTGTCCAAACCCCATATAGTCGTCACTACATCGACGTCAGAGACATCGTAATTTTGATGTCCCATTTCTTCGGTCTCCACTACATGGACGCTATGGGAGAGACATTACCATACGTCATAATACTGAAATATGGTAACGTCGATATTCTGACGGTCAAATATTTATCTCTGACGTATGTGGCATGGGAGAAACATTACCATACGTCACAATCTCGACGTATGGTAGCGTCGCTCAACCAACGACCAGCTATATATCTTCGACGTATGTGTCGTGGGAGCGATGTTACCATACGTCACAATCTCAACGTCATGTAGGTAGTTAAAAAAAAAATGTCAATTGTCAATCACAAGGTCTCTTGTCTCCGACCTCAATGACCTCACAAGGAAAATAGTTACAATGAAACTCACTAGCTACAACTAATGGTATGTTGTTTCAAGTCGCTATTTTCATTTCTTTTTCCATGGGACCATCTAGGGAAAGTGCCCCTAAATTGTCCACACAAGAAACCTACAACTTGAAACAACTCAATAATCATGAGTCATTTCTATGAGAAGTTTTATTCATTGGATTCATCTTCATAGGACAATTTTAATGACACCCTTCTCCATAAGTCCTTAACCATACAAGCATGAATAATAGAATATTTTGGATGATCTTGTTTGCACATGTATTAAAGCACTGGATTTGGATCTAGGGGTCAAATCATGAGAACTCTCGTATTCAAAATTGATGACTATTTGGGATGATGTACCCAATGAAACTCACTTATTGTAACTAATATCATGATGTTCCTAGTCACATGTTTCATTTTTTCCCTCGGGGCCATTTAGGGAAAGTGTCCTTGAATTATCCAAGTAAATAAGCTACAACTCAAAACAACTAAAGAACTGTGAGTTGGTTCAATAAGCAATATGCTCCATTAGATTCATCTCCATGTGACTATTTCCAATAACATCCTTCTCCATGAGTCCTTGGACATGAAAATGTGCATAAGATACAATAATAGATGAGGTCGTTTCCACATGTGTTAAAGCACCAAATTTGGATCCAGGGGTTAAATAACAATATCTAACACATTAAACCTCAATGACTACTCAAGGATGATGGCCCTAATAAAACTCAATTTTTTCAATTGATGGAATACCATTTTGAGTGTTGGTTTGCATTTTTTACCCCTTGGACCATTTAGGGCAATTGTGCATGAAATGTCTAGGCAAGTAAGATACAAATTGAAATGAATCAACACTATGAGTCAATTCAACAAGTAGTTTTCTCCATTGTAATAATCTTCATGGAATAGTGCCAATGATGCCCTTCTCCATGAGTCCTTGGCCAAATAATCATGTAGATTAAACAATTTTGGAGGATATCATTTCCACATGCGTTAAAGCACAAAATTATTCTATGGTGTTTCTTGGGCCCTGTGGTTAATTAGAAATGTCATTATGTTATAGGACAAGTTAGTATCCAACTCCAAGTTTTCTATAAAATAAAGTTCTCTTATGAAGGACTCAAGGTACCTTTACAGACAAAACCTTAGAGGAATATAAGCACACTTGATATTAACAAAACAAAAGCATGGGGATTTTTTGATAGGGCATGTTAAAGCAACCCCAATACATGCAAGGCTATAGGTGCACTTTGTTTTTTTTATTCAAGAAACATTTATTTTGAGGCTACTTTGTGTGGAGGTACTAACAATTGGGATAAAATTAAAGCACTTGAAACATTGATAAGAATTACAGTAGAAATGAATATTGATTAATTATATGTTGTTTCTTACTCAAATTTGGTTATAGATTAGATGTTGGGGAACCATAGAATACAAAATATTTGTTTCCATCCAATTTATAACCAAATAAAGTTGTTGGAGGGAATATTCTCTAATATATCTTATTATCACATCTATAAGGAGCAAAAACAATTAGTTGATGCCCTGTCAAAAATATCTTTGGAGATATAGCATACTACCATAAACATGGTAGAGCAAAGGGAAGGGGAAAATCCCTATCCCCTATTTCCAAATATTTATTTAAATGAGCTCTATCCATTTTGGATAATGGATTTAATTTCCTTATTTGTTTTGAACAATTTTGCTACTTTCGTTTTTTAGTATATCAAGAGGCTGCAATGGATAATTTTATTATGGTTTTCAGGGTGAAACTTTCAAAATGTAATAGTTATCTAGGCTTTTTTTATTATGATGTAATATGTTTGGGGACAACTTATTTTGAGATACTAGATTTAAAACTCATTCAATTATATTGGAAGAATATCAAGAGCTATTCTTGTTAAGTTTTTCTTTCATGTCATAGTGCACTTTATGAGTGTAACTTTACCATTTTTATTTCAACATAAAAATGTTATGGATTTTTCCTCTGTGTGTGTGTAAGAAGTATACTTCTTGAATATATTGTATGGAATAAGGAAATTATGTGGATGGATTGATGGATGAAGAAATTCTAGTGGATTACTCCTCAAGTCCTTTAGAAGACATGAAGATTTTTTCTACACAAGAAGAGCTAGTCTATTCTTGGAAGATTGAAAGGGATGAATCAAGAATGGATATAGTTTATTGAGATATGTTAGTACTTCCTTCCTCAATTGTTGAGTGAGTCTGCATATGTTACTAGATTCCCTTTTCCATTGTGATGTGACCTAAAATGGGTTTATTTAGATATAGATTAAGGTCAACGGGGAAACTTCCAAACCTTATAGCACCAGGAGAAGCATTCATATGGATAGCTTCAAAACTTAAAGATCCATATTGATGCATGCATTGGGTTTTTTCATTTCTAGATGAGGGATATGTTAGAATGTGTTTTAATGTTGTCTAGTGGATTGATGTAATCTTGTAACTAGTGTCATAATGATGATCATTATAACATCATTTGTGGGGAACTTATACATGTAACTAAGCTTCACTAGACTTTAGTAACATTGCACATGTGCACACGGAGGTAGTTTTGAGGAGTTATTTTCCTAGTGACCAGCCCCTCATGTAATGGTGACCTGCACTACTAGGTCCTTTTCATCCACCACTTCTCCCTTTTCTCTTAATGAGCTTATTGCTTACCTTTATGGTTTGGTGTTTCTTGTTAGAAAAAATAGGATCACATAGAAATAATATAAAACAGATACAAAAATAAAACACAAGAGATACGCAATACAATAGAGACACAGATATACATGGTTCATCCTATATGGGCTACGTCCACCAAAGAAATGATTTATCCCTATTCAAGAAGATGGAACTCATACTATTGTTATCATAAAATATTCATACCTATCAACTTATGGTAATAGAAGTGATTCTTGGCATTTACTTGTGTTTCTACATATGAGATACAAGGATCTTTGTACACATATGATGTAATCTTGTTTCCATTCACCTATATGTGGTAATGTGAATGTCCCTTTATTCCATATTCATTGCACTCATCGGGTACATACATCATACAATAGGAGTAAATAAGGTTATACATGTATTACTAGTCCATGCTATTGGTTCATATGAGTATCAATTAAATGGAAATCATTCATGCAATGGTTTTGTAACCTCTACTGCCAAATTAGACTGGTTCCAGTAGTAGGTTTACCATTTTATAGGCATGAATATGGGAAATCAATACGACTGGTAACCTGTAATGGTGGCTTATTAGAGAAATAAGGCAATCACCTTCCCCATATTCATTGATGGCATTGCCTCAATAAGATTGGTATAATACATGTAATAAGCCAATTAGTCTTAATCTTCATACATTATCTTCCTAATAATGATACCACTCTAATCATACAGAAGCTTCATAGTGAGTTCAATAAGCTATAGATATGAGTTATGTTTTGAGTGCCATATCATGTAGTTTCCATAACAAGAGTTAGTAATAGAGAGCTTAGTATGATTCTAGACATTGTGTTGTTTAGTGATGTTTGGTATAGTCTAAGAATAGAAAGAAGAATGGTCACAAGAAGGTGTGAGGAGGCTTCCTAGAGTAGTGTTCCCTTGGTCAATGTCATAGGAAAATTGTTAGAATTAGGGGAAAATAGAAACAAATAATGCCTTTTTATTTTTCTGTTCACAAGATCAACATATATGAGAAAAGATATATATAGATCTAAATTAAATTCTGAGTATAAACAAAAATTTTGAGTGAAAAGACAAACCTCAATCTTACTTCATGATATAAGAAAGATGTACCTATCACATGTGTGGATGAAAACATTTATAATATGCTCAGAAATAGTTTTAGGTTCATGGATCAAACCTCTAGGGTTTTATCTCTGTCATAAGGACTTGGGAACAATTTTTCCAAGGTATAGACCATCACAAGACAACTGTAGCAAACAAAACTCAGATCTGAATCTCTTACACCAAATGGGGAGGTTGCACCAACAAACTCAGATCTGAAACTGTTACATCAAATGGAGAGGTTGCACCAAGAAAAATCAGATCTAAAATTGTTACATCAAATAGAGAGGCCGCACCAACAAACAAAACTCAGATCTAAAATTGTTACATCAAATGGAGAGGCTACACCAACAAAACAAAATTCAGATTTGAAAAGATAGTCCAAAAAGGAGGCTACACCATCATCAAGAGAGAACAAATGAGGTAGCCACAACAAATAGGAGAGTGAGGAGTGAGTGAGTGTGAGTGTAATAGAATGCTAGAGGGTAGGGTCTTATTTATAGTTAGAGAGAGGGGTTAGGGAAATTTAAAATTATATTTAAATATTGACATTTAATTAATATAAATATTAATATTAATTATAAAAACCCTAAACACATATAAAACCCCAATCACATAAATAAAACCTCAATCACATAAAACAACAAGGGGGTACCTTTTAAGACAAAGTCAAGGGGGGTCCATAATGGAAAACCATGTCCACATGAGTCTCATAATGACCTATAAAATTTATCATCATTGAATAAGGGGGTCCATAAACAATGTGGTCATGTCCATATTCATAGGAACTCCTAGGTCTCATGGACCATCCCAGGAGAGAGGAAGAGGATCACACATCAACACATCTTGGTATTACACCAAGATCTACCTAGTCAAAGACCAGGTTGCCCCAGAACACATCTGGGGGCCCTAGAACACATCTAGGGTCTTATCCACCAAAGTACAAGACCAAGGATCAACCCATGCATTAGGCAAGGGTTCCCTGGAACACATCCAGGGGCCCTAGAACACATCTAGGGTCTTATATCAACCACCAAGGAACACATCCAAGGATCAATACAAGCATTGAGCAAGGATTCCCTGGAACACATCCAGGGGCCCTAGACACATCTAGGGACTTATATCAACCACCAAGGAACATATCCAAGGATCAATCCAAGCATTGAGAAAGGATGATCCCTTAGGAACCTACCATTTGGATGACTCTTGCTTCCCATAAGGAAGTGAGAACATGCCTAAAGTTCCCAATGATGGATCTAATCAACTTTGGGTTTCCCCCAATGATAGTTTGCTAAAGACTGGCTCACACTTCTCATTAGCTAATTCAATACATCTTGATACCTTTTTATACAAGAAGGATGTTAAATAAAGTGTTTTTAATCTTAAGATTGTTTCGGTGGAATCTCTAATTTTTTCAACCCCATCATAACCCAAAAACTCACTCCCTTTGACCTAAGTTTTCCTCTAGTTTATGATGGTTATATTGAGTCTTGCACTAAAGAGAGGAGATTCTATAACCATGTTATTATAATTGAGATATATAACCATACTACTTAGCTTCCATATTGTACCAAAGGAGAAAAATTGTATTGTTGCATAAAGGAGTACTGTTTGGAGGCAGAGAGATGGGGAGATTGCAATGAACCATTTGGAGGCCCATACATCATGAGATTGCAGTACACCTAAGTTGAAATGATCGTTTGAGGTGGAAATATGTGATATTGCAGTGCACCCTTTGGAGTGTCAGATCAGATCAGATTATGATTAGGGTTATATTTTATATTTTCTGGGAAGGGGTGGAGATCAGAAAATGCATTGCAAAGAGAACATCATTTTCATTCATTTTTCCTTTGACTGAACTGTTTAGGTATAAAATCAAAGAAAAATATTTTTAATCAATTTTGGAGAGATGGGGATTATGATGTCCAAAATGAAAAAAATTGATCTTTACCAGGTGGCATGTATCATGTTCAAGTACATCCAAAATTCCTCCATTCTAATGTGAATTCCCACACATGGGAATTTGGAGATATTTCGAAGTTGCTTGATAATGTAATTGAATATTTTCAAAATGGTGAAACTTTTGTCATTGTGGACAAAATTCAAAACCCTAGGGATAATAGTCCAACTCTTCTTTTCCAAGATAATGGAGGTGGTATGGATCTCGATTGCATGTGGAAATGTATGAGATTGGGTTTAAGTGAAAACTAATAGCACAAATATAGGATGATATGGAAGTGGATTCAATACAAGTACGATGAGATTATGTGGAAATGTGATTTTTTTCAGTCGCTTTGCTCATGGAAGCCCTGCTACATAGAGTATTGGGCTCCTTTCTTACACATTTTTGAGGAGAAATATTCACATCGGTTAAGGAATTCAATTGTTTATGAGCATCAGATTGTATATTCCCATCAATAGAGTCCAAAAGAACTCTAGAAAAGAATTAGAAACAAAAATTACATGAAGAGCAGATAGGATGTTCTCAAATTGAGATCTCTCTCCTCCATCATGGCCTCTATGGTGTTGAATAATCATTTCCATTAAGACAATGGTGAGGAAAATTTTAAGTACCCCACAATCCCAACAGTGTACACGGGTGGTTGGGTATGTTACAATTGGTATCAGAGCCAAGATTACAACACTAGGGGTTGTATGGGCTCAAGGGAAATGGATGATGATTCTTTTGGTGTTTAGCATTTGAAAAAGAATAAGAAACAAACATGCTCAAATCCTTTCCACCTCAAATGGTCATTTCAACTCGAGTGTATTGCAATCTCATGATGTCTAGACCTCCAAACAGTTCATTGCAATCTCTCTATCTCTCCACCTCCAAACGATCCTTTCAATTTGGGTGCACTACAATATCATAATATATAAGCCTCCAAATGGACATAATGTTCATTTCAGTAGGTTCAATTCCTCCAAATATCTTGTCACCAGACCCAGAGCTTGATGTATACCATGACCTAGACCACCACATAGAGATATATATAGATTTAGACATTGACCTAGAGCTTGATGTAGACCATGACATAGACCCCCCTAGCTCCATCTAAGCCTAGACATAACTTATACTCAATCCTTAACCCTATACTAACTCTAGCCATGAGGACGATGGAATATATTAATTTTTCTTTCTATGGAAAGATAATAGAGGAAGGATTGATCTAAATTGTTTCTTTCAAACAAATATACTTCATGTTGAAAAATGACTAGCAAATTATAATTAAATTTAAAAATTGGTACCTCTTCAAAATATGTGATTTGGAGTTGGATCCAGAACTTTGTACCATGATTTCACCAAAATTTGTACCATGATTTGACTACATCCACACCTCCAAAYGGTCATATGTCCATTTCATTGAATCCATCATTGTCTTGTGACTATTTCTCTGTCTCCCATTCACTCTCTCCATCATTGAGAGTGAATGGGTGACAAATAAATAGTGATTAGACAATGATGGATTGAATGAAAGGGACATATGACCTTTTGGAGGTGTGGATGTAGTTAAATCATGGTAAAGCATTTGGGAGGGTAGGAACTACTTATGATTATTATGATATTTTATTTTGGTGAGGTGACGTAGATGTGCAATAAGGGGAGAGGGAGAGAAGGGGAGGGAGGGAGAGATACAACAAGAATCGTAATTTTAATTTTTAATGGAACTAATAACATGCACCTCATTTTTTCATATTTATTCTCTCCATTTCCATTGTTGTGTCAGATAGCCCCCCTTTTGTTTGGGATTCAGGGGCTAGAGGGGGAGAGAGAGAGGGAGAGGGAGGAGGTAAAGAGAGATAAGGAGTTATAGAAAGGTAAAGAGAGAGAGGGAAAGAGGGGTAAAGAGAGAGAGGGGTAGGGGGGGAGAGAGAGACAAATAAGGGAGGTAGTGAGATTTAATATAGAA
>ML782252.1:489508-540983 GCA_009831015.1 Picea engelmannii
GAATTTATCCATACATTCATGTTAGATTTATCCATTGGTTAACCATAAACCTACACTGACAGATCCATAATATCTAGAGGACATAATCAAAAGATTATACATACCTAAATGGTGATTTTTCAATTTAGCAATCGAACATAACAGTTCATAAAACATTGAACATGACTGGAATTGATGGCTATATAAACTATGTTGAAAGGAGCGATCACACCTGATCTGATGAACTGGTCGACAATACAGTTGGAATGGTTGGCCCTACATATTTCTCTTTATTTGTATGACCCTATGTTAGTCTTGATCTTTCCTAAATCAACGAAGAAATATCTTAAAGTACCTGCCAAAATCATTCAACCTCCATAAATATCTAAAAAATCAATACAAGTCATATTTGTAGTGCATTATTTACTCTAAGATGCATTTTTAGGAGAGTGTCAGAACATACCTGAATGAGGTCCTTTTGGTTTCGAGAATAATTTATTGGAGCCACGTGTCTAATATTTGATCAAACTGTCTCCCTTGATTTGAAGTAGCAGCAACGAAGTCAACATTGATTTTGTTGTTGCTATGTTGGATCGAGGGAGGTTTGCTCCAAGATTAAACTACTCCAATAAATTATTCTCTACTAAAAAGGGCCAACCACATAAAGGTGGAAGATCTTATGCCCCCCCCCCTCACATCACTCTCAATTCCCCAATACCCAACATATAAATCTATTGAAATATTTACAACAAAAACAAACATATATACATACCAATATTCACAACTGTTTACAGTGAAATAAAATGTTTCCTTGATCCATTTGGAGTGAGTAGAATATGGTTAAAATAGATTTTATATTAAATATTTATTAAAATATTCATGTACATCATCGTTTAGTACTTTTATCTAGCCTCTTCTTCTTAGCTCTATAGTTCCTAATCATTTCATCAATATCTATGTCTTCGTTCTCTGGGTGCTCTTCAAAATCTGATTGTGATTGCATCCTCTCACGCAGAGCATGCCTAGTCGCAGGGGTATTCATGGTGTAATGGAGACCGTTTTGATGAGGCATCACCTACAAAAGAAAAAAAGAAAAAATTTAAATGGCCAGTTTTTAAATATCATTGAACTGGTTCAGTAATATAAAAAAAAGCACCTGCAATGTCATTATTTACCTAGTGCACTAGTCGGCACCATTGGAATGGTTTCCTTCGCATGATCCTCTTCAACTATATGAGCCTCAAGTACAACATTCTTTGTCATTGAGGCCACAAACTTTATAAGGACAATCATAAATGTATAAGTAAAAAAAAATAGAAGTACAAAATGTATAACTACGAAATTATTAAGTATATGATTAAAATACAACCATATTATCGTCATATGCCAACTCAGTCGTAGCACCATCATGGGGTTGCACCCCCATGGAAATTGGGACTGCATGGGAGAACCATCTTCTGGTTTCAAACTGCTATCAACATATTTCTCTCCAATACTAGTGCGTTCATTGACAATGTTGCTCCCCTGATTAAAATAAAGTTGTAAATTAATAATATCCAACATGATTGTATTATATTAATAATAAAGGTTAATGTGGATTGAATTTTATTTACCTTATCCTGCAAAGTGGTTCTTGGTATCTACCCCAAGCTTTTTCGGTGTTCAACTACAACTTTATAGCCGTACTTGTAACCAAGATGGAGGTCTTCCTCCGTGGTTTCATTACCAAACTCGTCACCCTGCATTGCATAAGAGTATGTATTTTTAATGTTATTCACTGCAATTACCTAAAAGTTTTAAGGCGATACAAATAAGATATTTAGGTACTTACAATTTGTGACTACAAATTCAAGTAGCTTCCTTGGCCTAGTCTGTGTTGGCCACATTTGGCAAGCCTTTATTTTGTTTCCTTTGACGTGTCAGGAAACCTATCATCAAAATTTTCAAGTATGTTAATATATACCATAATTTTATTTACATCTAAAAATAATTGAAGGTATTGAATTGAAATTGTAATTTACCTTCTGGGACCAGAGGGTGTTTTTCCTTCATCTGTCAATTTCTTCTCTTTTTCTTCCTCAATGAGGGCCTTCCACTTCCTCTCTAGAATCATCAGAGGACACTCATACCTATCATTTTGTTTCAAGTTTTTCCTATATGTTTCTCGCATATATTTTAAATATTGGCCAGCCGCGGCAGTGACCAAGGTCTTATTAAATGTGTCTACACCAAAAAGGATTTCAAGATAATCCATCAATTATTTTTTGAAATTGGAATTCTGTGAATTCCACCTCTCCCATACGGTGGGCCCAAAAATCAACAATGCCTTATTCTCCAAGGAACTATAAAAATCATTATTCCCTACATGAAAAATGATTATATGATTATTAATTTAAAAATAATAATTTAGATGATTTATATTTGTCTACATAGATAACATGAAACAATTAAAATTTTAAAAATTACCTGGGACTTTAACTTGCTTTAATGGAATCCCTTCCTCGTTGACCATAAATGTTCCCTTAAGGGTCCCTGTGTTGGTCACACATCTTTCTTTATGATGCATACCCCTCTATTCTCCCTCGAGGCTGCGCGACCTCTCGGTCTAGGATCATTCAAATCAAGGAATCGGATCGACTCTTCGAGCCGTTATTAGACCCCAATCAATATACATAGGTCCCCTTTCCTTCTTTGTGCAGGTTCTGTCAAACCCACAGGCTCTTTCCTAGCCTCTTCGAAGAAATTAATTAACAGACACTACATCCCCTCGCAAGGTCCTTTCTTTCACATATGACCTCGAGCTGTGTCCTCACAGAAACACATGATTGCGGAGCGGCCGAAAGTGGTTTGAGACCACACCACTTTTCTCCTCCCAATTCACTCTTCCTTGCCACACATCCATTTAGCAATACCATGGTTTCATTTGTAGCCCTCTCTTAGAATTTTAAAGTCTAATCACTTCTTGGCCCTACAATTAAGAATGACCTTTGATCTCTGAATCTCGGCGATGCCTCTTGATCAATGGCTATAATCTGTCATATTTCTGCCTTGGTCAACTACAAGTCAGTGACCTCTGTCCTCCTTGAGCACATGTCCCTCGATCTCTCAATATATCGGCGTTTTTCCTCCTCTCAAATTGACAGCTACAATCGATTTCACCTTTCGAGCTTTGAGAGTTTCAATTCTAAACTCTTTGCCTTATCCCGGAGTGATTTTACCCAAAGACGAAGAACTGTCGATGCATGTTCCTCACAGATCAATGACTGTGGTTCTCTTTGGCCCTTCGGGCTTTGGGAGTTTCAAACTCCTGCACTTGCTCCCTCCCGAAGTGGCTATCTTTCAAAGTGGAAGATCTGCTGATGCCTGTCCTCAACGAACGAATGACCTAGATGAACTCTGGATCTCCGAACTTCGGGAGTTATTGTTCAACGCCCTCCTTATTCTTCTGAAGTGGATTTCTCTAAAATGGAAGATCTTCTACCATGTGTATTCCTCAAATCAAAGGCCCACGTCCTCTTTGGTACTTTGGCCTTCGAAAGTATCAACTTCTCCATGCTCTGTTTCTCCCGGAGTGATTTATCTGGAGTCCATGATATAACGACCTGTGTCCTTCCGCAGATCGACGAATCCCGGTCACTTTGGCTATTCAGCCTTTGAGAGTTTCAAACTCCTATGCACTCGTTCCTCCCAGAGTTCTTTCACCTAGATTCCATGATCTGTTGACACGTACCTTATTCACGATCAATGGCTATGCGTGACTTCAGCACTTCGGGCTTTGGGACTTTGCAAGTTCGTTCTTTTATGCACTTCCAAAATATTTAAGGCCCGTGCACTTACCTCTGGATCAAACGACTGTCAATCCTCTGTGCCCAGATCCAACGGTTGGAATCTATTCTTCCCCTCTTCATTATTCTCTTATCTAGACATGGATCTAGCGGTCCATATCTCTCCCTGCAATGCGATTCAACGGTTGTTGTTACTCCTCTTGAACTTGCACTTTCTCCCAAAATTGGGAAAATTTCTAAGTGTTCAAAGGTTTTGGTATTTGAACCTTCTCCTTCAAAACTAGTTGAAAGGGTCTTATCTTCACTTTTCCTCCTGAGCTTTGAAAATGAAGGTTGTCTTCAACTTGAGTGCACACTTGCGCTCTACGTGCAAACTTGCACTATTCCTCCTAAGCTTGTGAATATTGGAATAAGTTCACTTCTGTGTGCACTCCTTGCGTTGTCTCTCTTGAGATTTTTCTTACTCAAGTTCTAAGGTTTCAGTCCCTTTACTCCTTAAAGGGATTATTGTGCCTTCTCGACAAATTTTTCTCAATGCACACTTGCAGATCTTGCAAAGTATTCAACAACTTTGAGGGTGTCTTCTTCTTGACACTCTTCTTCTTGAAGTTGACAGAGAGTTCTCCTTGTGCACGCTTGCAGCTTCTCGATGCCCACCTAGCGGGGCTCTACATATTTCTCAGTGACTTTGTTTCTCTATGATTCTCCTGCACAGTTTTTCCTCTAAGGTGTTCAGCAACCTAGAGACTTCCCTTCAGTTGTTATCACTCTGGTGCACCCTCCTGGCATGTTATTTCCTGAATCTATAGAGTCTGTATTCTCACTCCTTGTGTTGGCTACTAAACCTCAAATGTTTTGTTGTGCACTCTTTGCACAGCCTAAAAACCCAGAACAATTTAGGAAATTCATGGACATATAGTGAAGTCGATCTATTCCCTACCGATGAAAACTTAACATACATCTACAACATCCATTCATAAGCACAAATGGCATTCATGAACACATCAACACATACAGAAAGTTCATATGCAGGAAAAACTAATTTCTTTCTATTAAGCTGAATGTCTGATTACAATATGTGTAGGCTGGACTGTAACAAAGTCTCATCTCTCTCTAACTCTCTCTAAAAACTATTCTACCTCCTATTCAGTAACAATACTCCTCCAGCCATCTCATTTGGGCATGCCATGCATCTACCTATCTAGGAAGGTCCTAGGGTTCCCTCCGACTACCTCTTCTATCAAAGTAATAACTAACAACTACTCAAGCTCCATTACATTCAAGACTAAGAGTGAAAACTCCCAAACCTCTCGCAATCATTCAATTTTCGATCATTTCTCTCTTCTTCAATCATCCATTCAAACGGATCTACAGAAAAATGCCATCTTTTAGATTCCAATTAATTTTAAAAAGGCACGCTATGGCGCTGAGTTGTCCCTCCACATGGGCTTTGTTGACGATGTTCCTGCATCATACTCCTTTGCTGGGAAAATCATGAGCTCCTACTCAGGGATCCCTCTGCCATGTTTTTGAGATCCTCGAGGATACCATACTTTCTCTTGGAGTTGTTCATCTTCTCATTTTCCTTGTTGCTTCTTATTCCCTATTGCTCCTGCAGTTTTTCTTCTGTCCCATACTTCTCTGATGACTGCTTCTTATGTTGCTTCCAACATCAATCTCTTTATATCCTCTATTTATTTGTCCAGCTAGTCCACTGGCTGGATTTCCTCCTACAGTCTTCTTTGTTGCATCTTCTATCCATAAATTTCCAACTTAACTTGTTGGATAAGATGCCTTTGCATATTTACCCTTCTCTCAAGGGCCTTCATCTCTTCACACAGATCAACAAGATCCATCTTATCTATTTCTCTCTCCTCTGTTGTAGGTTCACATTCTACATACATCTCTTTCTTAGATTCTTGGCTAAAACATTTGAGCCATTCCTCTGAATGCTCTTCTTCCTCCATCTCTTAGGAAAATTGAAATGTGTGCTCTTTCTCCTTTTTACCAATCCAATCCATCTGACCCTTCCTATTATCTTCATCTCCTGTGGCACTAGATGGCCACTATGTTGCAGATTCCAGTTCTATAGTGTCACCACTGAGTTGTTGCTCAGCTTCCAACCCTGACAGATTGACTTATGTCATCTCCTCTTATGTTGGTTCAACTCCAACTTCCTCCAGTTGCTCCCTAGGCTGGTATGATCCTCCACCTATTTCCAACTTGACCTGGTGGATATGCCTACTCTGCATATTTATCCTTCTCTCCTAGGCTTCCAATTCCTCATACAACTCAAAAAAATCTATGTTGTCTACTTCCTCTTCTTTTGCAGGCTCCAGTGTTGTAGTCATCTCCTGTTCATCTCCCAAGCTGAAATTCTTGAGCAATTTTACTGAATGCTCTTCTCCTGCAATCTACATGACTGTCTCCTAGAATCCATCTTTTGGTTATGGATTTTCCAACCAATCCTCCAACATCTTCATCTCTTTCTCCCATTAAGTGAGAAATTCATCTGAATTCTCCTCTTTTTCTACTGGGGCATACATCAATGTCTAATCCTTCTCTCCCTCTTTGAAAGTCTCTATTGGTTGTCTTTCCTCCGTGGTCCCTGCATCACAGGCATAGTTAGCCTTAAAATAATTTGGCCCCATGGCTTCTTTCTTGGATTCTTGTTGCACCACTTGTACTAGCCTTTACTGGACAATTTGGTAGGAATATTTGAATTCCCCCAATGATCAAAATGCATTTATGATCCTCCTCCACAAATCTCCTTGATGATATGAACTCTCAACCAAGTCCATGAGACCTTCAGATAGTCTCCTCTCTCCTTCCTTTCCCACCTGGAAATATGGGATTTCTCTTCTACCCTCCTGGCATTCTAAGAGATCTTCAACTGATCTCATATCATTTCCCCCCTGGCAATATGAAAATTCATCTCTTCCCTCCTAGAAATTTATGATACCTTTAACTGATCTCACCTCCTCCTCATCACCGAGGTTCCTCCCAATATCTGGTTCACAGATGTGAATCACTTTATCCTCTATGCCACTAAGGTTTTCAACATGCCTCAGCCACTTCCTCATTACTTGCTACTGCCTTTTGGCTAACAACTTATGGATAGGCCACTTCGCTTTCCTCTTCAAAGGCCATTCATATGTCCAATGTACCTTTGTCTCCTGCTGCATCTTCAATTCTAGATTTTCTGTCTTTTCTCTTATCTCCCTAAGATCCTTGTCTACATGTTCTTTCTTCATCTGTTGGTGGTATTTATCTTGACCATGCCGATGGCCCCCAATAGCCATTTTCTCCCTCTTCTTGCTCTCCTGGAAAGTCTGTGCATTATTATATTACACAAAGAATTTCCATTTCTTCCCTGCAGTCTACCTCGTTTTCCAATTGTTGTTGCATACGTGCAACCATCATCCATAGAGCATCAATACTCTGTCTTTTCCCTTTGCCTGATGTCTACAAACAAATTCAAGCTCTTGATACTACTTGATGTAGTCAGACAGTCTTCTCTATCTCCTTCGCTTGAAATCCACAGACAAAATCAACTCTGATACCTCTTGATGGTATCAAACTATCTCCTTTATCTCCTTTCCTCTTTTGCATGTTGTCTACAAGAAAAAATCAGCTCTGATACCACTTGATGCAGACCCCCCTATTCTCCCTCGAGGTTGCGCGACCTCCCAGTCTAGGATCATTCAAATCAAGGAGTCAAATCGACTCTTTGGGCCTTTATTAGACCCCAATCAATCTACATAGGTCCCCTTTCCTTCTTCGTGTAGGTTCTGTCAAACCCATGAGCTCTTTCCTAGCCTCTTCAAAGAAATTAATTAACAGACACTAGCTCCCCTCGCAAGGTCCTTTCTTTCACATATGACCTCGGGCTATGTCCTCACAGAAACACGTGATTGTGGAGCGATTGAAATTGGTTTGATACCACACTGATTTTATCCCTGCAATTCACTAGCCATTGCCACACATCCATTTAGCAATACCGTGGTTTCAATTGCGGCCCACTCTCACAATTTTAAATTCCGAGCACTTCCTAGCCCCACAATTAAGTGTGGACATTGATCTTTGAATCTCAGTGATGCCTCTTGATCAATGACTACAATCTGTCCTCTTTCTGCCTTGGTCAACTACCAGTCAGCGACCTCTGTCCTCCTTGAGCATGCACCCCCCGATCTCCCAATCTATCGGCATGTGTCCTCCTCTCAAATCGATGGCTATGATCGATTTCCTCTTTTGGGCTTCGGGATTTTCAATTCTAAACTCTTCTCCTTCTCCCAGAGTGATTTACCCGAAGATGATGATTTGTCAATGCATGTTCCTCACAGATCAACAACTGTGGTTCTCTTCATCCCTTCAGGCTTCGGGAGTTTTAAACTCCTGCACCTGCTCCCTCCCAAAGTGGCTATCTTCTTAAGTGGAATATTTTCTAACTCCTATCCTCAACGAATGAACGACCCAGCTGAAATCTGACTCTCCAGCCTTCGAGAGTTCTTGTTCAACGCCCTCCTTCTTCTTCCAGAGTGGATTTTTTCAAAATGGCATATCTTATTCCACGTGTCTTCCTCAAATAAAAGGCCCGAGTCTTCTTTGGGACTTCAGCCTTTAGAAGTATCAACTTCTCCACGCTCTGTTTCTCCCAGAGCGATTTATCTAGAGTCCACGATATAACGACGCGTGTCCTCCCACAAATTGACGGCTCTCAGATACTTCAACTATTCAAGCTTCAAGAGTTTCAAAATACTACACACTCGTTCCTCCTGAAGTTCTTTCACCTGGAGTCCACGATCTATTGACACGTACCTTATTCATGATCAAAGAGTATGCATGACTTCAACACTTCGGGACTTCACAAGTTCGTTCTTCTGTGCACTTCCAAAAGATTTAAGGCCCATGCACTTATGTCTAGATCAGATGACTATCGATCCTCTGCACCCAGATCCAATGGTTGGGATCTGTTCTTCCCCTCTGCATTCTTCTTATGTCTAGACGTGGATCTAGCGGTCTAGATCTCTCCCTGCAACTCGATTCAACGAATGTTGTTACTCCTTCTGAACTTGCACTTTCTCCTGAAATTGGGAAAATTTCTAAGTGTTCAAAGGTTTTGGTCTTTGAACCTTCTCCTTCTAAACCGGTTGAAAGGGCATCGTTTTTGCTTTTCCTCTTGAGCTTTGACAATGAAGGTTATCTTCGACTCGGGCGCACACTTACCCTCTGCGTGAAAACTTGCACTATTCCTCCTGAGCTTGTGAATCTTGGAATAAGTTCACTTTTGCACGCACTCCTTGCATTATCTCTCTTGAGATTTTGCTTACTCAAGTTCTTAGGTTTAAGTCCCTTTACTCCTTAAAGGGATTCTTGTGCCTTCTTGACAATTTTTTCTCAATGCACACTTGCAGATCTTACAGAGTATTCAACAACTCTGTGGGTGTCTTCTTCTTGACACTCTTATTCTTGAACTCGGTAGATATTTCTCCTTGTGCATGCTTGCACCTTCTTGATGCCTGCCTGGCGAGTCTTTACAGTGTTCTCAATGACTTTGTTTCTCTGTGCTTCTCCTGCACAGTTTCTCCTCTAAGGTATTCAATAACCTAGAGACTTCCCTTGAGTTGTTATCACTCTAGTGCTCCCTCCTGGCACGTTCTTTCCTGACTCCACAGAGTCCAGATGCGCACTCCTTGCGTTGGATACAAAACCTCAAATATTCTATTGTTCTCTCCTTGTACAACCTAAGAACCCAGAACAGTTTAGCAAACTCACAAACATATAGTGAAGTCTATTTGTTCCCTGCAGATGAAAACTTAACATACATCTACAACATCCATTCATAAGCACAAATGGCATTCATGAACACATCAACACATACATAAATTTCATATGTAGGAAAACCTGATTTATTTCTATTAAGATGAATGTCTGACTACAATATGTGTAGGTTGGACTGTAACAGAGTCTCAACTCTCCTAACTCTATCTAAAAACTATTCTACCTCCTATTCAGTAACAATACTCCTCTATCCACCTCATTTGGGCATGTCATGCATCTACCTATCTAGGAAGGTCTTAGGGTTCCCTCTGACTACCTCTTATATCAAAGTAACAACTAACAACTAATCAAGCTCCATTACATTCAATATTGAGATTGAAAACTTCCAAACCTCTTGTGATTATTCAGTTTTCGAGTGTTTCTCTCTTCTTCAATCATTCGTTCAAAACATATCTACAGAAAAAATGTCATCTTTTCGATTCCAATTAATTTTAAAAAGGCGCATTATGGCGCTAAGTTGTCCATCCAAGTGGTATTTTCTAATGATTCTCCTACATCACTTTAGGAAAATAAAACATACATTTTTTCAAATCATTAGCCTCATCTCTGTCACCACCTCTAGAGCCTACCTGTGTGGTCATTTCCTCGGTGTGCATGTCATGGTTCCCACCTAATGGTGTGGAAGGTGGAGATATGAATAAATGCATCCTGGAAGCTATACGAGGGCTTGCGTCAAGACCCTGTGGCATCTATACAACACCACTAATACCGCCACCATGCATGTCGATGTCATCAGGATCCAAAAATCTCTAGATAAGATAGAAAACATTTTTTCGTTTAGATAATGTAAAAGTTAAAAATCAATCTTTCATAATTGATCTTATAACATAAAAATAAAACCACTTAAAATTATGGTTATTACCTTATATGTATTAAGCCTTGTCATTATTGATATTTAGTTGTGGGAGGTATTAACCTCCATTTGTGACCTCTCACAAGATTAGAATATTCCAGAAGCAAGAAAAGATTTTGATATAACCCTAGAAGAGAAGTTGGCTAAAGGAAATATTATATACTAAATAATTAGCACCCAGAATAAGAAGTCATCCCAGGTAGTCTGGCAGAAGCAGTATAAATACAATAGGCCAATCTTCATTTTATCCAGACTTCTCATAATTGCAAAATCACACTTGTGCGCACTGCAGAAGGCCAATTTGTGTAGAAGTCTTGGGAGAAGTGGTTGTCGCCAGTTCTGAAATTTATATTATCGGTCTTTCTAGGTTGGACTCTTTGATCAATCTTGGTTATATTTTCTTGGTGTGTTAGCCTTGGTTGGTTATTGATCTTCTACCAGAATTCTTCTCTCTATCAATGTCAAGGTGCTCGGGGGTGACATTAGTGCCTATGGTTGGGTGACAATATTGTTATATTATCTATGGTTACATGATCACATCCAATTTTCTAATAGGTTATGGGCCCACACCTCCTTCATTTAGTCTAACCACTAGAATGGATCTAAGCCATAAGAATATTAATCTCATTGAATAATTGTCACTAGGGTTTCTATCAAGTGCAGTTACTAAAGCATTGTCGCTAGGGTTACTAGCAGGTGCAGTTGCAGAAACCCTAAAACCCTTATCCAACACCTTATGATGGAACATCTTACTCAAGGAGAAGTTATTCAAGTGTGCCTTAGTCCAGCGCACCTCTTGTCATTCTCAGAAGGTAGAAATGGCAAGGTTGAAATTTTGGGTCAAATCTTGACCAGTCATCAGTCAACCAAAGTCATGAATGAAAAGACAAGTCATATACACTACTCATAACTCACAAGAACGCTTGAAGATGACATGTGGATAATTGACAGTGGACCTTCTAGACAAATGACAGGAGATCAACGCAGAATCTTTAATCTAAATGAAAAGAAGACATCATACAAGGTAGAGCTTGGAGACAAAAACACTTACCCAGTTGAAGGAATTGATCAAGCCTCCGTCAAGTTGAAAACAGGTAACAATGTTCATTTGAGAAATGTCTTATATGTACCTGGTTTAGAAAATAATATTGTATCCATATCTTTCCTAGAAGACAAAGGAAACATAATATATTTTGTAGATGGAAAAGTGTTATCTTGGCCTAGAGACTCCATCATAGACAATGCTAGAGTTATTGGAACCTGTGAAGGAAGACTATACAGACTACTAGAATGAAATGATGAAGCCCTTGTACATGATGAAGTCAATCCCAATGAAATTTGGCATAGAAGGTATGCTCATATCAACTATCAAGCATTACCCTTCCTCAAAAGGATGGTTGAAGGAATACCAAAACTACAGTCTACACATGAAAGAATTTGCAAAGGATGTGCTCTTTGTAAGAATGTCAAGAAACCATTCTCAATCAACAATAATAGATCTAAGGAAATTCTAGATCTAATACATTCAGATGTTTGTGGTCCGATGCCAGTCAAATCTCTAGGAGGTTTTCTTTAATATGTAATATTCATAGATGATTACTCGAGAAAGACTTGGTTATATTTCTTAAAGACAAAGGATGAAGTATTCAGCAAGTTTCAAAAATTCAAAGCAAAGATAGAGAACCTCACAAACAAGAAAATCAAGATCTTGAGAACAAATAATGGAGGATAATATACATCCAAGGAATTTGTTTCCTTTTTCAAATCGGCAGGGATTAGGAGGGAGCTAATTGTTCCTCATAATCCTCAACAAAATGGTGTAGCATAAAGGAAGAACAGATCTATTGAAGAAACTGTGAAGGCATTATTGAACGATCAAGGTTTATATATGTATCTATGGGGTGAAGCAGCCATGACAACAATATATGTTTAGAACAAAAGTCCTCACCACATATTGAAATATATGACTCCAGAAGAAGCCTTCTTAGGAAAGAAACATAATGTGGAACAATTAAGAATGTTTGGATGCCCTGTTTACTTTCACATTCCCAAAGATAAAAGGAATAAATTAGAACCCTCATGAAAGAAGGTCATATTTGTGGGATATAGTGAATCATCCAAGGCCTATAGAATATATATTCTAAAACAAAATAAGATTGAAGTCAGCAGAGACGTAACCTTCAATGAAAAGATGGCTTTCAAGAAATCCATAGAAGAAGAAGAGTATGAAGAGCCTATTGAAGAAAGAACATGTCTTCCAGAAAGTTGGAAAGAAGAAACAGAACAACTTGATCATCCGATGCAACCATGTGAGACCATTAATTCAAACATTATACCCAAAACCAAGAAATGACTAGCTTGTCTTGAAGATACCCTACAAGAAGCAGAAAGACTCAATCCCCCAAGTGGGACCTTCAGAAAAAGTAAGAAGCCCAAGAGATTCTCTAGCTATGGAGCATGTATGACAAATATTCTAGACGAAGAACCTACCACGTTTGAAGAGGCAGCTCAGAAGAAACAATGGAGAGAAGCCATGAAAGAAGAACACCAGTCCATCATGAAAAATGATGTATGGGAAATTGTACCTAGACCTAAAGAAAAATAAATAGTAACTTCAAAATGGGTCTATAAGATCAAACATGCAGCAGACGGAAGTGTGGAAAAATATAAAGCAAGGTTCGTAGCTAGAGGGTTCTCCCAGAAGGAGGGAGAAGACTATGACGAAAAATTCACTATTGTTGCCAGATATACTTCCATTAGAGCTATTATGTCTCTTGTTTCTTCCATGGGATGGATTTTACATTAGATGGGCGTAAAAACAACTTTCCTCAATGGAGAAATCAAAGAAGAAGTATACATTGAACAACCTCAAGGGTTTGAAGTACATTCCAGAGACACTCATGTTTGCAGACTAAAGAAATATTTATATGGACTCAAGCAAGCTCCAAGATCTTGGTATGCTAGAATAGACAACTACTTAATGAGAATTGGTTTCTCCAAAATTCATGCAGATCCAAATCTTTACTACAAAGTTGAGAACAATGCACCTGTGATTCTACTACTATATATCAACGAACTATTCTTGACAGGTGAAGAATCTCTCATCATCCAATGTAAAAAGGAACTAGATTCTGAGTTCGATATGAAAGATCTTGGTCTCATGCATTATTACTTGGGACTAGAAGTATGGCAGAAGCATGGTGAAGTATTCCTTGGACAAGGAATGTATGCAGTAAAGATTATTCAGAAGTTTGGAATGATGGATTGCAAATCCATGTACACTCCTATGACCATAGATATAAGAAAAGTAAGAGACTCGGATTCTGATCCAGTAGACTCGTCCCTATATCGAAAATTTATTGGGTCATTGATGTATTTAGTAAATACTCGAACAAACATTTGCTTTGTCATAAACACACTAAGCCAGTTCCAGGTGGAACCCATACATGAGCATTGGATAGTTGCAAAGCATGTTCTAAGATATATTCATGGGACACTAAACTATGGTTTAAGATATACCACATCTAGTGATATACAACTTCATGGATTCATAGATTCAGATTGGTTAGAAAGTGCAGAATATAGAAGGAGTACTTCATGGATTATTATTAGAAGTATGGCTGAGAAAGTTGATTTCTGGATTATTTGATCAGGTTCCATATTTGACCATAATACACTGTGACAATCAGAGTTGTATAAGGCTATCAGAAGACCCAGTGTTTCATGAACGGTCAAAACACATTGAGATAAAATACTACTTTATTCAAGATAAAGTCTAGGAAGGAGAACTGAAGCTCCAGTATATACCCTCATATGAGAAGACAATAGATATCTTGACAAAGCCTCTGTCCAGAACAAATTTTTCATAATTACGAGACAAATTGGGATTGTGGAAATAAATCCCTTAGCTGAAAGGGAAGAGATGGCTCTTCAGATTGGGAGGGAGCACTGACATATCATTGATTTATGGATAGTCATTTTTCAATTTTGAAAAGTGGTACAGGATGAGCAGTTCCTTTCTAGTTTGGAAAGTGGTTTGAGATTTCTGATAGACATGCATTTTTAAGTTCGAAAAATGGTCCAGATCGAATGGTCATTTTCGTAATGAAAATGGTTTGATGGATTGTTGATGTACCATAGACAGTGATTCCCCTTGTGGCCAATGTGGGGGAATGGTCTAGGATAGTATTTCTTCTTGACGGTCACTCTCAGTAGTGGTCAAGAAGACTGGTTCACCTCACGGGACAATCATTCTTTCGAAGCTCATAGTTGTGAGCAGTTTTAGAGAATGGTTTGTTTTGGAGGTTGGTGCAGGATAGTCATTTCCTTAGGAAATGGTCTGAACAGTCATTCCCTAGGGAAGATTCATTCTCTCTAGGTTTCACTTTGTTTAGTGTCGAAGGAATGGCCCAAATAGGTGAATGGTCCAGGTTCAACAATCAGGGACAGACATTCCCTAGGGCAAACTCATTCTCTCAGGTTTCACTTTGTTTAGTGTCGAAAGAATTGTCCGAATAGGTGAATGGTCTAGGCTCAGAAATTAGGACATTTGTTCTTCCTTGCTTGAGAATAATAGTCCAGATAGCCCATCGTTGATGGTTTACTCTATGATGGAAAATACTCTTCCATATATCACAAATGTGAGTGGAAGAATGGCCCAGATGACTCAGTTTATATCATGATATTTTTTATGTGTTGGTTGATATCAAATGATATGATTGCTATGGAGACTATATGTCTCTAGACAGTAGAATTATGTTGTTGTGGTTGATATGTTCCACTGATTGTGACTATGTGTCACAAATTAAGTAGTTGTGTACTACTGTGGATAGACACAATCGTGTTCTATCAGTTGACATTGTACTAGTTTTCATGGAGATTATCCAGTTGGATAATAATGACGGTGCTCATGATTTAATTATCATGTGTGGCTATAATGATGCTACCAGTTGAATGGTCTGTTTGTGCTCAAGACCATTATCCATTATACCTCCCTATCTAGGAGGGAGTTTTGATATTATGGTAGTTGCGAGAGGTATTAACCTCCATTTGTGACCTCTGACAAGATTAGAATATTCTGGAAGAAAGAAAAGATTTCGATATAACCCTAGAAGAGAAGTCGGCTAAAGGAAATATTATATACTAAATAATTAGCACCCAGAATAAGAAGTTAGCCCAGGCAGTCTGACGGAAGCAGTATAAATACAAGAGGCCAGTCTTCATTTTAGCCAGAATTCTCAGAATTGAAAAAGCACACTTGTGCGCACTGCAGAAGGCCAGTTTGTACGCAAGTATTGGGAGAAGTTGTTTCCACCAGTTCTAAAATCTATATTCTCAGTCTTTCTAGGTTGGAATCTCTAATCAGTCTTGGTTATATTTGCTTGCTGCATTAGCCTTGGTTGGTTATTGATCTACTACCAGAATTATTCTCTTTGTCAAGGTCAAGGTGCTCGAGGGTGGCATTAGTGCCTATGGTTCGGTGACAATATTGCTATATTGTCTATGGTTAAGCAAGCTCATCCAATATTCTAACATTCATAACTTTGATCCTTTCTTCGACCTCAAGAGTTTGATCTAGAATATCTAACAAGTGAGTTAGTTCCTTGTTTCCTTTATTGATATTTTTTTTAATTAAAACCATGGGTTCGGGTGATTCATACAAATCCCTTTCGCCGAGTGAATCATCATCAGCATCATGTCTCGCCGACTACATATTCAACAAAATAAATGATAATTCAGTTATGTAAACAAATAAAATAATTGATCACCACATAAATAAAATGGACATTAAATGCAATTCAAAAATTGTTGTTCATTTACATGTTCTGAGGCCACTTTTTATTTACCACGATCAACTTGCCACATTACAGTAAAATTAGAACCATGATCATTATCATGAGAAATAAATTCAAATTTATGAGAAATTCAAATGTATGAGAAATTCAAATGTTGATAAAAAAAAATAGGACACACTGAGTATTAAATAGACTAAAGCTCTCCAAATGGATTAACACCGTAAAGAACATAATAAAAATCATAAAATATGAGAGTCATTGCTTACAGGTTGGGTAAATTAGTATACCTATTTCCCCCATAATAACAACATATGTATCTATTCGATTCAAATTGTAATCAATCAATAACTCTTCCCCTACAACTATTGGTTTTATTGCACATACGAATACACAGTTTCCTTCATGCCCCTCAAATACACAATTGGGTCGCTTATTTGTGGTCATGGATCGTGTATGGTTTATAAACCCTACAATATTCCCTTTTTCTTTTGGCCTTCTGTCAATATAGATAGTTTCTCCTTTATTTTGATCATTGTCTTTTAGTTGTATGTAATTTTCATCCAAGCCATATCTTCACATACTTTTTGTATATTGGACTATTCGTATCCAATCTTTGTATATATAACAAGGTCTGACGTACTACATCAATTCATTTAATCTGTTGTAATAGACCTTTATTCCATCCATGGAAAATATCCCCAAACCATGTAATGATGATGGAGCAATCCAGTATATCCTTTCATTTACACAAAAATCAGTTTTTATTTCAGGAATACCCTTGGGTACACATTGTTTCACTATATGTTTGTACCTCAAGGGAACCTCAATGTCATATATTTTCTCATGATCATAAGAACATGATCCCTCTTTCGCAAGAAAAAATTCCATGCATCTATGGAATTTTCTTCTGATCTTCTCACCTCTAGTTGATCTCCACCTGTTAGACCTACTAGATGTCTCACTTTCCTCTATTCTACCTAAACTTCCCTTACTCAATGAAGATAGATCTAAAAAATACCTATTTGTTTGTATGTCCTATAACACCATTAATGATAGAAACAGTCATTCAATCAAAAAGTAACACTAGGTCATTACTAGTATCCTATTAGTATCATAGTAAGATCATAATGATTACCATAGTGTTACTCTTTCACAATTGTATTATTCTCTATTAATATTGGTATACCATCTGGGAATTATAGGGGCATGTTTGGAGTCAAATGAAATCAACACCAAGAAAGACAAACCATTTTGAGATATTTTTTAGTTTCTTACAAATTCATGTTCTATGACTCTCCCTGACTAGTTTTTTCCATATTTTTGAGCTTTGGACTTGAAAGGGTTAGAGTGGGATAAGGGGCACTCATATCATCTATTTTTTCCAGTGAAAAATTGACCCAAACTCGATAGGAACTATGCAAAAAATTAGGATTCCACTTCTATGTTGGGAACTTTTCTCATGTAACTTTACCCTAACAATTTTTGGACAATTTAAAGACAACCCAAATCATGGTATTTCTGAAAAAAAATGAACAATAAAGGTGGAACTTTAACTCACCAAAAAGACTACCCTCATCGGAAATATGAATATTATTTCAAATACATGAATATGCCAATACTTTACTACAATCCCTATGTTGAACACTTAAGTGGACCCTAATAACACTGATAATACCAATGGAGGTCATGACTAGGGAAGAGGGAACCGAGGTGGCTAAGGTGGAGGATGTGATTCCTCAACCCAAGGAGAAGAAATGGTAGAAAGGTAAATGTGGCCTATACATGTCAAAAGGGAGTGAGCAATTGAGAGTAAAGTACATTGTTAAGTAACACATATAAGAGTTGTTATTGATTCGTAACCCATCAATGGCTACAAAATTGTAAAGGCTAAGGCATGGGTGTGATTTATTGACAATGGGATAATTGATGTTGTTGTTTTTGTCCATTATAGTTAAGGGTTTTTAGAGTCTCTTGATCATGTTGGTGATAGTATCTATGTCTTGTCTTGTCTTGTATATTATATTGTTGACTTGTGACTAGTTTTGGAGCCATGTATCTAGTTTTGTTGGAGTTTAATGGAGGGGTAATAGTATTTAAAATTGAGCTTATATGTCTATTTCAATTGGATGATGTTTATTTGTTATTAGATATATGTTATATGGTGAAGAATGACCCTTCCCGGTTTTTAATTAGTCATGTCCTTAAAAGATACGATAATTGAAGGTTGGAATAATGGAATGTTTGTTGAAGTAGTTTCAATGGCACATTATGTTATATTACATGTCCTCAGGTTATCCTAAGGTTTTGGAAAGGTTTCTAGGGTGAGACCTTCCTTGTAACAAGGTATCGATATGCCAATACTAGACTACAATGCCTATGTTGAACACTTAAGTGGACCCTAGTCTATTTCTCAAGACAACATTTGGTTCAATTGTAAAGACCCAATCTTGTTGAATGTGAGACCTTCGTAGTATGGAGGATTGATCATACTAGGAGTTAGTAGGGTTCTAGTGGAAGGGAAAGTAATTAGTACTAATATTTCTATGAGTAGTATCTAGAACCCAACGAGAAAACCAAGGTCAAAGGTTTTTTTTTTCCATACACTAGTCATCAACATGGTCGAGGTCCAAGTTAGTTTTATGCTTCAAATCCTTGACTTTTCAGTGAAAGATGATGATGATTAAGAATAGAAATAGATTTTTTGTGAAGCCAACTATAGTTCCAAGAATATAATGACTTTGAAACAATGTTGGTCAAATTCCAAACATCCTTGAATATTTGGGCTTTGAAATGGTACATGGGGAAATTTTTAACCTTGCCAATACATGGGGAAAGGTATTTATTTGCATCTTGTAAGACCTCTTAAGCCACTCAACCACCATTTATACTTCCATATACACATGAACATTAAGAAATATTCTCCAATTCCAACCTCAATGGTTGACAATAGAGCATGAAGCTTTGCTCAATTTCCAGTACCTCTTCCATGCCCAATCTTGAAACAGAAACTAAATTTGTCATTCAAGGATATAATAGCCTCAATTCCAAAGGGTACATGATTACCACATGATTACCATGACTCACTCCATCCAAAAAAGGACAATTTTTTTAATTACCTTGAATCACTCCATCCAAAAAGGACAAATGGGACAAGCCCTTATTCAAAGGCCACGATCACATGGTCGGATTAATGGTGAATGGACAAGACTCAAGACCTAATAAAAATTATAAAATTGTAGGATGAGGTGACACAATATTGATTCTTTGGATAAGGGTGGCATTGATATCTACCCAAACTAGAAGTGATGACATATCCAATAATCCAAAAAAATCATTGTGTTTCCTCTTTTTTGTTTTTTTTTTATGTTTTGGGAATGATGTGTTTCTCATTTATTGTTATTAATTTTTTATTCTTATAAATATTAAAATAGTGTTTTTTTGTTATTTATGTTACAATTAGGAGGCAAGTTCCATATGAAAAAAAATGGTTTTAAGAAACATGATAACAAAGGCTAGGGAGTGACCAATGATGTGCCCATGATGTGTCTCCTTAAGTGGGATGAATAATGATGGTAGCATCATTGGAGGTGAATATTTAAAACAAGAATGGGGTGAAACAATGGTTCATCAACATGATTCTAAAGTAATACAATAAACTAAGTGTAATGGCTCAATACTCCATTAGGTAATTGTAACATCCCCGACCATCAACCTTTACTGTCGGGAAATGCTACTTCGCGGAAACATTCTCATACTTAAATATATAGCATGCCTTATTTATAAACAATAAGCATTAAATCAAATTAAGACATTTGACATGGATTTACTGTTGTCATACAGACTTAAACAAAATTAACAAAAATTCAAACTAGCAATGAAATACATGATAATATTACAAGTATCACAAAGCATGCATTTTAATTAAGTACAGAATTAAAACACATAATGATACTTGTCTTTGAAACTGTAATACACCACCAACTGTGTGTAGACATTATGTTAGTCTCTAATTTTTGCTTTTGATTTTGTGAGAAACCTTAATCCCAAACCCTTCTTACTTGCACTTCATTATCTGCTTCCAATTGATTTTGATCATTGTTTTTAGTGTCTTATGGTTTGCATTTCATTTTCTGAATAATTTATTTAAGTTTGGAGTTGTAAGACATGGTTTTAAAGGATGTGTCACATTATGTGCCTGTTTGAACTTTACAAATTCAAATTATGCTAAGTCATTAATAGCGCTATGGGAATAGCCTTATTCCCGTAGCACAAAGATAATCATGCCTTGATATGCACCCATCACCCAGATTTTGTTATGATGACACAGATCGTGGTTTGAAAGTTCGCATGTGTCCCACAATAGCTTTGGAATCATTTTGTGATTCAAACCGTTACATGATCGGATTTCTCTATACCCACAAAGGACTCATTTCAAATCGTCCAATTCTCAATCATCATTATATTAAACCTATCATTCTATGTATGATTTTGCTGAATTTTAGGTGCAGGTATTTGCTCAAAAGAACAGTTATAAAATAACAGATTACAGGTGGAAAATTCAGAATCTAAATTGTGCTAGTTATAGCATTGTGTTTTGATGGTGCCTAAGAGGAGCGGATAGGTTGTTAGATTAGAACCCGAGGGTGATGAAATCCTTGAAGCTTATCCTCAGATGGCTCAAAGGTTCAGAGATACCGGGTGGTTTGAATTCCTTACCACTTTTCAAGGTTACGATGAGCAGGTCTCCATGGAGTTTGCACTAAACTTTGATGGTCATGAGGTGGAGATCAGGAAGATGTTGATGCCGGTGACAGAACAGACAATTTCTAAATCTTGCAGATTGGTGGTTGGAGGAGAAAGATGGTGGAAGAAAGAGCATGTGGTTAGAGAGTTTGTCAATCAATTCCTACTTCCAGATAAGAAAAATCTGAATTGGAGAAGGGGAGTTCCTCGCAGCTGGTTTAGACCTGAATGGCACACTTCTCTGATCGTTATCCATGGGTATATCACCTGCAAAGGTAGATTTTCACTAGTCTATATCTACCACATTAGGATATTAATGCATCTAAATGGTGATTATCCCTTAAATCTACCTTACTTTCTACTCAAAATCTTGATAAAGATGTCAAAGAGAGTGCAGTCACTCTCCACCAATGAAAAGAGAATTGTGTTTCATCAAGTCTTAATTAAGACTTTAGTTATGTCTGATTTGAGAGAATTACAAAAGCCCTGGAGCTGGCTCATGCAATCTTTAAACCCTAACACACAATCCAACAAACATAAGAAAGGAAAAGGAAAAAAGACTGTTAGACAAAAGAAAAATATTTCAATTGATGAAACCCTTGTTAAAGAAGAAATGTTTGATATCAGGGTGACGAGAAATAACAGAGCTAAAAGACCTAAGTTGGATCCAGAAATCAAAATGTTTTCTGAGGAAGATGTTAAAGGGGAAGAAGATTCAGATGAATATTTTAATACTCAAACTACAGTCAAGCATGAATCCCCATCAACCAGTAAAAGGGGCACTGCAGTCAAAAGGAAAAAGGATAAAGGTGTGTTTGCATCTCAAAAACCTAGAAGGAATTCTACTAGGGTTACCAACAAGGACAAATTGAATTCAAAAGCCATGTTTAATCCATCAATCAAAGAAGAAAACGTCATAGTTATAGAAGATCACTCTGAAGATGTTGAAGCAAGTACCAAGAAAAAGGAAAAAAGAACTCCATTGCTTAAGAAACCAGTAAACAAAGGTAAACAAATGTTTTCATCATCTACAGGACCTATAAAGAGAGCTACAACCAGATTAGCAAAAGCTAAAGAAATTTCTAAAGGTATCAGTGAGATTCCTGAGAATAAAAAGGATTACCTTGTAGACTTAGATCACATATCAAATGTGAAGCTATGGATTCAACAAGTTCTGATGAAGAACATAGCTTGGGATTGGTTTCTAAATACCAAGTTAAAGCGAAAGAACCCAAAGTTTCCTTAAATATGAATGAGCCTGCACCTTTTGAAGAGTGCTCAGAATTCAGGGTTAAAATCAGAACTGATAAAGAAAGGATCAAGGAATTCCAGAAAACAGTGAGATAGTTGAAGAAAGAAAAGGCACAAATAGAACAATGGAATGCTCGTCAGCAAGAAAGGATTCAAGGTTTAAAAAAGAAGAAAAAAGAGCAAAGGGCATTGATCAAAGAAATCAGAGAAATAAACTTTAGACTCTATTGGCACAATGGCGTGCTTACCAAAAAGGTCAAACAGAAAAATGCTAAAGCTACAGTTGTGATTATATACTAAAGATTTCATGAAGATTGCTACAATCATAATTTTAATGTTTTCCAGGAAATATGGCAGTGTCTACTCGTTTATGGCCTGTGAAATGCAAAGACCTTGAACTGTATGACTAGATCAAACTAATCCTTGTTTTGTAGAATCTAATGTAATGCTGGCAAGATCATACAATATCAAGTTGTTGAGAAACGATCTATTTTTGGATTGTAAAAGCTCTTTTTGAGTTAACTTCCCTAGTAGATAGATACTATTTGAATCTAGTCATTGAAGGTACACTAGATGATAGGATCTAGAGGTTTTATGGATAGTTTAAATAGGCAGAGGAAAGATTGTGTTAAGGTCAAAAAATTGGAGATCTAGAGTACTTTTTGTGAAACTCTTTGTAAAGGCATTTATGTTCTATTTGACACTTAATAGCAAAGGCATATGGATGGTTAGACACTCTTTTCTACTCTATTTTTCTTTCTTCGTTCTTGAATTCATTATTCAGATTGCAATGCTTTTGTTTCTTGATTGTTAATTAATACAGTGAAAAATTTACTGTGGAAATTATTTTCAAGTTTTGATATCAAGTTGATGGTCTTGTTTCTTTATGATATTTTGAGACAGGAATTTATGTGAAGTTGACAAATTGAAAGCTTCATCTTCTCTTTTTCTTATTGGTTTAATCCATCTATGTTATGATCTTTATTTTCATGTTATGTTATAACCTTGAGCCAGTTTTCAACCATCTTATTCAAAAAAACAAATTATAAAAACTCTCTAAACACTTTGCAATAAACCGATGATTCCCTAGCTTTCCCTCTCATAGTCAAGTGCAACTTTAGGGACTAACACCTTCCACAAACCTCCCAGCCATAGATCCCATTGCTCATCACTCTCAATAGTAGGTCACCCCCGAGCTGGGACTAAGCTCCACCGAGCAAGGGAATCCTAGGTTGGGAAAGGTCAACAAAAGACACATAGTTTATGAGGAAGGATTCTCTCCTAGGAGCCACTTATTCCCACTACTCACAGACTCTCATTCCCCACATGCCTGTCCCACCCTAGGAGTATACACCTTCACTGTCACCAAGACAGTCCTTCGGCTGCTAAACCTCCCTTGCCTTAGGATTCAGCAACATACCGGACTGGAATTATCTGAGCTCTGTGGCAACTATAGGACTCCTTCTAGGAGTTCTCGCTTCCTCCGTGCACTCTCTCACCTACAGAGAGTGTTGCACACAGGCATGACAGCCTACTTCTTCAGCTTCGTTCCAGCACAAGGAGGACCACAAGGCTCAACAAGGAACAAATGACGGTAGCTAATCACATGCAACCAAGGGACTGCGTGGCCACAACAACCCATAGTTATAACACACACAACATAAACAATTGCTAAGGTTTCACAGAAGATGCAAGTCGGCTTCAGAGGTGCATGGCTATGCAAAGGTCCAGTGTAGAGACAAAATGATTCTCGACAAGGATTCCAGTGAACTCAGGCGGAGTATGGAAGGTTCATAGGATGACTCAGGTGATGGATTTTGGGTCTCATGTGCGTGCATGAACATTGCAAAGGATGAATATAGAGGCCACAAAATTCACAGGAATACACCAGTCGACTTCCGGTTCTGGTTTTCAGGATTGCGTGACAGGAAAATTAAGCAGAGTTCGTTCATAGACTCCCCATGGTTCAAACAAATGATGACATAATGGAGGATGAACTCCCATCCCATCTAATTCTGGGGTTAAATTGCATGTGCCTGGGCCAACACATGTCGCCCATGAAGTTGCATGCACTCCATCAAGTATGTGTTCCCTTTTGCACACATTGGGGCTGCATGTGTTTCCTCTCCCAGGACTTAGGATAAAAATATACCTTTCACACCACTTTGGAATAATAATAAATTATTGTTCCTAAGGACTTAATCCCTCAAGCTTAACCCTTATTCCTACCTCTCATCCCCCTCTCCCTTACCCATATTGTGAAAGCTTAGTCCCCCATCACTCTTTCTTCATGGTCAGTTGGCACACAATGATGTTTATATATTATATTAATGATCTGCATAATTACATATACAAAATCAGGCTCCTGGCCTTAACACTTAGGCTCTCCAGCCTAATAAACACATAAACCCACCAGCTTATCAATACTTGGCTCACCAGCCTACAAAACATGATTACAATTCATAATCATTATTACAATTCATAATATAACTATGGCACTACTGGGGGATATTACAATCCCCTCCCCTTATTTTTGCATTGTCCTGAGTGCAACTCTTTACACAACATCAACAAGATTTTCAAAATCTTCAAAAACATGTGGGTACTCTACCTGCATAACATCTTCATGATCCCATGTTGCATCCTCAGGATTGTACCAGGTCCACTTGATCTTTACAATCCCTATGGCTCGATTCCAGAGCTATTATCTTTTTCGGTCCAATATGCGCACATGATGCACTTGCAAGACACCTTCTTGCTCCACCTGAATCACATTCCAATCAATTACATGATTAACATTAGGTATATATTTCTTAAGAAATGAAACATGAAACACATTATGTACAGTCATGGATGCAGGTAATGTAATCATATATGCAACTGACCCAATCCTTTCTAGGATTTCAAATGGCCCACAAAATTTGGCTGCCAACTTGGCATAGTTTCCCAACTTCAGGGAACTTATATTGGATTTCACTTTTAGGAAAACATGATCACCCACTTTAAACTCTCTATGGGTTTTGTTTTTATCAGCATAACTTTTCTTCATGTCTTGGGTAGCTTTCAAATTCTGCTTAATTTTTAGCATTTGTTCTTCCATTTCCTTGAGAAACTCTGGCCCAACTACTACCCTATCAGCTGGATTATCCTAGCTCACTAGAGGATTGCACTTTCTGCCATAAAGTGCTTTAAATGGGCTCATATTTAATGATGCTTGATACCCATTGTTGTAGGCGAATTCTATCAAGTGTAGGTAGTCTTCCCATTTAGATGGTTTGTCCATCACATACATCCTTAGTATGTATTATATCACTCAATTCACCCACTTTGTCTACCCATCAGAATCGAGATGATAAGATGTATTGAAGTTCAAATTCATTCTGAACCCCTTGAATAACCCTTTCCAAAAATTTGAGGTAAATTTCAGTTCTCTTTCAGACACAATTGTCTTGGAAATTCTGTGCAATCGTGCCACTTCCTTCATAAAAATATTAGCAACATCCATTGTCTTGTGAGTAGTCTTTAACAGAATGAAATGGGCAGCTTTCGTAAGATTTTCCACTACCACCATGATTCAATCATGTTGCTTGTCGGTTCTAGGCAATCCCGTGATGAAATACATTGTCACCACTTCCCACTTCCACTCAGGAATGGGTAAAGGTTGTAGCAACCCTGTTGAGTGTCTGTGATCAGCTTTAATCTTATAGCACTCCATACATATAACAATGTATTTTGCAATCTCTTACTTCATACCTAGCCAAAAGTAATGGCTCTTGATTGCTGCCATAGTTTTCTAATATCCAGGGTGCCCTGCATAAGGCACATTATGCATTTCATACAAAATCACAAGTTTCAAATCTTGGACTTTAGGTACATAAATTTTGTTCTTGTACAGAAGTATTCCATTAGTTTCCAATTTATAAATATCCACTTTCTGTGGCATCTTACCTTGTTTTAGCTTTTCTACTAAATCCTTGTACTGCAAATCTATATTTGCAGCCTCCAAAATTCTACTTTTAATATCAATTTGGTACATGCTAATGGTTGTAGCATGTAATTCATGCACTCTCCTACTGAGTGCATCAACCACTTTATTTTCCTTCCCTTTGATATGCTTGATATCAAAATCGTACTCATAGAGAAACTCCAGCCACCTACTCCATCTAGCATTCAAGGTTGGTTGATCAAACAAGTACTTCATACCATTATGATCTGTTCTTAGTTTGAACCTCCTTCCCATGAGGTAATGTCTCTCTTTCTTTAAAGCGTGTCCTATGGCTACCAAATCCAAATCATGAGTTGCATAGTTCCTTTTGTGTTCTTTCAACTTTCTGGATTCATAACAGATTATGAATCCATTCTAACTGAGGACTCCTCCCAGTCCTTCTTTGCATGCATTTGTGCACACCATGAAATATTCATTTGGGTCTGGGATCCTCAGGATTGGAGCACTAGTTAATAGTTGCTTCAATTGTTGGAATCTTCTCTCACAATCCTCTGTCCACTGAAACTTCTTCTCCTTCCTTTGCAAGGAAGTGATAGGGTGAGCTATCCTTGAGAACCCTATGATAAACCTTCTGTAATAACCAGCTAGAACCATAAAGGATCTAAATTATGTCACGTTCTTTGGCACTGACCATTCTATGATGGCCTCAATATTATCAGGATCTACAGCTATCCCTTCCTTTGAAATAATATGCCCCAAGTAATGGATCTCCTCCTGATAAAACGAGCACTTGCTCAACTTGGCATACATTTGGTGCTCTCATAGCACCTGTAACACCATCCTAATATTTTTTTCATGCTCTTCCTTCGACTTGGAATACACCATAATTTCATCCAGGAAGACTATGACAAACTTGTCTAGATAGTCCCTGAATACACCATTCATCGGGCACATAAAAACAGCAGGTGCGTTCGACGGTCCAAACGACACCACTGTGAACTCGTAATGACCATACCTTGTTCTAAAGGAATTATTTCTGATGTCTTCATCCTTTATCATTACCTAGTGATATCCTGACCTGAGGTCTGTCTTCGAAAATATCTTTGCATCCTTCAACTAATCGAAGAGGTCATCAATCCTCGACAGAGAATATTTGTTCCACAGTTACTTTGTTCAACTGTCTGAAATCGATACACAATATCAACGTCTCGTCCTTCTTCTTCACGAATAGGACTGAGGAACCCCAAGGTGACACACTTGGGCATATGTACCCCTTCTTCAGAAGCTCTTCAAGTTGCAATTGCAACTCTTTCAGCTCTGGCATACTCATTCTGTAAGGAACTTTCGACATTGGAGCTGCTTTAGGAATCAAGTTTATAGAGAAGTCAATATCTCTCTTCGGGGGTAGTCTGGGTATCTCCTGAAATACATATTCAAACTCCTTTAGTACCGCATGATATCCAATACTTGACACTTTATCCCTAGGTGTTTTCTCTACATGGGCTGTAAATAATTGACAACCTTTTCTGTAGCACTTCTTCAACTGCATTACTGAGATTTCTCTGATAGCAACAGCTCTGGGAATTCCTTGGGCTATTCTCTGATTCCCTTTCTCATCCAGGGAAGTGACTGCCTTGTTATGACATTCCAAGATGGCATGGTGTTGATCCAACCAATCCATCCCAATTGGACAGTCATAAGAACCTAAAGGTAGAATGTTCAATTCAGCCTTTTTGCTCAATCCATTCATGTCCACGGGAAAGGACTTAACTAACTCAATTAATTTTCTCTTGGTTCATGTAGCCAGTTGCACTAACCAAGACTTTTCATGTTTGCTTCTCGATAAATGCAAAATTTCCACCACTCTAGGATCTACATAACTATGGCTAACCCCTGAATCAATTAAAATAGTAAATGGTTGGTTGTTAATCATACCTTCCACTTCAATCATGTGCAACTGATATTGATCTTGCTTATTGTCCAGGGCTATGTAGATCCTTGGAATTCTACTGCCCATGTTCTCTATTGTTTCAGCCTATACATTGTGGACAACTCTCACTTTATCATTTATGTGGGGACACACTCTATACCTATGGTTTTCTTTACAACCCCAACATTCCATAGGTGGTGGTCTTGGCATTTTCCCACCTACTTCAACCTTCCTGGGCTCTCTAAAAGATGGTTGTCCTTGAGAATTTTTTCTGAAAAAGGGTGGCTTAGTTACCTTCTTCCTCTGATCCATCTTGAATTTCTTCTTGTCTTCCCAAGCCTTTCAAAAAGTAGGCTTCTCTCTTTGATACTCATATAATCATTTCTCTCTTCTTATAATTTCTTCCATAGTTTTTGGGTCATCATATTGGATCTTGTCCCCAATGGAAGATGGAAGTCCACTCAAATACCATTGAATCTTGACAATCTCATCCTTGATGAATGGAACATACTTTAGTAATTCCAAAAACCTTCATTCATATTAATCAATGGTCCTATTTCCCAGCTTGAGTTCAAAGAACTCTTTCATCTTTCTATCATAGTATCTTTTAGTCAAGTATTTATTCTCAAAATATCTCTTGAATTCTTTCCAAGTGATATCTTGCTCTCTAATGTGTTTCACCTGCACAAGTTGATCCCACCACATGGATGCCTTTCCCTTTAGTTGATACATTTCAATTCTTCCTTCTACATGACAAGAATAATTCGGTAGTTGGAAATATTTCCTCATGCCAAGAAACCATGTCTCGGCATCTTCCTCCTTCTTATGTTCTCCATCAAATGTTGGAGGCTTAATCTTGTTCATTTCTCCCTTTAGTTCAAATACTCCAGATCTCATGTGCTTCCTAGTAGGACATGGGCTTGAACTACTATGTGCCCTCCTCTTGGAGTGACCTTGGGAGTGATGATGGTGTTTAAAAACACTCCTTGATATTCTTCCCTCGGAAGTCAGGTGACTCCCTATTTTGATCGAGTCTCTTTCCTGGTCCAACTTCTTTTCTATTATCTCTAGACTCTTTATCAACTTTAATTTGAATTCACCTTGTTTATCTTGATCTTTCCTAAGCTTTATGCTATCTGTTTGGTGAGTTTGGGAATCTTTCTGTAATTTTTCAATGAGCCTAATCATATTCCCTTCCTTATCTATCTCTTCTCCATGCCCATTGGAGTTCGACCCTTCAACTCCAAAATGAACATCCATCCCTTTAGCTTCGTTCTTTGAACTGGAAGCATTATGTGTCTCTTCCATTTATTTTACACTCAGTGGCAACTCCATTCAGTTATTGCGCTTGCTAAACTTATGCAAACATAATGTGCAGACAACTGGAATTTGTCAGGCCATTATTCCTTAACAAATCCCCCAGCATTCATAAACAAATATGAATTATGAAAATGTTCATATTTCATGAATTTTTTGAGCTCTGCTCGGCTCTATAAAAATCCTTCGGGCTCTATCCCCTTCTCTCTTAATCCCTAACCCACGTGATCATGGGTCGTGACCAATCGCTTAACAAAAAGAGCGCTTTGCGACTTCGCGTTTTGGGAGGTTTCAAAGCACTTCAAAACAACTTCCCGAATTCTGAACTAATGAACTCACGACGTAGGGTGGATCAACCGTCCATGTCAACCTAGCATCCAATGGCTGACACTCATTGTGGAACCTCGTGCATCTGAGTTCCTTTACTTCGGGACAGATTTCACATCCGCAGATCCCGAACACTTCCACGATACTTTGTTGATGTCATTACGTCACATCACTTATGATTTTCCAAATTGTGGGGGCATGCAATGGTGGTTTGGAGTAACCCTCCTTTCATCCCAAGTTACTCCAAACCACCATTTCATTCCCCCACAATTTGGAAAATCATAAGTGATGTGACGTAATGACATCAACAAAGTATCGTGGAAGTGTTCGGGATCAATGGTGGTTTGGTGCAACTTGGGTCCCCGCAACATCTCCTGGTTGTTGATCTTGATGTATCATGATCAATGTCAATGTGGGTCCTCTAACCCTTAATTACGTTACATAAAATCGAGCCCCACTAACCCTTCTCACATAGGATGCCACATGGAGGAATACTAGCGACGTCATCCGGCCCCACCACATCTACTCTTTCGCTTCGGAACTTTGGACTTTGGGAGTTTGTGCAATGGCACATCCCACTTCTCCTAGCAGTGGAACTCTCGAAATTACAATCTTCTCTTCTTCTTGATCCAATGATCAAGATATTTTCTCCAAATCTATGGTGTATATATCCCTCGGAACTTCAGGGTTTCAAGTTTCGAGCATTTATGCCTCCGCACACCCTGCTTCTCCTTATTTCTGAACTTTGAAGGGCTTCCAGGATAACCCTCCTGTACCTTCTTCAGATTTGATGGTCGTAATGAATTTCCTTTTCGTCCAAACAGATCCTATGGCTCCCACACTCCAAGTGTTGAGCGCTCTCTCTCTGTGGTCAAATACCACGTCGGCTACAATTTTATTCTATCGCTACTCCTCCTGAGCTTTGTAACATGACCAAGTAACCCCTTAGCACTCAGAAACATTATAAGGTCTGAAATTAGTCCTCTAGACACAATTTCTTCTCGAAACATCGGGTCCAAAGACCACTTATCTAGCCCATTCAGGCTCAGCATGGAAACTATGGGCTCTGAACTCAAATTTTGTCTACTTCGACAACAATTCTTTCGAAACTTTTTCTTCAAATTCCACTAACATGGCCCATCCAGGCTCAGTGTTGTAACCATGCTCTGATACCACATTGTAACATCCTCATCCATCAACCCTTATTTCCGAGAAACACTACTTCGTGAAAACATTCTCATACTTAAATATATAACATGAATAATTTATAATGAATAATCATTAAATCAAATTAAGACATTTGACATGGATTTATTGTTGTCATACAGACTTAACAAAATTAACAACAATTCAAACTAGCAACGGAATACATGATAATATTACAAGTATCACAGAGCATGAATTTTAATTAAGTACAGAATTAAAACACATAATGATACTTATCTTTGAAACTGTAATACACCACCAACTGCGTGCAAACCTTCCACAAACATCCCAGCCTTAGACCACATTGCTCATCACTCTCATAAGTAGGTCACCCCTGAGCTGGGACTAAGCTCCACCAGGCATGGGAATCCTAGGCTAGGCAAGGTCAACAGAAGACACACAGTTTATGAGGAAGGATTCTCTCCCAGGAGCCACTTATGCCCACTTCTCATAGACTCTCACTACCCACATGTATGTCCCACCCCAGGAGTATACACCTTCATTGTCACCAAGACATTCCTTCGACTGCTAAACCTCCCTTTCTTTGGGCTTCAGCAACAGACCAGACCAAAATTCTCCAAGCTCTTTGGCAACTACAGGACTCCTTCTAGGAGTTATCACTTCCTCTGTGCACTCTCTCACCTGGAGAGAGTCGCTCACAGGCCTGACAACCTGCTTCTTCAACCACAACCACCTCTCTCACCTGGAGAGAGTGTTACACACAAGCCTGACAGCCTGCTTCTTCAGCTCTGTTTCAGCACAAGGAGGACCACAAGACTCAACAAGGAACATATGATGGTATCCAATCACACACAACTAAGGGACTACATGGCCACAACAACCCACATCTATAACACACACAACCTAGAAAATTTCTCAGGTTTCACAGAATACGTGGGTTGGCTTCAGAGGTGCGTGGCTATGCAGAGGTCCATTGTAGAGACAAAACGGTTCTCGGGAAGGATTCCAGTGAACTCATGTGGAGTATGGAAGGTTCACGGGATGACTTAGGTGATGGATTTCGAGTCTCATACGCATGCATGAACATTGCAAAGGATGAATATAGAGGCCACGTAATTCACAGGAATACACCAGTCGACTTCTGGTTCTGGTTTTTAGGATTGCGTGACAAGAAAATTAAGTAGAGGATGTTCATAGACTCCCCAAGGTTTAGACAACCGACGACAAAATGGAGGATGAACCCCCATTTTGGCTCAATTCTGGGATTAAATTGCATGTTCCTAGGTCGACACATGTTGCCCATGAAGCTGCATGCACTCCATCAAGTATGTGTTCCCTTTTTCACACGTTGGGGTTGCCTGTGTTGCCTCTCCTAGGACTTAGGATAAAAACATACCTTTCACACCACTTTGGAATAATAATAAATTAGTATTCCTAAGGACTTAATCCCTCAAGATTATCCCCTCTTCCTACCTCTCATCCCCCTCTCCCTTACTCATATTGTGGAAGCTTAGTCCCCCATCATTCTTTCTTCGTGGTCGGTCAGCACACAGGGATGTTTATATATTATATTAATGATCTACATAATTTCATATACAAAATCATGCGCATGGACTTAACACTTAGGATATCTGGCCTAATAAACACATAAGCCCACCATATTATCAATACTTGGCTCACCAGCCTACAAAACATGATTACAATTCATAAACATGATTACAATTCATAATATAACTGTGGCACTACCGGGGGATATTACATTAATGGTAAAAAATTAAGAAGAGAGAGGCATGAGGCTCATTCATACAAGCATAGACTATGTGGACTCCCATACCTATGGTACAAAGTGGCATGGGTGTCAACATGTGAACTATGCTAAACTAGGGAAACTTATACAAGGATGAGCACTAGCGTTCAATGAGAACAAAAAAATGGTTTAGAGAGGTTAAGTTGCTTGTTGGTATAGGGTGGAACCTTTGGTAAAATCAAAGGGAAATAATAGGAAAAAATTCGTTGTATCATAGGAATATAATAATCCTAAGTTCTATTTCAATGAGTTATACCTAAAGCAAAACCACCAAAAATTGTAAAAGATAAGAAAAAGGGTAAAAAATGTTTTTGGTTATTCTTGATTAACCAACGTTTCTCGTGCCTTGCCACATTCCAAATTTATAAAAGCTCACCTTATTAACTCATTTTGGGGCATCTGTCACATCAATTGATGAGATTTCCACCTTGGAGTTTTCAAGAAGGTTTCATTTGGCATGTGTGGGTTTGTTCAACCATCCATTGAATTAGAGAGGACATTGACATGATTTAAGGAGGGTGATTACACCTTGTTGGCTTCACATTTGACATATTAGAGTTGATTTAGAGGAGGTTGTCCATTTTTTAGGGTTACATTCATCACTTTGGAATCCTCCTTCACCTTGAAGAGCCATGTGTCCACTTGGAAGGGGATTGTGAGTCCTTTTTTACATGTTTGATGAGGATCGGTGCACCTTCACACAAGACTTATGGAGCCTATTTACAAAAATACATGACAAAAAAATCCAATAACAAAAAACAATACATTTGATTTATTTATTTTACCCATGGAAATCGATAATTGGTAAGTATCTGAAAGCACATACCATTAGATTCTTGTTCTCGGTCTGGAATGGCCCTCAATGGTCTCATGCGTACTTTCCCTCAGTCTTGGATGACCCTCGACGGTCTCAATGCCCTCAGTATCGGATGGCCTCAGTCTCGGATGGCCTCAGTCTCAATGCCCTCAGTCTTGGATTCCCTCAATATCAATGCCCTCAGTCTCAGATCTCAGTCTCAACTCCTGCACGAGGTTTGGGTGCTCTCTGTGTCTCAATTCCCTCAGTCTCAATGCCCTCTGTCTCAATGCCCTCAATCTGATCAGATATCAATCTCCACTCCTGTGTAGGGATAGTGTTATGAGTTTGGCTACTCTATCGGTCATGAATGTATCCACTCCTGCACGGGGTTTGGGTGATCTTTGTATCTAAATTCCCTCAGTCTCTGCAATTCCTCTCCACTCATGCACGCAGGGATAGTTTTATGACTAGTTTGGCTGCTCTCTCGGTCATGAATGGAAATGAGTGCAGGGATAGTGTTTTTTTTTTGTATGTGGTGTTTTTTTTTTAATAATGTTTTATTATTATTATTATTTTATTTTAATTAATATATAATTAATATACATTATATAATATATTTTGTTTTTCGGTTTTTTTTGTTTTGTATTTTTTTAATGTTTTGTTATTATTCGTTTTTTAATTTAATATATATATATATATATATATATATATATATATATATATATATATAAGATAAATTATTACCTCAAGCCTATAGAAATATGGAATGTCGCAACACCTAAAAGAATTCGACAATTCAAGGATTCCCTTTGTGTATCTATGCCTTGGTGGCCTCCTAGGAAAATTTGCAAGGTCCTAGGAAAATTTGCAAAATAGATTACCCCAACTCATGGTGGCCTCCTAGGAAAAGGGTGGTTGCTTTCTTGCTTGTGTTGACTAAAATAATTTAGTGAGAAACATTGGTGGTTAGTACTCGACTTTTGGTATTTCTAATGTTTTAACTACATTGAGTAAGAACAACACCTAGAAATCACAACGCAATCCCCCTCTAGGGCGTCCTTAGCATCAGAGTTGGATAAGGACAGCATTATGAGGATTTTTCAGTAAGGATGGGTAGAGAGGCCTTAACCATGGTTGAGGAAGAAAAACAAGTACCTTAGGATATTGTTGAATATTTTTAGGCTTGAGAGCCTTGAATAAGTCCTCAAACCAACACATCACTCATTTGTAAGACTTCCTTGAAGGCCTCCAAGTAGGATACAAGTTCCATGAGTAGGTTTTGTTCCCTAGAAATGGGTCTTAACACCTAAAAATGGTTAAGGGGGGAGTAAAGGAATTAAGACATAATTGAACCTTCTCAAGCTCATGTGCCATGAAAAACACCTAGAAACCATGACATGAGATCTCACTTAAATGTCTTTGGACTAAGATTTGGAAATGAGTGTAATTTATATGTTTTGCATACTACATATGGGTCTCGGGGCCTTGACCATGGTTTTGGTAGGGAAACAAGCCTCAATCCCTTAACCATGGTCAAGGGAGGGAAACAAAAACTCAAGCCCCAAACATATCATATCTAGCTCAAGCACCATGAACAAGTCCTTAGGTCACCACACAAGACCATGGATGGGTCACAAGACCTTAGTTATCATCAAAGAATGAAAACAAGTGCCTTATAATATTGTTGAATATTTTGAATCTAAAGAGCCTTAAACAAGTCCTCAAACCAACATAACAGAACTTTGTCCTTTAAGAGGGATATAGGCATCATGATTAGGTTTTTACATTGAAAATGGGTGTAGAGGCATAAACATGGAAAGTTGGAAACAATGGCCTAAATATATAAATAAACCTTCTCAAGCTCAACCACCATCGAAAACACCTAAAAAATATGACTCGAGTCCTCTCTAAGGAGTCTTTGGCATCCAAGTTGAATATGGGTGACATTATGAGGTCTTCTTCATCATGGATGGGTCTTAGCTATTTCATGACCTATGTAACATATCATTCACCTCAAAGGACCCTTGTAGGTTATTTTTGGACTATTTGAGGGATACAAGTACAATAGAAATGGGTCTTGAGGGCTTAACATGTAGGTTAAGGGGGAAATAAGGGTTTTAAGCCCTAACTCATGAACCTTCTTGATCTAAAATTCCATGGTTAGGTCGGGAGGAAAAAACTTGGACCGTATTCCCTAAACATCACTTCTTAGGATCAATCACGATGAACAACGCCTGGAAATTACCATAACACAAGCCCTATGCATTGAATTTGACATGGTTAGACTAGACACATGCCTTGAATGAGTGTAATGACATATCTTCTTATATATAAAACTACCATCATTATATCAAGTCTTTCACTCTGTATTTATACAGTCTCTGTACATTTCTTTCATTAATAGAAATCATGTATTGTTGTATCTCTCTATTTCTAACAATTTTTATGAGTATTTCATTGTAATATCTCTACTTTCATTTCATTCCGAAAATAATCTGGATCAACATGAAAGTTTTCTCAAACCACCAAACCTTTATAAAGTACCTTCATCCTTGAATAGGATATGGGTACCAATAGGATTCTTTTCACATAAGGTATGGGTCTTGGGATATCAGCCCAAAATGAAGCTTATAGGGCATTGATCCCTGAGCTAGGCTTTAAACCACCACACAAACCAAAATCATTGGTCTCATTATGGGATATGGACATTATTGAGAGATTTTGTGTACCCAGCATGGGTCTCATGGCCTTTATCATCGTTGACATAGGAAAATAAGGGCCATAGTACCTAAGCTAATCTTCTAGGATCATAATTCATTAATGACACCTCAAACCATCACATAAACCCTCTAGATAGAATCTTTATCCTATGAATGATATATTATCATCCTTACAAATTTTTAGGCATAAGGGATGGGTCTCAAGACCTTAACCATGGTCATGGGAGAAAATAAAGTTTATTAGTGCCCAAATGAATCTTTTAAGTCTCATGATCCATGAATGAGTCCTTGAATCACAACACAAGCCATTTAGAGGGGATATTTGGTCTGTGCTTCAAATGCGGGCACCATTAGGAGGTTTTGTACACCAGGTATGAGTCTTGGGGTCTTGACCATGGTAAATGGAAGAAATAAATCACATCAAGTCTTATATAAATATTGTAAGGATATGCTTCATTAATGTGTCCCTAAAGCACCAAATAGGCCCTCCAAAACGGGTCTTTGATTTCTATTAATTGGGATATGGGAACTTATAATAGGTTTTGCATACTAGGGATACAATGTTTTATGCATAAAGGAACAGTATCGAAGCCTTAACCATGGTTGGGGAATAAATATAGGGAATTATACCCTAAATGAAGATTCTAGGGCCAATGGGCCATGATCAAGGCATTGATCTAAGACATGAGTCCTCTAAAAGGAATATTTTTCATACAAATGGGAGATGGGTGCCATTAGGGAGGAAAATAAGGTCCTTGGCCCCTAAATGAATCTTATATATCTTATTGAACATGAAATATTCCTCAAACCACCACAAAACCCTCCATCAAGTACATTTTCCATTAAGTGGGATATGGTTACCATTTCAGAGGTTTTTCAACAAGATATGGGTCTTGGGCCATTGGCCCAAAAATAAGATTCTAGGGCCCTTTTCCTTACACTAGGTCTCAAGCCACCACACAAACATGGATCATTGGCCTCTTGGTTGGATATGGTAATGATTGAGATATTTTTCATACCATGCATGGATCTTGACGCAGGGCGTGCTCTCACAAGCATGTCCTCTCACAGGATCTTCCCTCCTTCTCAGCCGAAGAGCTCTAAGCTCTTCTAATTCCCTATCGGGAATTCTGCACCCACAGTAAACTTTCACGGGATCTCCCTTCCTTTACAAATCGGGAGATCAGACTTCGCGATTTCACAAATCCAAAGTTCGAGCTTCCGGTCCTCTCAAATCCTCGAAACCCGATACGATTCAACGTTGACCTTTCTCCTTTCAGGACTTTCCTTATCGTGGGTTCACCACTCGTGATATCAAGCAACTCGTTTCACTGAACCCCGAATCCCGATGTGCCAATACTTCGATGCACATGCGGGTTGACTTTTCAATGTCCCATCACCTCTGTCGGGATTTCGGACTTCGCGGGATCGCGAATCCTGATGCGCTTGTTTCGGGACTTTACTTTTCCCGAACTCCGAAACGGTGTGCCACCTGTCCACTTCACCGAATCTCGTGGCCCACACTATTTTCGTGGCCGTCAGGATATCACGTTTCGCGATTCCAAATTGCAAGGGTATCCTATCCTCAAGACTTTCGATACTCCGAACCCCGACTTCGCCATATCTTCTGACACACGTCCCAACTAATGGACGGTTCAGATCAAACCTTGGACTTTGCCCAAACGCAAAGTCTACTCACTTCACTCATATGAACCCCGATGACCGAATCCCCGGTTGAGTGATCACACGACACGTGTCCTTCTTGAGATCCACGGCTATGATCCCCTCGTTGTTTCGGAACTCAAAAGGTCTCGCACTCTTGACTTATGGACCTCTGATATACCGATGACTCCTGATTCTTGCCACCTATCCCAATAGATGGATGGCTCTGAACTCGTCGGTATTTCCACAATGTATTTGCTGATCTCTGGTCCACGGGATCCCCGATTTCCCAAACTCCGATGCCTCAATATCCCGATGCTTCTCCTCTACTCACGGGGAATTAAATCATGGGAAACTCATGTCGAATTAGGCGGTTCATGGGTAACTATGTGCAAATCCGTCAGTCCCTAATCTCTTGAGCTTGGACTCCAGATGCAACCGTAACCTCCCTGCTCCTCTGGCAGATTTGATGGCTGGCGGGATTTCTCAAATCCTCTTCACAAGATCCTGGCCGTCCGTCCTCCCCTTTGATGACTTCGCGAAATGAACCAAGGACTCCTTCTTGGACTTATCCGCTTGCCCTACAAACTTCAAATTTCCTTCAATGTTTTCGAAGGCTTTACTCCTCCAGAGATTTTCTCAACTTCGAGCCTCAAAGAGGGTCCTTGCACGCACTCCTTGCGGAAACCTTCAGATATTTCCAAATATATGAGAACCTTTCGACTCTGTGCACACCTACAGCAGCAGTCTTCGATATTATGCTCAGGTTCACAACCCTGAGGCTTTCCCTGGCCTGCGCACTCCTTGCACGGCTCTTGTGCCCAAATGCACCTTTGGGTGAATGAGGACAAAAGTTAAACTATCTAAGCCTTCTCTCAATGCACTCCTTGCGGACACCTTCAACTGCACTCCTTGCATGAATTCTTGCTCAGATAGAGAAACAATTGAGACTCATTCCACTTCCTCTCAGACTTCAGTCTCAACACATGAAATCATATACACTGCATAACAGCAAATGCATAACAAGAAGCAAACATCTACGAGCACATTAATCAACATACATACACAGATAATAACATGATGCCATGAATTTGAATCAATTTTCTCTATTAATTCAAGATCTGTACATGGGTGTTCTTACACAGTTATCTGCATGCTCTGGCTCTTCCTTCTTCCTATGATAATGATACAATGCACAATGAGGGTGTCTATATCCCATTTCCCTCTTGCTCTCTCAAACTATCTAATATAGAATTAAAATCCTATCTACCTGCATTAACTATATTAAATGCCTCCTACCTACTAAGGACGAGAGCGTATGGCTTAAGGGCCCGATTATATTTGCAAGTGCATCTCATCTTAATGGCTTCATTTAAGATGGCGCATCAATTCCCATGGTGATTTCAAAATTTGTGTTGGCTTGTCCAGCTGTCCGATTGCATTCCGCGCTGGCTCGCTTGTCGTGAGAGATGCTCCTGCATCATACTCCCTTTCTTGAAAATATTCATGGGCTCCTATCCATGAGCTCCTGCACGGTATGCCCATGCTTCTGTATCTCCACTTCAGTCTCCCAGCTAACATCTTCCACTGGATGGCCCTTCCACTTGACCAAATATTCAAAATATTCTTTCCTTATGGTCCTCTTACCCACTTGTTTATCCAGTATCTTCTCCATCTGTGGCTTATCTGCAAATGGAATCTGCTTTCGCCACTAAACCTATGACTGTTCACCACTTCCAGTCTCTGTTTCCCCAGCTCTGTATGGGTATAAATCTGAGACATTGAATATCGGAGATATTCCGATCCCATCGGGTAATTCAATCTCATAAGCATTTTCTCCAATTTTCTTCAAGACCTTGCAGGGTCTGATTTTCTTCATTTTCAGTTTATTATATGTTCCTCTCGGGAACCTTTCCTTCCTCAAATGTGCCAGAATCAAGTCATCAACTCCGAATTGAAGTTTTCTTCTGTGTTGATCGGCTCTGCGCTTATACTCCTGACTCAAATTCTGCAACCTCTCTTTCACCCGGCTGTGAAGTTCCTTCATCGCCTCTGCGAAATCTTCTGCACTAGCGCTCCTAGTTGCATTCTGTTCTGAATCTCTCAATTCAGAAATTCCCCTCAGCTTCATTCCATAGACAACTTGAAATGGACTTTTCCCCATACTCCTATTCACTGAGTCGTTATACACAAACTCTGCCTACGAAAATATATTGTCCCAACTGCTGTGGTGCTCTGTCACCAAGCTTCTCAGCAAATCTCCTAGACTTTTGTTTACCACCTCTGTCTATCCATCTATCTGTGGATGATACGTTGAACTAAAAAACAAGTTAGTTCCCAGCTTCTTCCATAAGGTCCTCCAGAAGTGCCCTATGAACTTCGTATCTCTATCCAAAACTATACTTCTTGGTAAGCTGTGAAGTCGAATGACTTCTTTGAAAAACAGGTTCGCGATGTGAGTCGCGTCACTGTTTTTCTGACATGGGATAAAATGTGCCATCTTGGAAAATCTATCCACCACCACAAAGATTGAATCACAACCTCTTTGTGTCCTTGGAAACCCCAACACAAAATCCATGCTAATCGCATCCCACGGCCTCTCTGGTATGGGCAATGGTTGATAAAACCCTGCATTATGCTTCCTTCCCTTCGAATGATGGCAAATCCTGCATCTGTCCACAAATCGCTTGACCTCTGATCGCATCCCTGGCCAAAAGTATGATTCGCCCAACTTTGCAAATGTTTTTTCATGACCGAAGTGTCCAGCCAATCCTCCGCTGTGTTTCTCCTTCAGCAAATTCTCCCTCATGGAAGAATTTGGAATACACAGCTGATTGCCTTTAAACAACAATCCTTCCTGGATCATGTACTCTATCCACGAGCTTTTGTCTCTGAGAACTGGATTCTCATCCACTTCATATGCTTCCCTAAAATCTGGGTCATCTACGTACATGTCCCTGAGATCATCAAAACCCAACATTTTGACTCGAAACTCCTGCAACAACAAACACTTTCTACTCAAAGCATCAGCAACTTTGTTAGCAGTACCAGAAATATGTTTTATCACAAATGTGAAATTCTTCATATACTCAACCCATTTGACATGCTTCTGATTCAACTTTTCCTATTGATTCACAAACTGCAGTGCATGGTTATCACTATACAAAACAAATTCCTTCGGAATCAAATAGTGCCTCCACTTTTTCAATGCCTGAATGATGGCATAAAATTCCTTGTCATATGTGGAGTACTTCACTTTCGCTTCATTCAGATTCTCGCTGAAATATGCAATTGGCCTGTCATCTTGACTCAAGACCGCTCATATCGCAAATCCGCTTGCATCGCATTTCACTTGAAATGTCTTTTGGAAATCCGGCAATACCAAAATTGGTTGTTCTGTGATCTTCCGTTTCAATAGATTGAAACTCTTTTCGGCTTCTTTTGTCCAGTGAAAAGATTTGTGTCTTTTCTTCACAGTGTCCATCATCGCTGCGCTAATTCCACTGAAATTCCTGATGAATTTTCGGTAGAAACTAGCCAATCCATGAAAACTTCTCACCTCGAATATATTCCTCGGTGATGGCCAATTCTTGATCACTTCCACCTTATCTGGATCCATCCTCAACTCATTTGCTGAAATAACAAACCCCAAGTAAATGAGTTATGTCTTCATGAACGAGGATTTCTTCATATTTATCAACAACTTCTCTTGCTGTAATCTCTTCATCACAATGGCCAAATACTTCAAATGCTCCACTGTTGTTTTACTGTAAACCAGTATGTCATCCAAATACACAATGAAAAATTTCCCGATGAACTCCTTCAGGACTTCGTTCATCAACCTCATGAAGGTACTCGGTGCATTTGTTAATCCAAACAGCATAACAATCCATTCATAAAAACCCTCATTTGTCTTGAATGTTGTCTTCCATTCATCACCTTCTCTCATGCGAATCTGGTGATATCCGCTTTTCAAATCAATCTTCGAAAAATATTTGGCTCCGCTGAAGCAGTCCATCAGATCATCCATCCTTGGCAATGGAAATATGTACCTGATGGTTATTTTTTTGATCTCCCTTGAGTCGGTACACATCCTCCAGCCTCCATCCTTCTTCGGACTGAGTACTGTCAGAACAACACATGGACTCAAGCTTTCCCTAACTAATCCTTTGTCCAACAAATCCTGGACCTGCCTTTTAACCTCTTCATTCTCTTACGGTATCAATCTGTACGCGGCTTTGTTTGGCAAACTGGCTCCTAGTATGAGATCAATATGATGACTCACACTCCTGATTGGTGGCAACGAATGAGGTAATTTGTCCACTACAATGTCAGCGAACTCTTCCAGCAGCTCCTGAACCTCCTCTGGTAAATCATCCATTCTCATGCTAGTCAGAACAATCCTCGGTTTTTTGACCACAATGAAATGTGGATCCTCCTTCTTCTTGACCTCGTTAAGAAGTTCCTTCCCACTCATGAGAAGTATTGTGTTGCTTACGTCTGGCTTCACCTCCTTATCCTTTATTGGACGCAACATGTGTATCCTCCCATTCTTCTCTAGGGTGTATGTGTTCATCCTCCCATCATGAATCACATTTCTGTCATATTTCCATGGTCTACCCAGCAATAGGTGACAAACATACATAGGAATGACATCACATAATATCTTATCATTATATCCTCCTATCTTGAATCCAACCAAGCATTGTTTAGTGATAGTTACCTGATGTCCCTTTTGTAGAAACGAAACTTTATATGGGCTTGGATGATCAGTCGTCTCCAGCTCCAGCTTCTCTACCATCTCGATTGAAATGAGATTGTCCATGCTACCACTGTCTACAATGACTTTGCATACCCAGTCCTTGGTCTTGCAAGCAGTCCTAAAAAGACTGTTTCTCTGCGCTGAATTCTCCATCTCCTTCTCTGGTGTTAAGAGAACCTTTTGCATCATCAGCGACCTTCCGCCTTCAGCATCTTCCACCTCATCATCTCGCCTCTGTGCCTCGGCGATGTGAGTTTCTCCATTTTCCTTCTTTTTCTCTGGACACTCGTAAGAATTGTGCCCATTCTTTCCGCATGTGAAGCATGTGATTACTCCACCTCTTCCTCTTCCTCTACCTCTAGTATGAGGAAAAGTGTTGTTATCATCATAATCTCCTCTCTGTTCATTATGATGTCTTCTTTGTTCAACATATTGCCCTCGATGTGAGCTTCCACCCCTCTATGTCCATGTCTGAGGTTTCTTCCAGTCATCCTTGGGCTTCTGGGTTCTTTCCTGGGCAACTGATTTGCCTCTGGGCTGACTTCTGCCTCTGCCCCTCTGACTCTGCTTTCAGCCCAGCTTCTCTTCAGCTTTCAGAGCCATATGATAAGCATCTTCCACCGTTCGGATGGTTACCATGCTAATTTCATCCTAAATCTCATATCTCAGGCCATTCATATACCTGGCCACTTTTTCATCATTGCTTTCACGATGACCTGCCCTGATATTCAACCTGTAAAACTCTTCTGTATATTCCTTTACTGTCATAATATTTTGTCTCAGGTTCTGCATTCTCCTGAACAGAGTAATTTGATAGTCCCTGGGGATGAATTTTTCCTTCATCTTTGCAATCATCCTGTCCCAGCTCTTAATTTTCTGCTTGCCTTGGCAACGCCTATCCGCTTGTAGTTCATCCCACCACAAGGCTGCATGTCCTTTTAATCTTGTGACAGCATGCTTGACCTTCTTGTCTTCTTCGACGTCTTCATAGTCAAAGTAGGTGTCTAGAGCTCTAATCCAATCTAGAAGCTCTTCTACATCCAGATTTCCCTCATAAACTAGAATGTCCATCTTCGCCTTTGCACCCATTCTTGCAACAACTTTAAGCAAGCGTTCATTTCCTGCATCTTCTGCTATGACTTCTTCTTCTCCATGTTCAGCATCATCTTCATTTTCAGACTCACTGATATCTCCTACATTAGCTGTGCACCTTTGTCTTATCTCCATGTCCACAAGTCTGGCTCGTATGTTATGCAGATCTCTTTCTACTTCTGGATTCTGTACCTCTCTACCCCTTCCTCTGGGTGTTTCCCTTTCCTCCTCCAGATCGAGTGATTGTCTATCTCTTCTTCTCGGCGGCATGGTGAATATTCCTTCTCCCTGGTACAGAAAGAAAAGAAGATTTTCTCAGCTCTGATACCACTTGACGCAGGGCGCGCTCTCACAAGCACGTCTGCTCACAGGATCTTCCCTCCTTCTCGGACGAAGAGCTCTAAGCTCTTCTAATTCCCTATTGGGAATTCTGCACCCACAGTAAACTTTCATGGGATCTCCCTTCCTTTACAAATCGGGAGATTGGACTTCACAATTTCATGAATCCAAAGATTGAGCGTCCAGTTCTCTCAAATCCCCGAAACCTGATACGAGTCAACATTGACCTTTCTCCTTTCGGGACTTTCCATATCACGGGTTCGCCACTCGCGATATCAAGAAACTCGTTTCACCGAACCCCGAATCCCGATGTGCCAATACTCCGATGCACATGCGGGTTGACTTTTCAACGTCCCGTCACCTCTGTCGGGATTTCAGACTTCGCGGGATCGTGAATCCTGATGCGCTTGTTTCGGGACTTTACTTTCCCCGAACTCTGAAACGGTGTGCCACCTGTCCACTTCACCAACTCTTGTGGCCCACACTATTTTCGTGGCCATCGGGATATCACGTTTCGTGATTCCAAATTGCAAGGGTATCTTGTCCTCAAGACTTTCGATACTCTGAACCCCGACTTCGCCAGATCTTCTGACATGCATCCCAACTGATGGACGATTCAGATCGAACCTCGAACTTCGCCCAAACGCAAAGTCTACTCACTTCACTCATATGAACCCCGATGACCAAATCCCCGGTTGAGTGATCACATGACATGTGTCCTTCTTGAGATCCACGGCTATGATCCCCTCGCTGTTTCGGAACTCAAAAGGTCTCAGACTCTTGACTTCTGGACCTCCGATATACTGATGACTCCTGATTCTTGCCACCTGTCCCAATAGATGGACGGCTCTGAACTCGTCGGTATTTCCACAATGGATTTGTCGATCTCTGGTCCACGGGATCCCCGATTTCCCGAACTCCGACGCCTCAATATCCCAATGCTTCTCCTCTGCTCACAGGGACTTAAATCTTGGGCAACTCCTGTCGAATCGGGTCATTCATGGGTAACTATGTGCGGATCCGGTGGTCCCTAATCTCTTGAGCTTGGACTCCGGACGCAACCGTAACCTCCCTGCTCCTCTGGCAGATCTGACGGCTGGGGGGATTTCTCAAATCCTCTTCACAAGATCCTGGCCGTCCGTCCTCCCCTTTGATGACTTCGCGAAATGAACCAAGGACTCCTTCTTGGACTTATATGCTTGCCCTACAAACTTCAAATGTCCTTCAATGTTTTCGAAGGCTTTACTCCTCCAGATCTTTTCTCAACTTCAAGCCTCAAAGAGGGTTCTTGCACGCACTCCTTGCGGCAACCTTCAGATATTTCCAAATATCTGAGAACCTTTCGACTCTGCGCACACCTGCAGCAGCAGTCTTCGATATTATGCTCAGGTTCACAACCCTGAGGCTTTCCCTGGCCTGCGCACTCCTTGCACGGCTCTTGTGCCCAAATGCACCTTTGGGTGAATGAGGAAAAAAGTTAAACTATCTAAGCCTTCTATCAACGCACTCCTTGCGGACACCTTCAACTGCACTCCTTGCAGGAATTCTTGCTTAGATAGAGAAATAATTGAGACTCATTCCACTTCCTCTCAGGCTTCAGTCTCAACATATGAAATCATATACACTGCATAACAACAAATGCATAACAAGAAGCAAACATCTACGAGCACATTAATCAACATACATACACAGATAATAACACGACGCCATGAATTTGAATCAATTTTCTCTATTAATTCAAGATTTGTATATGGGTGTTCTTACACAATTCTCTGCATGCTCTGGCTCTTCCTTCTTCCTCTGATAATGATACAATTCACAATGAGGGTGTCTATATCCCATTTCCCTCTTACACTCTCAAACTGTCTAATCTAGAATTAAAATCCTATCTACCTGCATTAACTATATTAAATGCCTCCTACCTACTAAGGACGAGAGCGTATGGCTCAAGGGCCCGATTACATTTGCAAGTGCGTCTCATCTTAATGAATTCATTTAATATGGTGCATCAATTCCCATGGTGATTTCAAAATTTGTGTTGGCTTGTCCAACTGTCTGATTGCATTCGGCGCTGGCTCGCTTCTCGTGAGAGATGCTCCTGCATCAGATCTCAAGGCCTCAACCATAGTTGATGAAGGAAAACAAGGGATATAGAATATAAATTAATATTTTAGGGTTCATAATCCATTAATGGCACCTTGAACCACCACACAAACCCTCATATGGAATCTTTGTACTCCAAATGAGATATAGGCACCATTTGAAAGTTTTAGACACAAGAGATGGGTCTTAGGACTATGACCATGATCATGGAAGAAAATAAATGGTATTAAGGCCTAAATAAAACATTTAAGATTCACGATCCATGAATGGGTCCTTAAATCACTACACATTCCCATTAAAATGGATATTGGCCTCCATTTTCGATATGTATTGTCCCCATTTTGGGACATTATAACTTTAGAGAGTGTTATGCCTACCAGAGTAGCCAGATAGGGGTGACAGAGAGCTCAGGAGATATTGAGGGGTTTTATTGGGCCTAACTTGCATTGTTCATCATCAGGATCCATTCCGTACATCTTGGTTTTGGTTTCATTGCATTTCAACGATTTCTGTAATTTTGAGTTATTATGGGTCATATCTTAATTAATTTCACTAAGAAGGTCATAATGGGCATATTACTTGGAGAAACCTATTAGTGTAATAGCTCATTGGAATCGGGAAGAAGAGCACTACGGGATAAGATGATGAAAAGTGACTTTCAGTGGTCGGAGAAGCCATAAGGATGGATAAATCAATTTTTAGAGGTAAAATGATTAATTAATTAAGTGATTTAATCAAGGAATAATAAAATAAAGTAAAATTCACTTGGAGGGAAAATGTCAACAGTGAATTAGGGTTTCAACAGTGAATTAGGGTTTCAACAGTAAATTAGGGTTTTGGAAAGCTATAAGAGAAGAGTCAGCAACCTAATTCATCATTATGCAAATTATGACTTGTCATTGAGGAGAGAGGTGCATCTCAGGAGATAGTTCAGTGGATTCTAGGAGGAAGACACCAGTTGGCTGATTTCAGTGTTGAGAGACACACCCTAGTCACCAGGAATATGACATAGGTCTTCCATCATTCTTCAGTAGCAGTTACGCAGGGTTCAGCAGCAAGGGCGCACTTATCCAGGGTGAGGGCGCAACTCCTAAGGAGGTTTAGGGAATCGACTTATCCCATCCATGGAAAATTCATAGATTTCCCTCCGACCCATTTGAGAGGAAGAAAAGGTGCATCTTTTTCCTGGTTCCTCATCAAATTCCAACGGAGGAATCATCTGGGGTGCATTTTCTAGACTTGGAAGTGTGACACTTTTGGCAGATACATTCGGGGTTCCCGAGCGAGCATCAGGTCAGATTCAAGGAAACCCTTCCGACCCATTTCCTAGTATACCAAGGTGGTCATTTTGAGATACATCTCAGCCGATTCCAACGGTGGAATCACTAGGGAACATTTTTCCAGTAAGAGAGGGGTGCATCCCCCCAGGGGGATCCCTTCGGGGTCCAAACCCACCAGCAGAGGGGTTTGACAGTTACCAATATTGAGAACTAGAGTAGGGCGTATCATTTGGGACATTTTCTAGGTCATTCTGAGAGGTATAGCCACCAGGGTGAACTTTCCAGACTTCCAGCAGTTACCATACGAGCTTTCATAGTTCCAGCGCATCCATTGATCCCGCAGTGCTCACCTATTTCGGGTATTATCATTTAGTTTTCTTATTGTATTCCAGCTAAGATCCTTTTTTCTTTTGATCGAGCCGAGTGTTGTCATTTTATTTAGCCACATTCGTCCTTTGTACTCCGCAGAGATATCATAATATAAACTTTGCAGTCATTTGTCTCATTTATTATTTGTATGATCATTTATATGTTGTAAACGATTAATCCTACACACACATTAGCAGTGTTTCCTAGACTAGCCAAGTCAGGAACATTACAGTGGTATCAGAGTTGGTTTTCCTGCCATCCTAAGGGGAAAATTAGATAAGGATCTAGATACATCATTACCAGTGAGTGGATTGACAGGAGCACAGATGGAGCCTACACACATTAGATGCAGGGAGCGTTGCTACAGTTGCAAAGTGCCTTGGAAGCCAAATCACAGATGTAGGGGTAAAGGGAAGGTGCACATTGTTGAGGTGCACTATGACAGTGAGGATGACGAGATGCATGTGAATGCAACCATAGATGCCTATTTGGATCAGTCTGATAAGGCTAGTGACTCTTGCGCATCTGAGGGATAGTTGTATGGACAGGATGATAGCGCATATCCTTCATCTTCCCCATCAGGTAATGTTGAGGATTCAACACTTCAGCATAGTGGTGACACTTGTGAGGATTCATATGTGTTGGCACTTATACATGATGATATTTGGAGGTTGGATGACCTACCGGTGGGTGTAGACATGGCTTCCAGGAATTCATGCATGGATAATGATGAGCTTCCTATGATGAGTGAGCCACATTTTTCATCTTCTCAGTCACCTATGCTAGCCACGACACATGAGGATATCAGTGGCATTCCTGATATGGTAGAGGAGCCTTATGTGGGGATTGTACACAAGGAACATATGGATCTAAAGACTGAGGAGGAGAGGTATGGCTTGGAGATAGTTTACCTTAGACATACATATTGGTATGAGGAGAGTGAATCACCACTCTTGGAGATTCCATTGATTGACCAGGTTTTGGAGACCGATAGCTTGTTGGGACAATTACTCCCAGGATCAATCTATAGTGATGAGGATGCACTCCTTATTGGTCAGAATGACCATAGCGTGTGTCTAGACACATCTGTATGGAATCCAGGTGCAGATGATATTACTAGGGTGAGTGCACAAGAGGATACATCTGCCCATACAAGATATGGTGTGATTCAGATAGGAGTTATAGTTGGTGATGGTGTGTAGTGGAATACAAGAGGACTTAGTAGCATAGGGGATAGTAGGTAGTTCAGTGCCTTATATTTTGAGGAGTGTGTTGTTGGGGATTCCATTGTTGACACTAGCAGTGAGAGGCATGAGGTAGCACCTCAACGGGATTGTGACCAGGAGTAATGACACTTGGCAGGACAGTTGAGAGTCAATGAGGACATGATCATGGCACCACTAGATGCTTTGATGATATACATACATTGGTGGCAGGTTATTGTTGGAGGGCCTCATTGGCACAGGATAGTTTAGATGGGGGACTTTGTTAGACAACTAAGAGGGGGGGCGGTGAATCAGTTGTTACTGAGCTTAAACAATTATGCTTCTTTTAAACTCTTTGCAGAAACAATTGAATGATGATCACAATAATGCAGAGAAATAAACACAAGCACATTCAGCATCAGTCACATATATGAGAAACACAGAGACAGATATTTTCCAAGGAAACCTAGACAGGGTAAAAACCTCTTTTTCTTTATATGATAAGTAATAATTACATTCTTTACATTATCATACATATGAGCACCAACTCATAATGAGGCTACAACCTCTGTTTATCAAGCTGCAACTTGCTGAGAGCACCAACTCTTTGTTTTTCTCTAGCACCAACTAGAAGGAAGCACCGACTCCCTGGATTCTCTAGCACCAACTAGAAGGAAGCATCAACTCCCTTTGTTCAAGCACCCACTTGAACCTCTGAGGACAACAGTCCTCCCTAGCACCTCCCAACCACCCTGAAATATAACTCTTTGAATCTGAAACTTACTACAGTGATATAATGTTCAACAATGTCTTACCCGACTTATCATTGTTCGGCTGTATCTCGTTGCTCTTTCTACCACACTGCCTTTCTGCACATCTCACTTCTGCTATCTGTTCTTCTGCGATTTATCCTTTGTGCGCCATGTCCATTAACTGCACAATTCCTCTTCAGATCAATTCAGCTACTGCACAATCTTCCTTCTTCAGGCATGAATCACTTTCCAAATCAACAAACACCACCACTCGAACAACAACATCAGCCACATCTCTTCTCTGTATCGTGTATTTATAGCTTATGTGCACCTTGTGCATGTAGTGTTTGCAATGCCTCTACATGCTGACTCTGCACCGTTATCCTCCACCTCTCGAGTGCTCTGTCTAATTATCATCGTGACTCTTCAGTTTCTCTGGTGGTTCGCCCCACGTGTCTAGCATCATTGTATGTTATACTGAGATTCCTCAGTCTCTCTGGCAGTGTAAGACTCTTCGTCTTCTCTGAGACAGTCGAACTCTTGATCTTCATCGACCCTGATCAACGGTTCATGATCTTGGTGAATCAACGGTCCTGATATCATCAGGATCTCGCATCTCGTTGTTCCTTCGTTGGATATTTTCGTTACTCCAAGTCGCGATGGGCGAGACTCCGAGATGGAGCTCAGATCAACGGTCCACATATTTTGGTGTATTAACGGTCAGGATCTTATCGTGATCTCGCTTCTCACTGTTTCTTCGTTGGAGTTTCTCATCACTCCAAGTCGCGATAGGCAAGACTCAGAGATGGAGCTCAGATCAATGGTCCATATCTTTTGATGTATTGAGGGTCAGGATCATTTCATGATCTCGCATCTCGCTGATCCTAAGATGGAGATTTTCGTCACTCCAAGTCGTGATAGGCGAAACTCCGAGATGGAGATTTATGGTGCTCTGATCTTTTGCCACGCGTCCTCTTGATCCAACAGTCCTTGATTAAATTGCGATCTCGCATCTCGCTGTTCCTTTGACTTTCCAGTCAGCGAGATGACGATCTCTCGCCACGTGTGATCCCACGTGCAAATCCAATGGTCCTCCTGTGATCCGGATCCGACGGCCTTCTCTCGCTACCTCGTGACCTCGCGACTTGGAGTACCCAATGTTTGGACTCTCAACCTGTGAACTCCTGAGTTCACAAGATCTCTTGATCTTTCGCCACCTGTCCCTCCAGATGGACGGCTATAAATCTCTCACCACTGCACCGCCTCGCGACTTTGAACACCCAATACTTGGGCCTTTATCCTGCGACCCCCCCCCCCGAGTTCGCGAGATCTCTCCGATCTCTGCCACGCGTCCTTCCCAGATGGACGGTCCTGATCTTCTCGCCACTTCGTTGCTTCACGACCTCGCGCCTCGCGACCTTTAACACCAAATCCTCGGCTCTTCCACTCACGAGCTTTCGAGTTCGCTCAGATCTAACGCCTGAGATCTATCCTTCTCTTCAGCACGTGCTCTTCTTGTTTTTATTCAGATCTGACGGCCCTCATGCTGTCGAGAATTTTGGATGGGATCCAACGATCAGCGACGCTTCTCCTCCAAGTTTACACATCCTTCTTACTTGGAAGAATTTCGACTCTGCACTAATTCCTCCTG